>JASANG010003377.1:0-199842 GCA_030248215.1 Enoplolaimus lenunculus | reverse complement strand
TCGCAAGTTATGGCAACTATTTCAGTTTACTGTTCGTATTAATAGGAACAAACACCTAAAATACCCGTAGTCAACTCAGCTTGCTGAGAGACGGGCGAGCCCCGCAGCTACGGGGGGGGGCAGGCTAAACGCACCCTGCCCCTGAGAAAAAGTTTGCCTCTCCATGTGGTTTTTTCAACCTTGCTTGCATTAAGTATTGAAAACCTTCCCAATGCGTCTCTCTGAAATTTTTAACTCATCTCTAAACAATCTGAGCAGACTATGGGCCTGGGATGAGATTGAAGTTTTCAAAAAAATATCATACAACGTTGTCAGATGACTCGCAAGCGAGTCTGAAACTTTTCTAGGCGAATAAAACTATTTCAAGTGAGGTCTGAGCCTCCCACCACCCCTGGCATGACAACCTCTGTCCGCTTGCCTGATACCTAATGAAGCGGTGTATGTACCAGCGTTTTGTTAAACACAAATTGGGCGTTGACATTTATTTTGAGTTCCGAAACACGCGTCGAAGATTATTTTAATTTATCCAATAAAACGGATTTTACAAATTCAGTCTATTTATTCAGAATACGAGTTATTAACCCTTTCCTGCATAGAGTAATCTATAAGCAAACTATTTTGCTTTCAGATTAAGCCTATCATTACGACGGATTTAATTAAGCCAATTGATTTTACTGCACTGCAAAATGGTGAGTCAATTTAATGCGCCGTTCACAATAATTTTGCTCAAGGTGTGACAAAAATGCTAGGAGCCCAAGGCTATCACGAGGTCATTTCAAAATTACCTCATGACAGCCTGGACTTTAAGAGAAATCTCTTATAGCTCAGGGCTATCATGTATCAGCCCCTTCATCGAAACGCGGTGATAGCACTAAGCTATCATAAAATTTCCTCTTCTATATATTCATAGGCTTTTACAAAAAACCTGTGTTTACCCTGCAAAAATTCGTGACTCAAATTGACTCGACTCTTGCGGAATTGAATTTGACTCAGTTTGTGTAACCTGACGAAAAGCCTATTTCGGAGAGCTAGTCATTTTGACTAACCATTTTTGCAGCGAGGCAGATATTGAAATTGTTGTTTTTTCTACAATATTTCACAAACCTCAATTTATATTGATCAACTTCCTGTATTATATTTCAAGGTGTTTTTTCTTTGAAAACCTTTACTTGATTTATACTATGCGCTCAGCGTAAACACCTCTTAGCCGATAAAAGTCAGATAAACATTGTTTTTGAAAACAGTTTGCATACAGTAAGGATGACAATATAAAACGAAAACCAAATACAACGGCTTAAAAGTGGCCAACTTTTCAAGTTTCCTATACAGTTCGGCCAAAGAAACCTAGCAGTCGGTGTTTTGGCTGAACCCAAAAACATGATAACAACGAAGGGAAACGCGTAAAGGTGTGAAGCCGGTTGATATACCGGGTCGATTACGTTGTCAATTATTTAACGGTTCGTAGTTTATATTTTTAAGCGAAGTTTCAAACAAAATTGTTTATTTTAAAGTTAAGTAGTGCACTGCAAAAAATGGTGAGTCAAAAATTGTATTCCCTGTGAAATAGGTTCTACGGGACTAACGCAAACTGAATCAAACTCGACTCCGTCAGACTCAAATACGACTCACTGAATCGCACGTTTGACTGCTGGCGGAATCGAATTGATTCGGAGAAAGTCAATTGGTCTCACCATTTTTTGCTGTGTAAATAGCCTAACTAAATGAGGCCTCAAGTGTTTAAACTAATGAAGAGTTTTTCGGTTCAGTGTCCGTTATTCTTGACGTTGTAAAATGTTACCTGATGTACGCATGTTATAGGGTGATTAAGAAATGTTTCGAGAAAGTTATTCTAAATTTATAGGTGCTTGATAGCACACTGGAAAAATGGTGAGTCAATGACTTTTCAAAAATAGGCTTTTCCTGACTTCACAAACTGAGTCAAAATTCCACTCCGTCTGAATCAAATTCGACTTAATTTGATTCTGACGGAGTCGAATTTTGACTCAGTTTGTGTAGTCAGGAAAAGCCTATTTTGAGAGAGTCAGTTTGACTCACCATTTTTTGTAGTGCAGAAGCGTTTACGATCTATTATCCAAGCCATTGAAATTAATACTTCGTACATTCAGTGTCCGAGTAAAAAGTTGGTATCGTACGCAAATAACTCATGTACAGTAACGTATGGTGCCGGACGGTGCCGGACGTCAAGTATAGCGCAACCCTTTTTGACCTTATATAGCAATAACATCGTCTTAAAAATTTTACTTTAAAGGACCACTCTGGTACTGAAACCTTTAATCTCGCCTCCGGGGCTCCTAAAAAGGATTTTGAGGGGCCAGTATGTATTGCGTCATAAATTTTCCAAATCACCAGCTGTTTTTGCTGGCAGATCTCGGCGCGCAACCTTTTTACGCTCAGAGCCGGTCTCTCGTCTGGCAAAAGGTTTATTGGAAAATGGTTAGGGGTTTTTTCGCACTCAGTATCCGGCTTGCCTGCTGTTGTTCGGCAATTTGAAAACGAAAATTGTTACAATTTTAAGCGCTATACTTTGTGTGGTTTCCCAAAATTGTGCTGAGTTGATGAAAACTGTACGGTTTCAAATTATTAACTGATTTTGTAATAATTATTGAAATTTCTTTATGAAACTTAATCTCAGGAAAACACGGCGACCCCACCCCCGTTTTTATTTTGCCCGTATCTTTTGACATGTCTCTATTAGAAAATGTTTCACAGGGTATATGCGCCACCCCGTATGTTGGACAAGATACATTTTTTGCCCCGGGTTTTGCTAACAATGTTACTTTGTCCACGTAAGGCATGCACTCTTCCTTGTAACTATTTTTGCCGAGCTTAACAACCAATTGATGTTTAATGTCTGAATGATTTTGAGACGGGCAGAGGCTGTTTATTCAAAAAGCACTTCATCTTGGGTGTACCTATTTTATAATTCTTGATATTTTTGAAATCTTTAACGTCCTACCGGTTGTCATTTGTTAAGGATTTCAGGATAGCTATCTACAATTTAACGATACATCTTACTGTAGTGACCCGAATAACGAGGGGGGGGGGATATTTATTTGGCCTATCCAGAGGGCACCCGTCTGTTATTCGGTTACGGACTGTTATTTGTTTTTACCCACGCTTCGCCACCTTTTTCTACTGATATATATATATCTGTTACGGCAAATCCGTTCAATTAAACGTTTGTCTGTTCAATAGCTTGAGCAATAATGCAAGATTGTACTTTAACGAATGTACTTTCATAACTTAAGTACGCTTAGAATTTCAAAGGCTTAATTTTTTATCTCTAGGCTTTGATTTATGCTTATCAGAAAAATTGAGCATTTATGGACTCTAATTAGGTGTTATGGCACTTTTTTATTCTTTTATTAGTATAACGACTTTTATTATCGGTTATTAAAAATGGGGACATCTCTCATTCGAGTCCTACAATACTTATGAAATTTTAATAAACAAACTCTAGCATATATTATAGCTCCAGTTCAAGAAATTTATGTCCTCTTTTTCTCAGTCCCACCTGATTTTTCCCATTTATCCAACAGCGTGCAAAACTGAAAAGAAAACGCTTAGATAAAGTCTTAATTTTAATCTTAGGTTTGTTTATGGTTTAAGACTTCAGCAGGGCTTAGGAAAACGCTTAGACAAAGGCTTAATTTTAGGCTTAGGCTTTGTTTAGGCTTTAAGTCTTAAGCTTTGGCTTAGGAAAACGCTTAGACAAAGGCTTAATTTTAATCTTAGGCTTTGTTTAGGCTTTAAGACATAAGCTTTGGCTTAGGAAAACGCTTAGACAAAGGCGTAAATTTTAGGCTTAGGCGTAGCGGCCCATTTATAGGTCAGGATGGAACGTTTTCCTGTGTGACTAGAAAAAAGTAAGCTTAAGCTTTAGACAAATTTTTTTTGCTTGGCTTACGCTTTAGGTTTAGACTGAAGCTTAGGCTTAGGAAAATGCTTATACCTAATACCGTTCCGCACGTGTTCTTTACATTGGCCGGCGTATGGAAGCATTTGTTAAAACCAAAGCCTAAGCCTAATGCTTAAGCCTGTGGAAAAAGTGGTCAACAGCCAATTTTGTTACATTTGTGACATTTTTGGAGCAAGGATCAACTGGGCGGCCAATGTTCCTTTAAGGGGTGTAACAGTAGATTAAGCGTATTCCTAAGCCTAAGCCTAATCCTTAGCCTAAGCCTAACCAAAAAAATGTAGTCTATAATCTAAACCTACTCATTCATAGACCCACCAGAAACCTGGATGCCCCTTAAAGTAACATGGGCCAATTGGGCGATGCCACCATATATGTGAATTCTGCCAAGAAGACACCACTGCTAATTATTGAGTCACAGTCAACGAATTGCCAATTCCATTTCAAGCACATGGGTGTGTGCAAGGGGGATAGGGGAATATATCCCCGTAGTTTGTAGAAAAACTGAAAACAGGCAGTTTTGCACGCTGTTGAATAACTGGCGAAAAATCCGGGTGAACTACAGCACCACAAACAGAGGACATAAATTTCTGGAGCACTGGAGCTATAATATATGCTCGAGTTTGTTTATTAAAATTTCATAGTACTGTAGCGACTCGAATAAGAGGAGTGTCCCCATTTTGGGTCCCAATCAATAGAAGTCCGTATCCCTAATAAAAGGCGGTAAGCGGACAGAGTCCATAAACCCTAATTAGAGTCCATAAATGTCAATTATTTCTAATTGCAGCGCATAAATGACTCCAGGACCAAACAAAGTTGACTTCGAAACTTCAAAGCGTACTTAAGTTATGAAAGTACATTCCTAAAAGTACAATCTTGCATTATTGCTCAAGCTATTGACACCAGACAAACGTTTAATTGAACGGATTTGCCGTAACAGATATATATATATCAGTAGAAAAAGGTGGCGAAGCGTGGGTTAAAAACAAATAACAGTCCGTAACCGAATAACAGACGGGTGCCCTCTGGATAGGCCAAATAAATATCCGCCCCCCCCTCGTTATTCGGGTCACTACAGTAGGATGTATCGTTAAATTGTAGATAGCTATCCTGAAATCCTTAACAAATGACAACCGGTCGGACGTTAAAGATTACAAAAATATCAAGAATTCTGAAATAGGTACACCCAAGATCAAGTGCTTTTAAAATAAACAGCCTCTATGCCGTCTCAAAAATCATACAAAGCATTAAACGCTGATACCGTTGTTTATTCAGTTACGGGGCAAAAATATTACAAGGAAGAGTGCATGCCTTACGTGGACAAAGTAACATTGTTAGCAAAACATCAGGGTGGGGGGGGGGGGCGCAAAACGTTATACTTTGTGCCAACATACGGTGGCGCATATACCTTGTGCCAAAACACCTCTCATGCGAGACAAAATATCAAAAGATACGGGCAAAATAAAAACGGGGGTGGCAAAAATATACGACACCGTGTTTTCCTGAGACAAGATTAGTTTCATCCAAAATTTCAATATTTATTACAAAATCGCTAATATTTTGAAACCGTACAGATTTCATCAACTCAGCACAATTTTGCAAAACCACACAAATTATACGCTTAAAATTGTAACAATTTTCGTTTTCAAATTGCCGAAAAATTATCACCAGGCAAGCAAATATTAAGTGCGAAAAAACCCCTCACAATTTGCCAATAAACCTTTTGCCAGACGAGAGACCGGCTCTGAGCGTAAAAAGGTTGCGTACCGCGATCTGCCAGCAAAAACAGCTGGTGATTTGGAAAATTTATGACGCAATACATACTGGCCCCTCAAAATGCTTTTTAGAAGCACCGAGGCAAGATTCAAGGTTTCAGTACCAGAGTGGTCCTTTAAGTAAAATTTTAAGACGATGTTATTGCTATATAAGGTCAAGGGTTGCGCTATACTTGACGTCCGGCACCGTCCGGCACCATACGTTACTGTACATGAGTTATTTGCGTACGATACCAACTTTTTACTCGGACACTGAATGTACGAAGTATTAATTTCAATGGCTTGGATAATAGATCGTAAACGCTTCTGCACTACAAAAAATGGTGAGTCAAACTGACTCTCTCCGAAATAGGCTTTTCCTGACTACACAAACTGAGTCAAAATTCGACTCGGTCAGAATCAAATTAAGTCGAATTTGATTCAGACGGAGTCGAATTTTGACTCAGTTTGTGTAGTCAGGAAAAGCCTATTTCGGAAAGAGTCAATTTGACTCACCATTTTTTCCAGTGTGCTATCAAGCACCTATAAATTTAAAATAACTTTCTCGAAACATTTCTTAATCACCCTATAACATGCGTACATCAGGTAACATTTTACAACGTCAAGAATAACGGACACTGAACCGAAAAACTCTTCATTAGTTTAAACACTGAGGCCTCATTTAGTTAGGCTATTTACACAGCAAAAAATGGTGAGACCAATTGACTTTCTCCGAATCAAATTCGATTCCGCCAGCAGTCAAACGTGCGATTCAGTGAGTCGTATTTGAGTCTGACGGAGTCGAGTTTGATTCAGTTTGCGTTAGTCCCGTAGAACCTATTTCACAGGGAATACAATTTGACTCACCATTTTTTGCAGTGCACTACTTAACTTTAAAATAAACAATTTTGTTTGAAACTTCGCTTAAACATAAACTACGAACCGTTAAATAATTGACAACGTAATCGACCCGGTATATCAACCGGCTTCACACCTTACGCGTTTCCCTTCGTTGTTATCATGTTTTTGGGTTTAGCCAAAACACCGACTGCTAGGTTTCTTTGGCCAAACTGTATAGGAAACTTGAAAAGTTGGCCACTTTCAAGCCGTTGTATTTGGTTTTCGTTTTATATTGTCATCCTTACTGTATGCAAACTGTTTTCAAAAACAATGTTTATCTGACTTTTATCGGCTAAGAGGTGTTTACGCTGAGCGCATAGTATAAATCAGAAAGGTTTTCAAAGAAAAAACACCTTGAAATATAATACAGGAAGTTGATAAATATAAATTGAGGTTTGTGAAATATTGTAGAAAAAACAACAATTTCAATATCTGCCTCACTGCAAAAAATGGTTAGTCAAATTGACTATCTCTCCGAAATAGGCTTTTCGTCACTACACAAACTGAGTCAAATTCAATTCCGCAAGAGTCGAGTCAATTTGAGTCACTAATTTTTGCAGGGTAAACACAGGTTTTTTGTAAAAGCCTATGAATATATAGAAGAGGAAATTTTATGATAGCTTAGTGCTATCACGAGTTTCGATGAAGGGGCTGACACATGATAGCCCTGAGCTATAAGAGATTTCTCTTAAAGTCCAAGGCTGTCATGAGGTAATTTTGAAAATGACCTCGTGATAGCCTTGGGCTATAGCATATTTTGTCGCACCGTTGACAAAATTATTGTGAACGGCGCATTAAATTGACTCACCATTTTTTGCAGTGCAGTAAAATCAATTGGCTTAAATTAAATCCGTCGTAAATGATAGGCTTAATCTGAAGCAAATAGTTTGCTTATAGTATACTCTATGCAGGAAAGGGTTAATAACTCGTATTCTTGGAATAAATAGACTGGAATTGTAAAAAGTCGTTTTATTGGATAAATTAAAATAATCTTCGATGTTTCGGAACTCAAAATAAATGTCAACGACCAATTTGTGTTTAACAAAACGCTGGTACATACACCGCTTCGATTAGGTATCAGGCAAGCGGACAGAGGTTGTCATGCCAGGGGTGGTGGGAGGCTCAGACCTCACTTGAAATAATTTTATTCGCCTAGAAAAGTTTCAGACTCGCTTGCGAGTCATCTGACAACGTTGTATGACATTTTTTTGAAAACTTCAATCTCATCCCCCAGGCCCATAGTCTGCTCAGATTGTTTGGGATGAGCTAAAAATTTAGGAGACGCATACAAAGGTTTTCAATGACTTAATACAAGCAAGGTTGAAAAAACCTAGTGGAGAGGCAAACTTTTTTCTAGGGGCAGGTTGCGTTTAACCTGCACCCGCCGTGACTGCGGGCTCGCCCGTCTCCCAGCAAGCTGAGTTGACTACGGGCATTTTAGGTGTTTGTCTCTCAATACGACGGTAAACTAAAATATTGCCATAACTTGCGAAGATAAATAGTTTTCAACTAAACTTTATTCTAAAATGTCGGCCAAAAACCAAACGTATTTGCCAAATTTAAAAATCTATGAAGTAAGAAAACCCACGAATTTCTGAAATGGAAGCAGGTGAAAACAAATCACAGAAAGGTCGAATAAAGAATACTCATGAGACAAAAGCTCTTGGTTCTATTGGTACATGATAACGTTATTTAAAATTGGATTTGGTTTGGAACCCAGCAGGGTGCCACCGGAGGTGAAAAATACCGGAGCCGGAAGTAAATGAAACTTCCGGAGCCAGAGGTGATGCGAAATTAAGTAGTAAAAATGATAGTTAATTAGTTAATTTTAGCCAATATCTGCGATATGTTACGTTGTTTGGTGTATACGCTATGTTGCTACGAAGTTTCGGAAATTCTTTCCTGAAAAATTCGACAAGTATAACGAAACGCTCGAAGCAGATAAATTTTGCAAAATTATGTAAAATGATACCACCGAAATTGCCGGAACCTGCGGCAAATATTCTACCGGAGCCGATGCCGGAGGCCAATTTTCTGCCGGAGCCGAAGGCAGACGCCCCGGTTGTACCCTGGTACCCGGGGTGCAGCCGGAGGTGGATAAAACATTTAACAATAGCCGGGAGGTGGATAAAACTTTTAGCCATAGCTGGTACAACGGATTTTTCCGTAACCGAGAGGTGAAAGACAACCTGGTAGCAAAAAAGTTATCGAATTTAGAAATTTGAACAATTGTTACAGAGGAATTTTGGCAATCAAACTATCAAAATTGAGCTATGATTAGAAGCAAACTCACCGAATAGCACAATTAATGAAAAAATATATAAATTTTACTGCAGAATTCGCCGAAACCTCAGGTAAAAATTGTATCGGGACCGGGATGGTTTTCTGCTCGAGCGGTAGGCAAACCGTGGGTTGCACTTTGGTTGGTGCATCAAGTTTACGATGACGTAACCGAAATGCAAGCTGTAGGTAGTGATTGATGGATGAATATTTGAGTGCTATAAATTCAGGCACGTTGCCAGCTTACCAAGCTAATAAGACTAAAATCTTATAGGAGGGGCATCCAAGGATTTCAAGTGATTTTGCAGGCAGGTGAAAGTTTTCTAGGGCAACGAAAATTTTTTCTAGGGGTGGGATCTTTCCCTGCCTCTCGTGCATCAGCAGCAAGATCAACAATATTGGTTGCTAACCAAAACCATGTTAACTATAACGGTCATGGGCATCGGGCATTTTTTATATCCAGATATCTGTCCATTCTCACCGAATATTTATTAGGATATCCAGATATCTGAAATTAACTTTTCTATTTCGGATATCCAAATCTCGATTTTGTGATTTCTGGGTTTCCGAACCTCAATTTTCGTTTCTTAAGCACTTGTTTTAACTTGTTGCTATGGAGGAAGTACCCTGCCCCACGAGCTGATTATTATGAGCGTAAAACATATTTAAAAATCGTTATTTGGAAAAAAGACAAAAGTCAAACATTTCTAAACTTTACAAACAGTATACCTACACCAAAAACCAAATCTAGTCACAAAAATTGCCAAGAATTTAGTTCAATATTCTGACTCAGGTTTGAATACGGAATTTCTTTTCGTCAACTTCAGCTACTTTAGTGGCGAAACAATGCAAATTATTCCAAATTTTTTTACACAACAGCATTTCTGACATCCGGCGGATGTCTGGATATTCGAAAGTATATTTCGTTTCAAATACATATCCGGATATTTTTCATATCCAGATATACGGCGTCCATCTAAACCTCCCAGTCTCTAAGCATCCGATGACCCCTTTGTCTCCCAGCCCCATGTAAAGATCGGGGCGGAAAAGATTTCTGTGAGACTAGAATAGAATAGACTATTTTTTGCTTGGTTTGGTTTAGGCTTACGCTTAGGAATAAACTCATTCTTACGCTCACGCTTAGGCTTATAGGCTTCGAAATAAGCAAATTAATACTGTTCCGCCCCCGTTCTTTACATTGGCCGCATCCCAAAGTGAAACACAAAAATGATTCAGTATTTACCTTTAATTGTCTAGTAAAATATACCAAAACCGTTTGTCTTTGAGCATCTCTCTCGGTGTTTTCCTGCGGTTTGGCCGAGCAGAAACGAAAGCAAACCAGGACTGTGAGATAAAAGTGGACAACGGAGACGCCGAACGTTTCAAAAATATGCCATCAATTAGCAGCAACACTGTGTCAACACGTCTCTTTCCAAAATGCTTGTCTCTTTTTGACATATATCTTTGATTTGGTTTTAATTTGCAAACCGTTTCAAAATACGACCAACGTACATAAAGAACTGAACCGTAACAGTATAGTAAAAGCAAACTTCTAAACCTAAGCCTAAAAGCGTACGAATAAGCATATACCTAAGCTATCAAATTAGTCTTAAGCTTAAGCTTACACTATTGCGTCCCATGGAAAAACGGTCCGCCCCAGATCTATACATGAGCCTTAGAAGTAGGTACAAAATGTTTGGATAATCGGCCCATGTATAGAACAGGGCCGTGACAGTAGTATAAGCATATTCCCACGCCTAAGCCAAAGCCTAAGCGTAAGGATGAGCCTATACCTAAGCCTGAGCAAAAAAAGTTAGTCTGAAAGTTTAAGCTTTCTCTGTTACAGTACCCGCAGGAAAACGTTCAAGCCCTGTTCTATACCTGGATCGGGTAGTTTTCTATAGGATAAGCGAGATATCATCACCTTCTTATATTTTAAACTAGGAACATCGGTTTCTTTGAATCATGAGCCAAAACTGCACCCATTATATATACAAAATACGTTTGATTTTAGTTTTTGGGACTACAAACTACAATTTAAGATGGAAGCAGAGCTGACGAAAAAAATTCTGTATTCAACCGTGAGCCAAAATATTTGCATGATTATTCCATGATGATTAAAAATCTTGATTTTAAAACATGCCGAAGTTCAAAAAACTTCAGTTTAGCCGGATATGTATCGGTAGAATAGCTTTGTATTTTTAAATTATATCTCAAAGGTAGCCCAGTGAAAAATTTACGTCGAAGTACGCGCCGTCAAGTACTAATGCGGCGTTCACGTTATAACTGGGGCAGCTTGGAACACGTTTTGTCCAAGTTGATTCGACGTCAACATAAAATTTTGTGATCCGAATAGCGGTTATGTAGACAAAATGTGAATGTCATATGACATTGGCTTACAAATCACTGATGTCAAGCGATCAGCGTATACAAATAACCATTTGTCATATGATACTGCGGGACATTTATGCGAATATCATATGATATTCCAAAATTCTACTAAATATCATATGATATTTATACAGGACAATGGAATTTGTGCACGCTAAATAAAACAGTAAAAAGTCGGATAATGCAACATTAAATGATTTCGCAAGTTGAATTAATAGCTTCTACGTTTCTGTTTCTCGCTAAGTTTTTCCCAAAATATATTCCTAAGTACAAATAATTCAAATTTGAAATTTTAGTATCATATGACATTCTACAGGACAATCAAGCTAGTTTGCCACAACTTTGCAGACATTTTCAAACATATCATATGATACTCGCAGACAATATTTGGAATATCATATGATATTGCAGTACAAACAGTAGATGTCACATCAGGATAGCAGACAATTCAAATTTTTTGAATCTCATAGCGGATAAACGGTCAGACAAAATGTTACCAGCTATAGTCATAGGGACAAAACGTGTTCCAGGCTGCCCCAGTTATAACGTGAACCCCGCATAAATTTATGGCTTATAGTTGTTTCGTTTATGCAATAAACAGCTTCATTCGTTTGACGGAATAAGAGTTTTTAACAATTTGAGTTTTTATTTTTAATGAAAAGCAATTAAAAAATTAACAGCAAATTAGGTACACTAAAACCAGTCATCAAACACAAAAAATGACGCAATTCGACTCAGCGCGCCGCTGTTACACAACAAAAAAATTATAGATTTCTGAACTGTTGAAAATATTATATTTTTGGTTCTGCAGTACTATAGTGACCAGAATAAGAAGGTGTCCCCGTTTTGAGTCCCAATCAATAGGAGTCCGTATTCCTAATAAGAGTCCTTCAGTGGATAGAGTCCATAAACCATAATTAGAGACCATAAATGTCAATTATCCCTAATTGTAGCGCATAAATCACTCGAGCACCAAATACAGTTCAGTTCGAAACTTTAAATTATACTTAAGTTTTGAAAATACAGTCCTAAGTGTAACCTTGCAGTATCGCTCAAGCTCACTACAGTAGTCCACATAAAGATCACAAAAAGTGAAGGTATATATTCAAGTCTTAAAAATTGAAATTTAATTGAAATTATCAGGGTAGATTATAAGGAACTAAACGGCATTATGTTCCAATATATTACTAGAGCGGCTCCTGAAAATTTGAACCAATACTACGTTAACAATGTATAACAACCAAACCATATTCCTAAATTTACGAGTTCTCAGCGTAATAAACACTAGTCTAAAAACAAAGTTTAAGCCCAGCACAAGCCAAAAAACTAATCTAAAATTTAAGCCTACTCTATTGTGGTCGATTGAGAAAGCAGGCACTAGCAGATCCAGAAGAGGGCGGGCAGGCGTACGCCCCCGTCAGAAGTTTTTTGTCAGTAAAAGGTCCCCCTACCTTACAATTTTTTCCCTCAGAAAATTTTTTGTAAAAAATATAAGGTCCTCCCTATTTTACAATTCTCCCCTCAGAAAATATTTTTGGTGAAAAATTGCGTTTCAAATCATTTTAGCAGCCGCCCACCAGAAACTTCTGGATCCGCGTCTGAAAGAGGGGCATCACTAAAAGTAACACGGGCTGATGTTTGCACGATCTAGCATAAGTATATTTCAAATGTGGTTCTTTCTCCTTGGAACACAAAACGACTCTAGTTCGCGGGAAGGCTGACTTTCTATAGAATCTCTGTTGCAGTGGTTTTCAGACGGAGTCAAACAAATCAATTCAAGTGGCCAAAGCAAGTAGTCAGTAGCAATCTTCTAAACCGAATACCTAGGCCAAAACTATTGAGGCAATTTCAGAATAAATAACGATTTTAGAATTGTATGTTTTACGCTCATAACAATCACCTCGTGGGTAAGAGGACTTCCTTTAGGGTAACCAGTTATAAAGCAAGTGCTTAAGAAACGAAAACTGATGTTCGGAAACCCATAAAAAACGCAAAATCGAGTTTGAGATATCCGAAATAGAAAATTTAATTTCCGATATCCGGATAGATATCTGGAAACAAATGCCCGGTTTCCGTTTCCAGCATGAATCGCTGCCGGTTTAGTTATTTTTGTGTTAAAAATTAGCTCTAATACAGGGTGGTCACTGGAATTGAAACTTAAGTATTTTTGCAAATTTGGGGAATTTCTGGCTCCAAATTTGAGGTACTTTGGCATGCTTTCCAGTTTTTGAAAAGTTGAATGAACGAATACCGTCGCTACCATCATGTTTCACTCAGCCCAGTTTCCAAGCAGCACTATAGTGGTTTACTTTCCAGGTATTATGTCACCTAGCACCTTTTTCTATTATTAATGTTTTTGGTGAAAAATTCCGTGAGCAGACAGGAAAATTTTTTGAATCTTTTTTCAAAACCTAAACTTCCTCCATCTGTCAGGATGTGAAATTTGTGGAATGCGTGTTACATTTGAAGAATTTCTCTTTATTTTTATTAGGTTTGAGCATGAGTATGGCTAAGGAAATGGGCCCATGTAAAGATCAGGGGCGGAACATTTTTCTGTGGAACTAGAAAAAGGGTAAGCTTAAGCTTTAGACTATTTTTTCGCTTGGTTTAGACTTAGGCGTAGGAATATACCTTCTTTACGCTTAGGCTTAGAAATATGCTTATAATACTGTTCCACCTCTGTTCTTTACATTGGCCAGGAAACAGCACCTTTAACTTTTTTAAATTTTAGAAAAAACAGTGAATATTTTCATGCCTGACAACTGTATTGGCAGAATATAAAAATCGTCAAAACTTTCATACCTTCCATATCTGTTTTTTCCATTATTTTCACGTTTTGTTTACGCACTGATTGATTGTCATTGATAAGATTCGCTAAATCAGGTACTTCGCTTTCTGAATTTACGACTGCCTGGCTGCTAAATTAATTCTAATCCCAAATAAATTTATTTAAACTGAAAACCGTTCAAAACATCACAAAATGGAATGAAACCAAAATGACCAGATCGACGGCACATGGCAACAGACAAAAATAATAATAAAATAAGTAACAAATACAACACTTAAAAACATCCAAAAAGTTAAATTCAAAAATATACAACCGGTAGATTTAATCTGCTTGAAACGTGGCTGAAGCTTGAAAGCCAAAAATTAGGACATGAAAACGATTATCATGTTCTACCATAATTATTGCTTGTTTGGCCTATTGTTCTGACAAATTATTTGAAAAAACTCGTATGTTCTGCAAAAGAGCCACTTACAATACGTATTTCACTATTGAAATTGCTGGATCTATAGAAGCCCTCAGAATGTACCACAGTAGTAAGGCTGGAACATTTAGGACATACAGTTATCAAGTGTAGTGCTCGATACGGGCAACTTTATTGCCAAGGATCACACTTACCGCAGGGCAAATGTTGCACCCAAATGAAAGGAAAGTAAGTTGTCAAGAATGCATTATTTAAACCGTCAAAATCGCTTGCATCACTAGAATTTTTTTATAATAAATACCAAACAAAACTTATTGTAAACCCGCTATTGTATTTCACATCAGATAACGAAGACACTGCGAACCTCGCATTACACTATAATCGGGAAGCACTACTAACACCATGCATTCTGATCGCCACTCCTGCCTACACCCCAAACAAAACTGACCCTAAATCGTTTCAGAAGCGTCTTCAAACATCACCTCTTCTACGGTTACGCTACCTGTATCCCCTGTTGATCCGCTCTCCTCGGACGGCGGTCTCCCATCACTGACAGGACAATCCGACTTGCCCCCTATCAACAAACTACAATCCGAATAGTACTCTGTCTGACTACCCCGTTCGATAGAATCAGCCACCTCTGTATTCGCACTAGCATTCCTACAAACAAGCTTCTCAGAAACACCAGCAACAGGCCCAACAAGGTCAGTCATAACATGGCTAGAAGCCATCGATACTTTATCTATATTTTCCCGCTCACACGTTTCCTTTCCGGTTTCACAAAATGCCCCTGAATCCGTTTGAACTTCAACACTGACGGCATTTAATGAAGTCCCGGTAACCCTCGTTTCTAGCAACAGACCAGTTTCACTTGCATTATAATCCAAGTATAGTTCACCCTTACCCTCACCGAGTCCAATAGTATAATCCCGGTCCGAGCTGCGCTGAACCGGGCAATGAGATACTTCCTGTGATATTACCTTCTGCTCGACTAGGCCCATAACATCAAGAGCAGGCGATTCCAAGGCAACTGAAATCATTTCCACCGGCTCCGTTAAAATTCCAATCTCGTTTGACTCACCCGAGAATGTTGTCTCAGTAGCGACGTCGGAAGTGACTTTAGATTCAGTTTGAAAACAAGAATCTTGCAGAGATGATGGGAAACTGCTGTCCGATTTGCCCAGATTTTCGAGTGACCCAGATTTACTTCTTGAAATCGGTGATGTAGCAATCGAACAAAGATTGATTTCGCGTGCACGTTCGAACGGAGTCAACCTTGGTGAATTTCCTTAATTCAAACCAAAACAGTGTACATTACTAAAAATATATTTGTAAACCCTATCTAAAAAAATGAAAAGCAACTGTTAAGAATTAACTTAACAGGTACAGTTTTACATCGACTAACTGCAATCTTAAAGAAATTTCAAGAAATAGTTTTGAAAATAAGGCAACGTATCAAACTCACCACCATTCATTTTCGAGTCAGCAGATTTAAGTTTGTTTTCGAGTTCTGTCACTCGTGAACCAAGAATTCTAGAACGAAAATGGAACTTCAATATACGATACAACAAATCGCGGGATTGATAGCTCACACTTGAGCCTTTAAATTTCGTTATAGAATTCAACTTGCGCATCTTGAATCAACTAAACACAACTTACTTGTTCGCTTTACGTTGATGTGAAAGGGCCAAATTTTTGTCGTTAACAGCATCCAGTAACGCGGAAGCGATCGATTTATAGTCAACATCTTTTCTTGCGGCCCCTTCCAACAATTCCTGGACTAAAACATAAAAGATCAAAACCATCGACCTACAGAAAACACTGACATCAACCTCTAAGCTATGTTCTCAAAAATCTGAGCAACATGTAATCAAAAATTTTATTTCATAGAAAAACCAAGCTAAACATCATTAACACCTCGCGATGCATTACTCCATCGCAACACAACTTAAACAAAATGTAATCTGCCTCACATACCTTGTTTTGTACTGACTACATTGCCCGATGCTATTTCATGCGGTTTTTCACACATCTTGGTCTTCTTTCGCTTGTCAACTATATTCTAAGATAACAAGCAGCCGTTTGAAATTAAACGACAAATACACACCAGCTCAATTTGTCAATTCTAATCACATTTTTGTAACCTGAGATCGGATTGTCAGCGATTTAATCACAATTCAAACCAGCTCAGACTTTTGCGGCCGAGAGAGGTGGGAATCGAACACAATGAAACTGAGCAATATACAATCCTTTCAATTTTGTTGAAACAAAAACCATTTATTCTCAAACACCGAAACAACAGATTTCATGCTCTGCAAAATAAAATCCATAAATCACAAAATAGATGTTTATTTTGCTAATAATGTGTTATCACTGTCATGGACAAAACCCAAATAAACACCGGGCGCACATCCAGAGGAATAGTAATATCATAGTTGATATGAGCCATTATTTACTTGAATCTCACAACTGTGGAGTAAAAATCCGCAGCATGAGTGCTACATGGCTTTGCTAAATGTCTCAATATAACATGAGGTGACCTGATATTATTCATGTATAAATATTCGACAAAAACCAACACTTTTTCCAAGTTAGTGTAGTTTTTGCTATAATTTTTCGTAATTTTGTTCCTGCATTTCTTCTTGGTATACTATTTTTGTCATTTTGAACAAAAATCACTGCGTAATACTGTAATTTTGCTCATAAAATAAGTTAATAATATAAAATCATGCTAAGCTACCAAAGCCAGACTTCGAGTTTTTGCCGGAGCGGAATATCCGGTCGCCCCGGCCACATACAGAATTAAAGCAACCTGCATCTCTCTATAAGAGTTGTACACTTAAACCCAAAGACCAGAATAGCGGGTAACCAATACAGTTGGCGATACACTCCAGTGCAAACAGACTGGTTCAATTAATTTAAATTACGTAAACTTTTCAAAGATTTAATATCAATCGGGAAAATAAAAGTTGATAAAATCACTAACCTTGTACCGAGACAAAGTTTGCTTGGTAATGCCGTTTTCTTCATGTGCATGTTTCAATTGTTCTTCAAGAAATCTGGTTGGTGACAAAAAATGGTTTTAAACGGGCCCAATAAATTATTGCTAAACTGGAGAAAATAGCAGCCGACTGAAAATTCATGCAAACACAATTACATTGTAAAACACAAAATTTATTTCACCATGAAATTATAGGCGTATGCGTAACGACGGTAGAAAGCTTTGCTATTTCGTCTGTAAAACACATCAATGTATGTACAGTACCTTACATTCGTATGTAACTAACTACGATATGTTAACTACACACAAGCGATCGAGACTGTGGTAATTATATTAGCCAAATATAGCCTGCACAATGTATGCATTTCACATTTGGACAGGTGCTCTTGGCTTGAAAACCAATACCTCAATTATCTGAACGCAGCAACAATGACTGATAATTCGGCGAATTGCTTTCCATACACAGATATCATGCATTAAACTGGAGCACGATGATCACGAAAAATTTTCGTACTCCAGAATAAATAATCTACACAGTTTGCCGGACATTCTACTCTGCTTAAAACTGACAAACAGTTAAAAAGCGGATCCTGAACCAACCAAAATGACAGCTTACTTGTTCTCCATCACCAATGAGTCAACATCGATTACCCTTTGGTCGTCGCCATTCAAAATGTAAACGATTTCTTGATTAAGCCGATCCGCCTTACCACGATGCATATCTCGTTCGACGACAAGTTCTTCTTTTTCACACAACAGACACTTGAAATCGCGTTCAAGTTGTGTGTACTTAACAAATAACGCGCCGCTCACAATAATTATGTCAACGGAAACAGTGTAACACAATCTCATATAATCTAGGGATATCATGCGTTCGCGTCTTCCTCGTATAATGTAATGGCCTAAGGTATCTCAGACGCGGAAAAGCACTAAATCCAGTGCTATCACGAGCTCGACTCAATTGTAATTTGGGCTACGTTCCAGCTGTTATCATTTTATGCAAATTAGGCCACAATAAATAAAATATAACACAATATAGTAAAGAACTAAAGTTCTGTGAAGTAAAAAAGTCTATTGAAAAGTATTGAGCAGTTTTCATGCAATAAATTTTTCGGAGAAATAAATTAATGGTTGCAAATTTCCAATCGCATTAACTTGAATACAGTTTGCAACATACCATTCGCTTTAGCCGTTCTAATTGTTCCAGAGAGGAATTTTCACTGTCGGTCACTATTGCAGTAGTCACACAAATTCCTGGTCGCGAACTTTCGAGTTCAGCTGGAATTACGCCTATCTGTGACCCTGGAAGAGCTGTTGTCTGTTTACTGCCATCTTCAAAAACACTCGACGTTTCAGTTGCGTCGTCCGATCTAATTCGCTCTCTTGCAAGTTGCTGCCGAAGAACCTGTGATATTTTACTGAGAATTAAACAGGGTACGGATTAACGGCAAGCTAAAGCGGAAATAAGCACAAATAACCAACTAGCTTTAGTTGATTGCTACACAGGCAACTGGTACCAACGAGGTTATTTTGCTAAAAATGTATTTAGCAACAATAGCAGTCACAATTTTTTTGCAAAAGCTCACATGATTCCCAAAATGAGCATATCAAACAGAGATACTTCGAACTTGCCAAGTATCAAACTAGCATTAAACGGACCCAATCTTGAGTAGGGAGCTTTGTCGGAGGCCTATAGGATAACAGTTAGGGCTAAAAATTTGGAAATATTAGGAAATATTTTTTCCGCACTTTAAGCTGAGTTTTGCTAAATTTGCTATTTTAGAGTTTAAAGGTGGCTCAAATTAATTTTTCGTTTAGTTTTGAGGCGGCGCAAATCCATTTTATTTTTCCGTTTTTATATGTATACTTACAAAGCAGAGGTACCTTTGGAACGGCGGAATGAACTTGAGGGGCGGTCGAGTAGGGAGTAGTTAGCAGTATAAGGGGATATCCATGAACAAGTTAAACATCAGTAAAATGTGAAACAGCAATAACAACTTTACAAGGCTTGACACCGACAGGAAATAGATTATAAGAAGATTTCCGACTACCAAACTAACTAAGCTAAAACAGTTGATATGTTTCAAACAAGGACAAATATGCGCAGTTTGTTAAACCGTGTTACCTTTACATCACCTAAAGCTTCGGAAAGCTGCTGTCGAAGCTCCGTGAGTTCCTGGTCGTACGTTTGGTTTTCGATTTTTAAACTTTTCAGTAGCTGCATTGTACTCTAAATTAATACTATATAGTTGAACCAATCACACTGTTTCTATCAAAAGCACAACGCAACGCAATTTTTAGTAAACTCATATGTAAGCTGTAAATACACATATTTCCACGCAATTTTACAATAATTGTTATTAAATATATAATTAAATAGCAAAGAAACTGTGTTACAACAAGTAAATGTTTTTCATATATACAATTAAATTGCAGTCTAACTTTCACATTGTACATACGTATGTTGTGTTTTCCCATTGGGGCGAATGACACCCATATTCGAATTACCCACCCCAGTTGACCTCCTCAACCTTTTGAAGCCCTACTGCAAACACAAAAAATTATCTACAATTTCCACATTTTTTGGTATAATTTACACCAGATTCAACGTCTCGCAATCCCCACTGGTAGTGCGGGCTTACCACATCACATTCGACAGCAGTCTTGGGAAAAGATACATATACTATATATTATATTGCACTTTACGAACCACGAGAATTAAAGCAATATTTGTATTCGCAGTCGTCAAGAACTAATAAAACGAAACGAGCCTGCTGAAACAATAATTAATTTTAAGTTGTATCTATTGGTATATAAGCAAACCTATGAAATATAATTTTGTTTTCACAAACTTGTCTTTGTTCTTCGTTTATAGATTCCGATCGTGTCCGATCCTGCAAATAATAAGGCAGCAATGCCAACAATATACAAACAATAACAATCCCTGTATAAAACAAAACCTATGAAACAACCATAAATTCAACATGAACTATAATTGGTGCAGCACTGTAGATTTAAAAAGTACGTAAAATTTCACACCTCACCTTTTGCTGCGATTCCACGGCTGCTTTGAGAGCCAGATTTTCCTCTCGTAAACATTCAATACGACGTTCAAACTGCTCGCGTTCTTTCTGCAACTGACCCAGTTGTTCGCTAACTAACAACACTGCTTCGACTTTGTTGTCGAGTTTGCGTCGAAGAGCATTGTACTAAACACAAACCACTCTTCGTCATGTATTACCAATTACCATATACGTGATTTATGTTATGCTGAACCAATAATTACACCAATAAAACTCGAAATAACACAATAAGATCCATGCATGAATTATTTGCCTTTTGGCTTATATATAATTCTTTCATGTAGGTATAGTACAATAAACCACTTACTTCTTTCAAAAGATCTTTGTATTCACTATTCTCTCGGCTCTTTGTGGCAGTCATCACCATTGGATTAAAAGTAGATTAAACCAAATCATGATAAAAAGCTGTGCGTGAAGTACTTAATTTTTTCAGTTTTTGTGCCTTATAAGAACCTCAACATACCCATGTATCTAGGTTCTTCCATGTTTTTACCGCTTTGGCATATGAAGGCACTACATATGCACCAACGTTTTCCCGATTTGTAGCATTAGCATGAGGTTTCATTTTGCCTCCATGCATCCGCATGCCACATCCCCCGGTTTTTCTAAAGGTCGCCCCTTGACCGCCAACTTATGTATTTTCGGTTCTTCCGCGGCAGTTTGCCATTGCGGTCCCATCGTAGTCTCCATGTGGTAAGTTGGGTAGGCTAGGGTACGACGGTTTAGTTCTGAATTCTCAGCAGCTGAAAATGAGGGATGTTCCCAGGATGCTTCGATCTCGGTTGACAAATTATCAGTCCAGCGTGCTAGCCACTGAGCGACGCCGTCTCACAATCAGCTGTTTAATTTTATCCGTTTTATGTCTTATAAGAACCTCAACATACACAAGTATCTTGGTTGTTCCATGTTTTTACCGGTTTTGCATATTAAGGCACTACATATACATCAACCTTTAACCGATGTGCAGCATTAGCATGACGTTTCATTTTGTCCCCATGCATCCGCATGTCACACATACAAAGCCATCCGACGGTTTAGAAATCAAGAGTGGATAATGGCAATTTAACAAGTGTGCAACTGAGAACATTCTGTGTAGAAAAGAATGGATCGGCGAAAACGCAACGCCTGGTTCTACATTTTGTAACAAAAGGGACCCAAGGGTTGTACACTCTTGTTATTATGCACTCTTCTTGGTTATACACACGAGTTAACGTGTTTATACATATCTTCTACAAAATTACGTACTAAAAAGTTATGGAAACGACACTAGCTACCACATTTCAAAGTGAGTTCCAACATGTAGGGACAAGGCACCATATTCTCAAATGTATATAGCAACTATCAAAACTGTGCAGTAGTCGAACTCAAAATTGTAACAATAGCAGAACAAATCATATGCAAAAATAAGCTGTATCATCAGCGTCACATTCACTGGTTCGAAAGCTAAACAGGCCTATTATACCAACTGGTGATAGGTGCTACATGTATTTGAAAATACATGCCATGTTCTTAACGCTGATGTAGAGTAGTATTATCTATGCTCCAAACCGAAACAGAAATGAAAAATATAAATTGAAAAATAGCAAGCTATAATTTTAATCAACAGCATATTATTGACATTTTCGATCTAAAGAACGTTGCGTGTTCTGTAAAAAAGACTCTGACATTAACAACACAAACCTTTTCTATCATGCGCTTTCATATACCGCGCACTAACTTTGTGGGTGACCGCAAAATGTACCACAGATCATTGCCTTTATGTCAGCGGAAAGAAAAACAAACTTACACACAGATTTTCTCTGTTTAAACACTTCTGTTGCCAAAAATATACTAATTTTTTGATAAATATTGCTTTAAACAATTGCAGCGCACCTTTATTAAAAAACAGAACGGTTCATGAATGATTTACAAACTACCTATGGTATATAGTAAAAAACTCGGTATTTCCATCTAACGGAAACGAAAGCGGACACATTTGAAGCGGAAATGGCAAGAAATATCTTTTTATACCATGGTTATTGACCGAAAAAAATTCGCACATTTGAAAGGTACTAAAATACAGTGATATGCATGTCAGCTGTGACTGTCAAGGCCGCAAGCAGGTACAGAGAGGAGTGACAGGTACTGCAAACTCCACTACGAAAATCTTTGTATCCAGCTTTCCAGATTGCCCGAATTTAGCATGTCCCATTGGCCCGTTGCCCTAGCGAAAATTTACAGCTCTTCGTTTTCCTATTTTTATACCTGAAACAAACCTGCCCTGTTATCCGTTTTCCCAGAAAAAATTGCACGCCTAATTTTCCCATCTGCCGGTAAATGCTGCCGGCAGGACTATACGAGTTTGCCCCTATTCCACTCCTGTTTCTTGCTGTTCCGCGGGACAACGGGACGCCCCTAAAAGTACACATTGGCCGCGAGGTTGATGGTGTTGAAGCATTCATTTCCTATAAAATTTTATTTCAGACACCGATGCATGCAGTATTCAATACTTGATACTTCAAGTCAAATATGCACACACATTGCACATTCGTCAAACTGTGTGTTTTTGTATTCGCAATTTTTCGCGTTTTTGTTTCGTTTCGTTTTCTATGTGGTTTACGTGTTTTCATCACTAGTATCGACTATACGGACGTTTCTGAAATTGGCATTCGTATCTTCAAACACAAAAATATTGCAAAAACATTTGCATTGTAATCAGCTTCGCGTAAAATGGTTGAAATGGTGCGTTCTAGAATACAACCGGATGTCTGCATACGGCTCAGGCTCAGGCAGAAATTCGCCTTTTGGCTCCGGCTCCATTTATTAGAATTTTTTGTCGGAGGTTCCAGCAATTTCGGTAGTGAAATTTTTCAGTATTTTATTAAACATTTATCTGTTGGGCGCGTTTCGTTTTAATTTTTGATACAATTTTTAAGAAAAAATTGCTATAGGATTTGGTAAAAAATATGCGTAAAAGCAAACGGTTTAACAACTCTGCAGATATTTGCTAAAATTATCAAATGAAACACCATTTTAGCGCTCCCGGCTTCACCTCTGTCTTTGGCTCCAGCAAGTTTTGTTGACCTCGTGTTCTGGCTCCCGGTATTTTTAATTTCCGTGTGCTCGCTGATGCGTTCTATAAAGGATGTAGCCAGAGACGAATTTAAGGGGAAGCCTGCACAGGCCATGTCTCTCAACAGAAATTAAAACCCGCATATTTCTCGCAATAACCGGGGCAGGCGAGTTACGGGTTGTTTCAAGTTGATTTGATATCAACATTAAAATTCGGGATCGTGTATCAGGTGGATGGACAAAGCTCAATGATTTCGTATGATATTGATTTGCAAACCACCGCTCTCAGATGTGCAATGTGTGCAAGACCCCGCATGCCACGAGATGCAGTAGTGAACTGGCGGGCAAGCAACCCGCATATATAAATTTTATGACATCCGAAAAAAATGCTTCCGAACAAGTCAGGTTCGCCCAAAAAAAGAAATATACAGAAGGGTGCGTCGGATCAAACTACAGGGTAAACGAAAAATAATTACAGTTCATTTCGTGACCGAATAAACAACAGGGCAAAGGAAATAATAGCTCATTTTATAAACGGGTGACCACTTCTCAAATACGACGCATGAACATTTGGTTTATTTATAATTAAAATTGACAGATTCAGCATCATTTCAGTGCCCAATTTAAGTTTGCTCCACCTCCGGCTCGGGTTCCAACAAAATTTGTTCAACCGCTCAGCCTGTGAATGCGCCTGTGGATGTTCCTCTGGATTTTCCTACGAAATTTTACCTCTGATGCCCTGTAGTAGTTGGATCTATTGACTTTAAAGTTGTCAAAAACTCAACATTTTTGATTATTAAAGATCTAACCTGGGTTAAACAAGAAATTTTTAAAATTGAAACATTTTTGAACACCAAAAACAGAAACTCATCCCACCATCGAACAAATTCACGGTTTTAATTTATACTGGCAAAATGTTCAAAATCGCACCGTTTTCCAGCTACTGTAGTGACCCGAATAACAGGAGGAGGGTAGTAAGAGTGGGGGGGGGTCGCATTTTGAGTCTCAATCAACACGAATCCGTATCCCTAATAAGTGTCCGCAATCGGATAACGTCCGCAAACTCTAACTAGAGTCCAAAATTATCTTTGATTGTAGTGCATAAATGACTGCAGGACCAAATATTAATGTTGAGTTTGAAAATTTAAAGCATAAGTACTTAAGTTGTGAAAGTACATTCCTAAGTACAACCTTCAACGAATACTTGCTTTGCAATACCGAATATATCAGTAACAAGCGGGATGGCGGCTGGCGGGCTAAACATAAATAACAGTCTGTTTATCCGAATAACAGGCGGGTTACCGTCTGCAGAGAGGCGAAACAAACATCAGTTTCCGCCTCTTATTCGGGTCACTACAGTAGTAATTGAAACATAAGCCAAAATTTCATTACTTTTGTTATAAAATAATAAATGTTTCAAATTCATCTGACTATTTTTGAAACAATCGTGGCCATTTTTAAAATCAGACCATGTTTGAACAAACTCAGTCTGGATTCTAAAGCCGCTACCAAAATTATTATCAGTTTCTATCCGCAGAGCGTGTATGCACGCGTGTGTGCCAGCATTAAAGCCAAATTTGAGTCCTGTTTCAATATTGCCGTGTATAGTTCATACCGGGCACATTTTTGCTTGGGTTTGTGGTTATATATTTTGTGTTGTACTATTTTATATTCTGCTCCACACTCTATACGTGCGGTTTGGTAGCCTGGGTTCGAAAGCAACTAAACACTATCGTTGTCACTTCAAAGCGTTCACAACAGAGACGTCCACAGAAAATTATGTTTGGGGGGGGGGGGGTGCCAACGAATCATTTTGGATCACCGATACAATTGCAACTCAAGATTGTTTACTTTTACACCAAGTCAATTTGGTACGGGCATTAGCCAGGTTTGGGGGGTGGGCCACAACGCCCCGTCAGTGCCCCTCATGGCGACGCCTGTGGTTGACAAACGTGCATCCGCCACACAGTCGTAGCAAGTATTTCAATAAGAGAGGGTGCAGTGTTGCTCAAACGATTATTAATACTAGCGACCGTGGCGAACGTGAAAATTTTTTAGACCTCTAGGATCCAGATAGCTAATATGAACACTGTAAAAGGGTGTTTTGTCGTGTATTCAGAAATTTCAAATTATAGCTGTACCTCTGTCTCACACACCCCGTGTAAACGTCGTTGGTACCCACCGTAGGCTCAGTATACTGCGAAAGGGCGTTTTGTCGGGTATTCAGAAATTTCAAATTATAGCTGTACCTCTGTCTCACACCCCGTGTAAACGTCGTTGGTACCCACCGTAGGCTCAGTATACTGCAAAAGGGCGTTTTGTCGGGTATTCAGAAATTTCAAATTATAGCTGTACCTCTGTCTCACACCCCGTGTAAACGTCGTTGGTACCCACCGTAGGCTCAGTATGCTTGTTTGTTTGGCTTACTCTCACTCGACCACCGTTTTGGTCGGTCAACCGTACGCAGCTAACTTTCTGCTGCGCGCCGGGTGTACGTAGAAGTTTTTTACGAGCGAGCGAAATTGTTGTTACTTGTATAATCTGAGCATGGTTATTTATATGTGAACTGTACTCGCTTTTTCAGAAACGTCGGGAGCGCATGTACCCGCCGCGAATCTTCAAAAAATGCATTTATCTAAATTTAACTGTTGTACGAACGGGAGATGTCGGTCGAGTGAGAGTATACGCCAATGCGGTCTGTTTTGTATATTAGAGTTTGCGTGTTCTTTAGCTTAGTGGAAAACTACCGTGACATAGTGAACCATTTTTAGCTACTAGTCCCCTTATGGAGCACTACCGTGTAAACAACCCTTTGCTTTCGGGCGTCTCGCGGACTCATGGTATGCCATACAGGTCTAGACGCCCGAACAGGGGTCAAGCGTAAAATTTTGGGTTAAGAATTAGCAGTAATTATTGATTGGTCGGCCTTCACGTTGAATATTTGTCGACCGACCAGTGGTCTTTAGGGTGAAGTTTGTTTGTCAACTTCCATCGAATTCCTATGTTTGCAAATTTTTGCTTACCACCAAAGCGTTACAACGCAAAGATTAGTTCTTAAAGTATTGGCTTTTAAACCGGCGTTAACAGGGCGTCTAAAGCGCTGGCTCATGTAAAGATCAAAGGCGAAACGTTTTTGCTGCACTGCAATAGAATAAGCTTAAGCTTTAGACTATTTTTTATTTAGGCTCAGGGCTTAAGCCTCATTTTAAACGCACAGGCAAAAGCTTAGTAATATGCTCAGACTACGGATATGGCCCTGTTCTAAGCATTGGCCTAAACGTTTAAGCGGGGGGTGTTATATTTAAAAAGTATATTTCTATTGCTACTAGCAGGAGGTATGTGCAGTATATTTTCCTAGATGTATGTTGCGTTCTTTACTTCCCTGTAAATTTCGATGAGCTGATTAATCACCTTAAAGGTGGAATTGGTTAATTTCGGCTATTTCTGAGTTAATACCAGTAAACATTAACTCACTCTGACGTAATTTAATACCGGATGAGTTTATTAATTAACTCAGAATGAATTCAATCAATTCAGAATTCTGGATTGTGAAAGACCTAATTCAAAGGTCAGACCTCTGGGTGGATTCAACTCATTCTGAAAAAATCAACTCACTGAAATTTACAGTAATTTGATAACTAGAATCACTAAATTTAGAGAATTCAAAAGGGAAAGACTGGGAATTATATTTTCAGAAAACTTATAGGGATACGAGAAAAGCGACACTTTTGCAGGTCTAAGAATTGTATTTACATTTGTGGAACCGAGATGACAAGAAATATGAGTCACTCCAACCCTCACGAGGAAATGATTGAAATTATTTACAAAATTTATAGATTGTTTTCCCATGTTACTTTAAGGGGCGTCCAGGTTTCTGGTGGGTCTATGAAAGAGTAGGTTTACATTCTAGATTACTATTTTTGCTTAGGCTTAGGCTTATGCTTATTCTTAGGCTTAGGAATACGCTTAAACTACTGTTACGCACCTAAAAGTAACATTGGCCGATTGTTTCATGGAAAATACAACACTTTATAAATTTTCAGTTTCCAAACTGAAAAGATTGATTAATTATAAATTTTGTGCGTACCGTAGAGACCCGAATAAGAGGGTGTGACTGATATTTACTGATATATATCTGGTACTGCAGATCCGCTGAATTAAACGTTTGTCTTGAACCAAAATCGTGAGCGATAACGCAAGGTTATAAGTACTTAGGAATGTACTTTCAAAACTTAAGTATGCTTTGAAGTAGCGAACTCAAATTTATTTGGGCGTGCAGTTATTTATGCACTAATATTAGGGGCACTGACATTTATGGACTGAAATTAGGGTCTAGGGACTCTATCCACTTACGGGCCCATATTAGGGACACGGACTCCAATTGATTGGGACTCAAAATGGGGACCCCCTCTTACTCTGGCGTTACAGTACTGCGGAACCAAAAATATAATATTTTCAACAGTTCAGAAATCTATAATTTTTTCATGTATTACTGTGTAACAGCGGCGCGCTGAACTCCAATTAATTGGGACTCAAAATGAGGACCCCCTCTTGTTACCCCCTAGTGAATTATTTTGGCTTCTATATTATACATTTCGCAAATTAAATACGACTAAGTACCCGTATAAGCCTTGTCGTAATGAAGATGTTACCTAGTTCTTTATATTCCCCTGTGACGTGATGTATAGACAACATTAAAACGGCTATAAGCTTAGGTTTCAGATCGCTAGCAGTTCGGGGGGGGGGGGGGGGCGGGCGGGGGGGGGTACGCCCCCCGTTAAGTTTTTTTGTGATAAAATGGTAAGGTTTCTACCTTAAAATTTTTCCCCTCAGAAACGTTTTTGTGAAAAATACAATTTTTACCCTTGGAAATTTTTTTGGTAAAACCGTACAATTTTTTGCTAACAAATTTTTTGGTGATTATTTGATAAGGTCCCGCTATCTTACAATTTTTGCGTTTCATTACATTTGCCAGACCGCCCCCGCCCGTCAGAAATTTTTGGATCCGCCTCTGACAGCGAGCGAGGGGTTGCAATAAATTTTAAATGTTTGCTCTTTACAACCCCTCTGCATACTCGTGTGCAAGATTTGTTCGTCTATAAAGAGGGGCGTGGACACTGGCTGGTATCTTCAAAGGTGCGTACACTGCAAATTCCAGTAAGTTGATTTTAACTCAGAATGAATTGAACCACTCAGTTTGACTTAGGACTATCAAAACTCATGCTTATAGTTATAAACTCAGAAAGAACTCACTCGCTAGCTGTGTTGATTATTCAACTCATTGGAATTTACAGTGCAGCTATACCCTTCGATTATGGGGACCCATTGAACAGTACTAATCAACCAGAGGCCATTGGAATTTACAGTGCATTTTGCTACAAATAAGCTTAACACATTGTCAAAAAATATTTGTATATAGGTACTCAAGTGAAAGATTTCACTGTACTTTCTAAAAGGCAATGGAACTCAAATCATCTGAAACGCTTTATCTCACCACACAAGCTGTCTCGAATACAACTGCAACCAAAGTAGTTTCAACTAGTGATTCAATCTTAACATTGACCATAACGATAACAGTTGCAACATTTTAGGTTTCAGGGAAATGTTTTAGAATCGAAATCTAATTAAGATTTAAAGTATTAAATTGATGATGTCACACTTTTTTAGCTTTTTCAGTAAGCAATCATTGGCCGGGCGGCTGGGCGGCGGTACCTTTGACTGGCCGCGCGGCTGGACGGCGGTACCTTTGACTGGCCGGCCGGCCAATTCCTGGCCGATACGTGGTTTCTATATAGATGTGTCACATTTTTTTATTTCAGAAAAAGTAATTATTCATATAATTTAATATGATCATTCAAGTGTATTCGCTAACCGGTAGTTAAAATGTCAAGTAAAATGCATCCACTTACGATTAGTATTGTTCAGATATGCTTGGTAAGTTACATTGAAAAGAAAACAATATTTATTATAATTAGCTTTGTAAATTTTAATTATGGTTTTTGTTATCTATAGATATGGGCCCGCAGCTAAAGGGGCGGCCAGGGGGTGCTTAGCCCCCTTGGAAAATTTTTACCCCCCCCTCCCTAGAAAGTTTTCAACCTTGCTTGTAACTCATTGAAAACCATTGAATACCCCCCGGAATATTTTTTGCCCCACTCTATCAAGTTTTCAACCTTGATTGTAACTCATTGAAAACCCTTGAATGCCCCCTGGAAAAATTCCCCCCCCCTAGCAAGTTTTCAACCTTGATTGTAACTCATTGAAAACACTTGAATGCCCCTCCTGAAAATTTTTTACCCCCCACAGCAAGGTGAGCTGGCTACAGGCCTGTATAGATAAGTGATTTACTTAATTTCCCCATCAAAATACTTTGTTCAATGAGTTTTTGTCGTTCACATCTGTGAACTTTTAAGCTTCAAAGATTTTTTTCTTGAAATGAACAAATACGGAGAGATATAGCTAAGCCCAAAAAAGGCCATTTAGCCTTTAGCATAAGGCCAATCCGGTAATGAATCCAAAGTTTGGCCGGCATTCAATTATCAAAACACGGACCGCGCCGTTAAAAGCTGTTCGCAAGCAAGTAGACAGCGTATTTTTGCTTTTTAGAAGATGTCAAGCGACACGGGGTCTGTGTTACATTCTTGGAATTAGAAAGAAATATATCGAGTATAAAATTTGAAACTATAAATGTTTTTGGTGAAAACAATTGAAAAACAATACTTTTTTGGAAACTATCTGGGTTAAGGTCAGACAATTTTGTCTGATTATGCAATATATTCACGGTGTAGGCAAAATATTATTTCGAGAGGAGATAAAGTTATCGTAAACGTCACCCATGTAAGCGTCAGGGGTGGAACGTTGTTTTGTGCGACTGCAATAGAGTAAGCTTAAGATTTACACAATGTTTTGCTTACGCATATGCTTAGGTATAAGCTCTTTCTGACGGGGATGTTTAGGCTTTGATATAAGCTCGTTGGGACTCTTATGCTTAGGTGTAAGAGACAATTTTGTCTGATTATTAAACATATTCACGGTGTAGGCAAAATATTGTTTCGAGAGAAGATACAAGTTAAGTACAAGCAAACATCGCCCAGGTAGATATGTGGGGTGGGAGGTTTTTCTGCTTTTTTGTCCTACCCAAAACGTTCCGCCCGTGATCTTAATATCGACCAAAAACTTAAGCCTGAAAGCGAGCCAAAGTTCGGCACATGTTACTTTAAGGAACTTATGTTTAGGAACACATTTTTGCAACGCGTAAGCTTTATGCTTAGGATTAGGAATACGCTTAATCTACTGTTATGCCCCTAAAAGTAACATTCGCCAGACAAGATATGCCACGTTTGGTCTTCGCAGTAGAATATGCTACTTCTTTAACTCCAGGACAGGGATAGTGAACTAAACGCTGTGTCGTGCTTTAGCTATCCCATACTCCCGGGGCCGTGGATCCAAAAGTGCTCACACAAAATCTACAGCATAGAATTTTTGATAGCAAAAATTTAATTTGTCTGCAAAAAAATTCTTTACACGACTTGTGAATAGCTTGTGCCAAAACCGTCTTCGCATTTAAGATTTAACCCTTTCTCACATAGAGTTGACTCTGAGCAACACAGCGCAATGTGTGTATAGTGTAAGAATCTACAATACAATGCGCACATCTGTTGCTACGCGTGTACGTAGTATAAAATCTCTACAAGACGTGAGAGCAACCTCGGGCTCCGAGCGTTCTTATAGCTGAGTGGTAAATGGTCAACATCTCTGATTATAGTCTCCGAGGTTCGAATTGTGGCGTAAAAGTAGTCTTAGATGAAATATGAAATATTTATGTGAGAAATGATAAATAATATCGTATTGTATAGTTAAATTTAGCTAAACATACTTATTGGTCAAAATTGGGGGGAGGGTGAACGCAATAAATTTTATCGATGAAACTTGTATGACGGCGCAGTGGTTACCAGTAAAATTTGCCCTGGAGGCAGGTTCTTTAGCGCGGCTAAAAACTGTCCGGAGGAAACAGTTTTATGGCAGACAGTTTTTACCGGTCAGGCTGAAAAAAATTGCCTTTGTATGGCCGGACCGCGAATGACGACCTTGTACCGTTTGTTTGTTAAGATTTATGTTAGTAGTCAGATAAAAAATATTTGAAGCTTAGGCGCCCGGCAGTTCAAAGCGACGATTTAGCCAGCTTTGGGAACTTAAACTTCAACAATTTATTTTCGTCAGGTCCACAAACAGCGACGGACACAGCTAACCGAAAAATGGCTATCCAAGTTTTGGTTAAGGACCGATCCAGTAATCAATGTAATGCTTGGCAGGCAAGCGAGCGTAGTTTAAGAAAAACTCGTCGCTAGCGAGTACCCGGCGTATTTTTGTAATAAACGTTTTCAATTTAATATGTTTGTAGAAATGTCATCGACAGGGTGTGTGTTTAAATTCTTAGAATTTTAGAATGATATAAATCGAATACATTTTGAATTTAATGTTGTTTTTGTGAAAACGTTTGAAAAACAATACTTTTTTGGAAACTATCTGGGTTAAGGTCAGACAATTTTGTCTGATTATGCAATATATTCACGGTGTAGGCAAAATATTATTTCGAGAAGAGACGTAAAGTTATCGTAAACGTCGCCCATGTAAGCGTCAGGGGTGGAACGTTTTTCTGTGCGACTGCAATAGAGTAAGCTTAAGATTTACACAATTTTTTGATTAGGCATATGCTTCGGTATAAGCTCATTCTGACGGGGATGTTTAGGTTTTGATATAAGTTGATTGAAACGCTTAGGCTTAGGAACATACTTATACTCCTATTCCGGCCGTTTTCTATACATTGGCAGTCAAAGTGAAGGTTCTTTTTCTAAAGGAGAGCATCGAGGTAATATATATTCTTTGACCATTGGCACCAGTAATAGAAATTTCGGCCCATGTTACTTTAAGGGGCGTTCAGGTTTCTGGTGGGTCTACGAAAGAGAACGTTTAGATTCTAGATTACATTTTTTGCTTATTCTTAGGCTTAGGCTTGGGAACACATTTTTGCAACGCTTAGGCTGGCTTAGGCTTAGGCTTAAGAATACGCTTAACATACTGTTACGCCCCTTAAAGTAACATAGGCCGAAATTTCAGATTATTACAGTACGATAACTAAGTCTTAATACAAAATTTTGGTTTTGGGCCCCTGTTGCAGGTATGGCCAAGCTGACCCCTGTGTATGTGTCAATGCTTAAAAAATTGTAATTTAAATTATAATGTCAACAATTAAATCCAAGTCAAAAATTAAAAACAAATAAACACAGTTCTTCATGTTTGTTTCATACTTACGATTAGGCTTTAGGTTTAGGCGTAAGCTTCAGTTAATTAAAAGACTTACCTTTGTTGACAAACCTAAGCCTATTCGTAAGTTTAATGCTTAACGTTAAGTATGGGTAAAGCGAACACGGCTCCGAGGGTTTCGAGTCCTAGCATAAAAGTAGTTCTTAGATGAAATATTTATTTGATAGTTCAGGCAAATTTAGGGGGACATAATTTAGTTAGCAAATTTGGGCTGACAGAAGATTTTGTACGATTAGGCTTAGATTTAGGCATAGGCCTGAGGCAATCGAAAGTCTTATCTTTGCCTACAAGCCTTAATCTTTGTGTAAGCCTGTAATGCTAAACGTTAAATGTTGGAAAAAGTAAACAGGATACTGAAAAGCACTGTAAATTTCAGTTAATTGATTTTAACTCAGAATGAATTAATTCCACTCAGAGGTCTGGTCTCTGAATTAGGTGTTTCTGAACTCAGAATTCTGAATTGATTGAACTCATTCTGATATAATTAATCAACTAAACCAGAATTAAACTTGCGCAGAGTGAGCTAATGTTTGGTGTTATTAATTCTGAAATAACCACAAATTGCTAATTGTGTCTCTGAGTTCATTAATTAACTTATCGTAATTTTCAGTGTGTTTTTGAGCCTTAACAATTTAATTCAAAGTTTAAAATTATATATTATGCACTTGCGAAGGCGACATACGGATATGTTAGGTTAGTTAACCAACTTGCCTTGGCAGATGAAAATAAATCTACCCCAATTCGTCGCCGGACAACTTGTCATCCAGCAGTGTTCTGAAACCTATTAATAAATCTAAGCATAATCCTAAGCGTAATCCTAATACCGACGCCTCAGTATAATGATGGGTGTCGTATTGTCGAGTTGATAATTCGGGATTACAAGCGTTGTAGTCAACGAGTTGTCGGTCGACGAATTGCCGCGATAAACACGGTTCTACCAGGATGTCTCTTCCGGCCGGATTTCTAGTCACATGAAATTGTTCTTTCCAATTCTTCTTGACAACGGAATAGGAAAATTTGGCTGATTTGTGAAAAATTGCGTATACATTTTTGATTTAAATAAATTTGTTTTGGAATAAATTGTGTCTTCAATTATACACTCGAACATATGACACATATTTTTGTTTTTTTAAAACTGAATGGTGGAAAAAATAACTCAGCGGAAACCATGTTAGCGAAAAACAATAATGTATTCAACAGGACCGTAATAGTAGTTTAAGCATATTCCTAAGGCTAAAAGCGTCCGAATGAGCTTATGTTTGAGCATTATCCTAAGTGTAAGAATGAGCTTGCACCTAAAAGCCAAAACCTAAGCCAAAAATAGTATAAAGCTTAAGCTTACTGTATCTATCTCAGTACCGCAGAAAAACGTTCCCCCTTATCTTGACATGGGCCGCAAAATCGATGCGCTATGTTCAAGCAAAAAAATAGTCTAAAGTTCAAGCTTACTGTATTGCAGTCCAGCTAAAGCTTACTGTATTGCTGTCCCGCAGAAAAACATTCCGCCCTTGATCTTTACATGGGCTAGTGGTTCGCACCACGACTGTCTGAGTCAATACCATTTGCTCTATTCATAATCAGTGAGCCGCACAATCAATGCGCAATGCTCAATAAGTTGGACGCGTCCGCACATGGCAAAATCTCTTCAAGACGTGAGAGTCACCAGGGGCTTGAGCGTGAAGTTCCTGTGGTCAACTGGTACTGGTAAACATATCCCACTCGAGATCCCGGGTTTCGCAGACTAAGTTGAAATTAGAAGATATCAGATGAAGTAGAAAATATTTTATATGTAACAAACAACCGAAAAATGTTCATTTACTGTCCTTAATGAGTGGACTAATCGGAATTAGTTGCCGTGATTAGCGGCTTTAGCAGTTTACGTCTTAAAACAGTGTAAATGTGAATGCGAATGTTTACTGGAATTAGGACTCAAATTACGTATGTTGGGCGTTACAGCTTTAATAATTGTATATTTTGTGTTTTGATTTTGCTTTTGCTTTAAGGATTTGTTCGACTTCGAAAACTTTTGCCAGTAGTGGCAATACTTGTTTTTGGTTCAATCGGTGTATATCAATCGGTAAAGCATTCGTCAACACTGCATGCGATTTCGTTTGAAATTATACACCGTTTTGTTGTGTGCGTTAATTTCCTTGATGTAAGGCTTTTATTTTAGCGGTTTACTTTTTGCTCGTTGCATTCAAAAAACTGTTTGTAGTCGATTGAAATTTGTACTTTCTATAAAACTTTGGGCCAATGTTACTTTTAGGGGCGTAACAGTAGATTAAGCGTATTGCTTAGCATAAACCTAAGCCTAAGCGTTGCGAAACTGTGTTCCTAAGCCTAAGCCACTGTGTTCCTAAGCCTTAGCCTAAGCCTAAGCCTAAGTTTAAGTCTAAGGAAAAAATTGTAATCTAGAATCTAAATCCACTCTTTTATAGACCCACCAGAAACCTTTACGCCGATTAAAGTAACATGGACCAAACTGTGAAATAAACTTCACATCACTGAAATATCGTTAAAACTTCAGATATCCTGATTTTATCTGAAATGCATTTGTTCATCAACTTAAAATGTTTTGCAATTCTCAAAAGCGAATAACCAAACTTCTAACGAGGGAACCGGGCTAGCAAATGTTATAAAACACAATTTTTACTGCATGCTGTATATGCCATTAGTAGCGAAAAATTGTAATGGTAGGAACCATATCATTGTATCACCGAAAATTTTTTGAGGGAAAAATGGTGAGGTAGTTCACCTTATCATTTTTTACAAAACATATACATTGAGGACGAGAATTATAGTGTAGAGAGTTTACTATTTTATCACAAAAAAATTTCTGACCGGGGATGTACGCCGTCCAGCCCATCCTTCTAGATCCGCTAGTGGCCATGCTAATCTAACTCAACATTTATTGACTTGAACAAGATTTCGCCCCCTTCGATTTGTATTTTTAAAAAATCATTTTCATTTTAATTTCAGATATCCTATACCGAAAAACGTTTTGTTCTGAACCAAAACGTTTCGACCGCGCTGTTCGAATGGTTTGAGGTGCTCGCAAGCTCAACTTCAGCCAGTTTACTAATACCGCTGATTCTTAGCTCAACTCGGCTTCTGAAATGCTTACAACCAGTTCAAGATTTGACTAATGAACAGATTAATAATCCTGGCACATATCAAAACAGCTCGTTGTTACATGACTGTACATTGAATTTGAATACAGTTGAATTTTGGACGTTTTTACACAATGGTGACTGTTTGGATCAGGTAGTGTGCACAATAACGAAAATGTCGATCCACAACTGTCAGAAACTTGCTCACTCGATCCGTTAGGTCCAAGGGCATTCCCGCGGGGAGGCATTGGGAAGGACGTGCCATCCAAATTTGACTGATGCCTCTTAAATTGACTCGGTCTAAAAGTAAACAATCTTGAATTGCATTGTAGGGACTCTAGAACTATTCGATACCCCGCAAATGTAATTTTATGCCGACACCCCTGGTTAGCTTTAATAATCATATGAGTGCGGTTATACCCTGCCGAAATACAATGCGTCGTCGTTCGCAATAAATTTGTCAACGGTGCCACAAAATGTGCAATAGACCTGGACTATCACGAAGAAGACGTTTTCAAAATGTCATCGTGATGGCCTTTGTCTAGGTATAAGAGATTTTGCGGCACTGTTGACAAAACTATTGTGAACGATACATTATGAAAAAGCCAACGGCTTTATTAAAAATTTGGCGGGAAATTAAAATATCGGCGGAAAAATTCAAATTTTGGCGGAAAAATTCATATTTTGGCGCGAAATTTTAAATTTTGATGGAAAATTTGCATTTTGTCGGGAGTTTCAAATTGATCGAATGTTTTTCTGCGGGACAGCTATAGAGTTTCCCTCCGGCTTTAAAGTATTTTTTTTGCTTAGGCTTAGGCTTACGAATATGCTTATACAACTGCTACGGCTACATTGGCCGATGCGTTTAAAACCTATATAAATGCTTTGTTCATTTTCAACAGGTATTTCGCAACGCACGTCAACAAAAATGGGAAATATTTGAATACAACAGTGAAAGTTTAGTTGAATTTCGAAAAGATTCACTTCAAATTCATATTCGTTTTGCCGAACACCGCTCAAATTATTGGTATATTCCAAGTCATCGAAAGGTTTACCATACGGCGGCATATTTACCGTAAGTTGGCATCTAAAACGCTACTCCTTCTATGAGAGTCTCATTTATCATGCATATATTAAAGCTGGAACGCCCCGTATACGTTTTGTGGCCATCGTTTCGTCACAAGTCAACATTGGCTGGGTTGCATAAACATGACTTAAGTCGACCTTTGACTTAACCCTTTCTCACATGAATATTTTCTATTTCCCTTGAGACCTACTTTTATGCTAGGATTCGAACTCCAGTGACTGGAGTGGGATGCGTATACCATCACCACTCAGCTATAGGAGCTTGACCCTCGAGCCCGAGGGGCTCTCACGTCTTGTGGTGATTTAGTACTATGTATACGTGTTGCAATTGTTAAACACGGTGCGATATACATTATTTAACGTCTATACACTGCGCTTAGTTGCCTATAGGCAACTCAATGTGAGAAGGGGTTAAGTCCGGATTTCTATAAGTCAAACGTTCTCAAAGTGTTTTTTGCTTGCTAAGTAAGCTGATGGTCGCAAACACTATACTTTTGCTACAGCTACTAGTTGTGATTTTGTACTGAGATTAATACTCGAATGGCAACTGTGCTGTTGTGAAAAATTTTGACTTTTAAACTTTAAGTCAGCTGTCTTTCTTACGGTCTAATTCGACTTTAAGTCACGGGTTGACTTAGCTATCATTAAACTTAAACAACCTTAACTCACATTTCTTAAGTTTTCTGTTATAAATCATAGAATTCAGTGCTATTACAGTACTAAAGACTTATCCTAACTTAAACTCCTACCTATCAGTACTTAAGGCTGAGATCTGCCAATTTCAATTGCATTAGCTGCGACTTAAGTTCAAAATTCACTTAAACTAAAGGTCGACTTTAGTATGTGTTTGCAACCCATAGCCATTGTTTTTATCAATGTACCCCCATCGTTTTAGGAAAGTTGCACATTTGTGCAACTACGACTACTCGTTTTACTAATTCATATTAAACAATAAACAATAATTTAATTTATTAAAAATTAGTATATTGAAATGAAACTCCAAGAAATCGAGGTCACACTCTAAGCAAAATCATATATACTACCTAGTTGGCTTAGTTTGGCTGCTAGTAAATAACAAACACAATGATTTTTAAGTTTCCTAATTGATACAATAGAAAAAGACAAAACTTTTCTTAAATAATATTAGTTAGCCGTGTAAGAAAATATATATTTGAAAAAAACTCGGTTTAAAACAGTTATCATTGCTCGGCCCTCTAAAAATTACTAAATCCGACCTTTGACTTATGTAAATTTTATTAACTCCAACGGAAAGTTGCAAAAAGTTTCAAGTTATAGATTGACCATAACTCATTTTTATTGTTACATTAACTTTGATTACATCATCTGAAAGCTTGGATTGAACTGAATCAGCTGGTGGTGCAAAAACCAGTTTTGTCTACATTAACACAAACTGACAATGGTTGAATTCAAAAGCGTTCAACTTTGCTCGATCATAACTCGTTCAATTTCAACTTTACATCAAATTTGAACGTAGCGTTTGAACGCTACAATCAGACTCTTTGGCATAAAATCCACGTCTGTGACAGGTTTTGAATGTTATTGTTTCAGCGTTAAACTCGAAGCAGTATTTATCAACTCGGCGTTTCTGCTTCGACCTCGTGGTAATTTGAACGTATTTATCGAAAATCGTGAACGGTCAAGATTTATTGAATGCAACGAAACCGTTGCAACTCAACTCAAATCGAGTCATCCGAAGTTATTTGGCAAAAAACGAGCTATTAATCGGAAACAGTTTGAAGGGCTTGTAGCGTTTCGCACTCTACTATATTCCGTTGGAACCACACCATTTTTGATTGGTGGTACTGCGCTTGGTAAGCGTCTGAGGGTCGCGTTCTCTCGCAAGGTAGTGGCGTTGTGTTTGAAAATTGATGAAATTGTGTCTGAATTATTAATAGTTTACATCGATTTAAGTAAATTTTAAGAATTGATTAAAAGCACTGTAGTGACCCAAATAAGAGGGAAGACTGACATTTATTTGGCCTCTCCAGAGGGTACTCCATTTACTTTTAACCAGCCCTCCGCCATACTTCCTTACAATATATATCCAGTATTACAACTATCCGTTCAATTAAACGTTTTTTGCCTTGCATCAAAAGCTTGAGCGATACTGCAAGGTTATACTTAGGAATGTACTTTCAAAACTTAAGCATGCTTTAAAGTTTTGAAGTCAACTGTATTTGGTGCTGGAGTCATTTACGCGCAACAATTAAGGATAATTGACATTTATGGACTCTAATTAGGGTTTATAGACTCTATCCGCTTACGGACTCTTATTACTGATACGGACTCCTATTGACTGGGACTCAAAATGGGGACCCCTCTTATTATCCCACTCTTATTCGGAAGAAAAAAATTAGTCTAAAACAAAAGACTACGCAATTGCAGACTCACAAATACGCAACGCCGCTTCAAGGATGATCAACCAATGTTTCCAAGGGTGTTACCACGTTTTTACGTCTGTCTGGCGAATTTTTACTGTGCTTTTAAGTTATAAAAACAACGAAGAATAATACAATTAATCATTTTTATATTATTCTTTGATTTTGGACCTACACTGCTAAAAATGGTAAGTCATATTGACTCTCTCCGAAATAGGCTTTTCTTGACTACACAAAGCGGGTTAAAATTTGGCTCCGCTTCAGTCAAGTTTGACTCAATTTGACTCTGGCGGGGTCGAATTTTGAGTCAGTTTGTGTAGTCAGAAAAAACCTAATTCGGAGAGAATCAATTTGACTTACCATTTTTTACAGTGCATCAGGCTTGGTTATAGATTTGCACAAAATTTAAAATGACGCCTTTTTAGGCTGGCTCCGAGAATGTGATATAATCACACATACAACAGATTTCGATTTGGCCGTACCAGCTGAGCAGTACAGTAAAGCTATTGAAGAAGCAATATTGTCAGATAAGCGGTTTAAACTTTACTGGATTTTAGGAAAAGTAAGTGATAATTTTTTAACAAAATTTCAAATGTATAATGGCTGAGTTTCTAAAATCTTGCTTAAGTATTACATTTAAAAATTATCTAAATGCTAAGCAAATACTTAATCGTTTTGTTGTTTTTAAAAGCGTACAAGTAAATACTTAAGTCGCTGACCAAATTTTGCATATTACAGATTAACAATTCAAGCATACTAACCTTGGTTTAATTGAAATTAATACCAAGAACAGTTTGAAAAATATTTGAAACCGTGAAAACCTTAAAATGTTTAAACGTTAAAATAAAGCTACGTGGTAAATAAATTTTGCATAACTTTGGAAGTGAATTGTATACCTAAGTTAAAGCAGTACCATATAGAGCCCTTCACGAAAATTTTGCTGTGAATGCGGTGGGTCTCAAACCCACGACGTACGGATTACCGGTCCGCTGCTCTAACCACTGAGCTACGCAGCTGTGCAAACTTTTCACTACAAGGGCTCTACATACCGTGAGTTTGGTACTAAAAGATTTGGATATTACAACTGATACACCGTCAAAAATCTTTGTAAACGAAAAATCACCGAGAAAAATTTCACAAAAATTCGTTTCAACCACTACAGGGTTGAAAATAGTAATAAAAGGTGCATTTAATTTATAACTTATCACATTGTGGAACCACGCATAGAATAGGGCAAGCCGGTTTTTTCGCGTTACTGCTACAGAGCAGTTATAAAGCTTTTAATCTACTTTTTGCGTTGGCTTAGGCTCAGGTGTAAGCTCATTCTAACGCTAAGGCAAAGCTTATGCTTAGGAATATGCTTATGCTACTGTTACAGCCCTATTAGGTCAATGTAAAGAACAGGGGCGGAACAGTATTATAAACGTATTCCTAAGCCTTAGTCTATACATAAACCTAAGCTTAAGCGTAAGAATGAGCATATTCCTAAGCCTAGGCCTAAGCGTAAGAATGAGCATATTCCTAACCCAAGCCTAAGCCTAAGCCAGGCAAAAAATTAGTCTAAGCCTTAAGCTTACTTTATTGCAGTCCCACAGAAAAACGTTCCGCCCATGATCTTTACATGGGCCCCCTATTCTATACATTGGCCGGCTTACATATAGCTTACCCTTACCGTTAAGCTTCGGCTTGATTAGGCTTAGAAATATGCTTATTGTCACAGACTGTAGTCTATACATTGACCCCTGTTAATATTTGTTTTAGCCTGAAGATTCACTTGAACTTAGTGTTTATTATGCGGGTGTCAAAATTGACCTGTTTTTTCTATACTCAACGCCAGAGAACACCAGTTGGGTCGGTGGTATGATTGTGCCTAGACGTGCCAAACTGAAGTAAAAATGCAACAAATTCCATGAATTGTAATATTAATTAAAGTTTTATTTTTTACATATTTTTGGTAAAAATTTTACAATGTCTCGAGCAGAACAAAAAAATTTAGTTATCCTATTTTTAGAAATTAGGGCCCATATTCTCAAATGCGTATAGCATCTATCATCAGTTAGCGATCGGTTTTCAAACTGACGAAGTGTTGCAATTGCAGATCTCAAACTTTGTACAGCAACAAGGCAACTGAAGCGCAAACAATGCGCTGAATTTCGAACCTCACTATGCGCTGGTACCAATGTTACAGGACCTATCGCTAACTGGTGATAGGTGCTACACACATCTGAGAATACTGGCTTAGAATATCGCTATTCTGTGTAAGAAATGTACCCGGCACGCGTTGCGTTTTTGGCCTGCCCCCTTATGTACATGGGGAATCAAGTTTGACATTTTTTCAATTTTACACATTGAACTGTTGCAGTTGTAAACTAACTTCGTATATAATTTTAATACCATGCGCATTCTACGTTTCAAACATCACTACCCCCCTTCTAAGTACGAATGAGTCGGCCAAAGATGCAACGCCCGATGGTAAATTTTATACGAGACATATTTCGGTAGTTGCACACTCTTGTTAGAGTGATCATCTACTCTTGGTTCAACAAATGCATGTTTGAAAATGAGCTCACACGATGTCCAAATTAAGTTACTGTTTCAGATGGAGCTATCCGGCGTTAGACCAAGGCTTGTGCACAGCAGATTTGCGCAACGAGTTGTTTTTGGTTCCGTGTAACGTTGAACAATTTATTGAAGCGGATTATGGTGAAAATTGGACAATTCCGATCCACACGTCAAATTTCGTTTGGTACAAAACGCATCATAACGTTCAAAATGCAGGGAAATGGAGTCGATCTGAATGGCCTCACGTGTATCGAACAAAATTTCATTCGCTGTCAACCGTTGTGGGTTACATTTGAACAAGGTCGTGCGTTCACTGGTGGGTTCCAAACCTGTCCCTCTATAAGTGATCAAATCCAAAATTTGGTATTAAAATTTAGCACTAAAATTGCTTTTGGCTTATCGTTCGTTTCGCTTAAAGTTTTTTCTATATAATTATATGGCTCGTTTTGAAAATTCTGGATTTACCACTGCAAATATTTTTGAATGGCAACCATCATCATTTAGTAATACGACTTCAAACTCACTAACTATTGCGTTTGTTGAACTCAAAATTGGGAGCAGAGCAAATCATGTGCGTAAAATGTGCTCACTTCTGAGCGTCAACGTTCACTTGTTCGAAACTTACAAAACCTATCACCAACTGGTGATAGGTGCTACACTGTAAATCTCTGCGAGTTGATTTGAACTCAGAATGAGTTGAATGCACTCAATACTCAGTGGAACACAATTTTTTTAACCAATTGAAGTTCCGTATTGAGTTGAAGAGGGTTATATTCTTGGAAATTACAAGTCTATGCCAACGAACTGCTTGCTGACTGCACTGTTTGACACTAGGACGAAAATATCGTTTGAATTAGAAATTTTGGCCAATGTAAAGAACAGGGGCGGAACAGTATTATAAGCATATTCCTAAGCCTAAGCTTAAGCGTATTAGAATGAGCATACTTCTAAGCCTAAGCCTAAACCTAAGCGTATTAGAATGAACATATGCCAAAGCCTAAACCTAAGCCTAAGCCAAGCAAAAAATATTAGTCTATTAAAGTTTAAGCTTACTCTATTCTAGACCGACCGAAAAAACGTTCCGCCCCTGATCTTTACATGGGCTGAAATATTAAACCATTAATAATTATTCAAATTGAGTAAAATTGGCGACGACAAAACATTGGTTTGGGATGCCAAAAGTCGAGTTTGTGAGTAAGACGTACTCTAGAAAAAAGCGTTTACTTGATAAACATTGCGGTACGCATGCGATTCATTCTAAAGTTTCTTCAGTTACAAAACATTTTATGATACGACATTATATGTTTGAAACACGAAAAGCGTTTAAAATAGCGTTTTACTTTTGACACAATTAATACTAAACGGCTGCGATTTGTTTTGTCATGTACAACTGCCAATTGTGTAGCGTTGGTGCTATTTTATGCGCATGGTTTTATTATTTTTATGGTGTGATCAGTGGCGGATCCAGGATCTCTCTATGGGGGGGCAAAATTTCACAGGTAATAAACTTATTTTTGACCCATACTGTAGAGACCCAAATAAGAAGGGGGTCCCCATTTTGAGACCCAATTAATACGAGTCCGTATCCCTAATAAGAATCCGTAAGCGGGTAGAGTCCTTAAACCCTTGTTTAGAGTCCATAAATTTCTATTATCCATAATTGTAGCGCATAAATGACTCCAGGACCAAGAAACTTTAAAGCGTGCTTATACTATTGTGTATAAAACAGAGAAATAAACAGCGTAGAACAGCAATTGACACTATATACTTTTTGTCGAGATGCTGTTGGGGAGGCCACGGCCGGGGTGGCCCCTCCGTGGATCCGCCATTGGTATGTATCTAAGTATGATATAATTTTCGCTTGTATTCTCAAAAATGTGACGCTTCTATTACCAGTTGGTGACAGATCTGGTAAAACTTTTAAACTTGTAAACTTGTGACAGTTAAAAACACAGCTCAATTTAATTCTTTGGGTTATCTTTTTAAGGTCTGCGTAAATTAGAAATTTGCAGTTTGCACAATTCGTTTGTTTGAAAACCTGTTAAGTAGTTACAAACTAACCATAGGTATTTCACACAGTTGAGAATACGTGTTCTTGTTTATGTTTATTAAATATATTTGTTGATTACCTACACACACATACATATACATACATACATACATATATATAAATATATATATGTATATATATATATATATTATAAGCCTACAATTAGTCTAAAATTTAAGCTTATATTGTTTCAATTGTTGTTGCAAATTTGATGCAAACTAAAAGCCTTATTTTAAGCCGTGGCACATTCAAACCTGGCATATCTTTTCTGATAAAAGAACTTAATACTTTTAATAGCAGAACAAACCAAAAAATGAACAAGTGAAATTTCTGGCAAAACACACACCTAGTACAACAACTACTGTATGTTCCGAGTCGAGTACTGTTTGTGTAGATTCTGTGAGTCGCTTCGTCAATTCTTTGCGATGTTTATAAGAATTAAAATACAAAACGAATGTATGAAAAACTATTTGGCTCTTATAGTCTTTCGGTCCTCATGTGAATTGTTGATTTTGTCATTTATACTATTGAATGACTATTGTTTAGTTTTTCGGCCAGTGTAAACAACAGGGTGCGGAACAGTATTATAAACATTTCTAAGCCTAAGCATACGCCTAAGTCTAAAGCATAAGCATAAGAATAAGCGTATTCCTAAGCCTAAGCCTAAGCCTAAGATAAGCAAAAAATTAGTCCAATGGTAAAGCTTGCTCTGTTCTAATCCCACAGAACAATGTTCCGCCCCTTGTCTTTACATGGGCCCGTTTCTCTAAGGTTAACACATTGTCTAATAGTTCGCTATTAAATTTGTAGGTATTGAATAATATTGTCACCAGGGTGTAAATTGACAGTAAAAATAACGGAAATGGAAACATGCTACATACCGTGATACAACTACACTTTTGGACCACCTCACTCTTTCTTCCATTTCGGTTTACCGTAGGTCACCACTAGGACGCGTCTTACGTTAATTACCTTTTGCTGCAATGTGATTGGCTGAAGTCTTTCCGATTGGTTTCTAATAGCCAATAATACTGGAGCGATTCATTATTACTACGTTACATCCATACGCAAATTAAAAACTAAGCGAACAATCTTGAAATGACTGAGGCGGGGTCGCGAAAAATGGAAAAATGAAAATTTCGGCCCATATATAGAACAGGGCCGGAACAGTAGTAGCATATTCCTAAGCCTAAGCCTAAGCCTAAGCAAAAAAGTCTAAAGCTTAAACTGACTGGAAAATGGTCCGGCCCTGTTCCATACATGGGCCAAAATTTCGTTATCAGATTGAATTCGAGAAGCTTCAAGTTCAGATTTAATGGCTATATAACACGTATTGTGAAGTAATAGATTTCCAGGTTGAAAGTGTTTGTCAACGAGAATTTTTCTACAAATTAACATCTCGTCGTTTACCAAAAAACCTCATATACCAATTCTAAAATGAGCGATTTGAACGCCAATTTGCTGTAAATTCCGCAGTGAGTTGAATTTAATTCAGAAAAGCTTGAAGCACTGAGTCTGAGAATACGTTATTCAGAACTCAGAATTCGGAAATAATTGAAATAATTCACAGTTAATTCAACTCAACCGAAATTAAATTAGTTCAGAGTGAGTTAACGTTTACTGTTATCAGAAATAGCCAGAAATAACTAATTTGTTCTCTGAGTCGATTACTCAACTCACTCAATTTTCAGTGTTTAAGTACGAAAATTTGCTTCACAAGCGGACCCGGAAAATCGTGCCAACTTCTACCTCAACGTTATCTTGCAATTTCGGTTACCCTTGTATTGTCGGTCAAAGGTGTGCACCATAAAAACAGACTTGTGAGCACTAACTAGTGCAAAATGCTATACTCATACACTTTAAATTTCAGTGAGTTGATTTTAAGTCAGAATGAGTTGAATCACTCAGTCTAAGTTAGGTCTATCAGAACTCAAAATTTTGAGTTGATTGAATCCGTTCTAAGTTAATTAATCAACTCACAACCCAGCTCTGAGCTCAGAGTGAGCATTAACTCAACTCAGAGTGAGTTAATAATTACTGATATTAATTCAGAAAAAAACCAACTCGCCAGTTGAATTGATTGATCAGCTCATTGGAATTTACAGTGTACTGTTGAGCCTACACTGTAAATTCCGATGAGTCGATTAATCAATTCAGAGAAAGAATTAGTTATTTCTGGTATTTCTTAGTTAACAATAAACATTAACCCACTCTGAGCTGATTTAATTCTGGGTTAGTTGATTAATTAACTCCGAATGAACTCAATCGATTCAAAATTCTGAGCTCTGAAAGACCTAATTGAGAACGCATGACTTCTGAGTTTATTCAACTCATTCTGAGTTAAAATCAACTCACCGAAATTTACAGTGTAATGGTGCAGGTCCATAGCCAGCTCACCTTGCTAGGTGGAGGGCTAAATAATTTTCAGCAGCGACATACAAGGGTCTTCGATGACTTGCAAGCAAGGTTCACAATACTCTAGGTAGTGCTAGATTCTTCCAAGAGGGCTGTGCTCCCTGGCCTCACTCTGGCTTCGGATCCGTAAGCGTGGCGCTATACTTTTCGACGACTCTAACGACTTCTGCTTGTGTTTGAATTATGAGTCCATGGACCTGTTTTAAATGGAATGTTAGGCGCTGAAAACCCAATGTGCCAACCACAAAGGTTTTGTTCCAAACGTATTAACGCGGTAGTTGCGTACTCTTCTCTGGGACTAATCATACGCTCTTTAAATGTTCATCAATTTATCATAATATTTCGTTAATGTTGCTATGAAAATTTTCGACATTTATTAAGACAATAAAAAAGGACATAAATCAATATACATCAAAGGAGGATTTAGCAATTTCTGACGGGCTACCGCGCAATAATGTAGTTTCCACAATATGGATGGCCTATGTATAGAACAGGGTCGGAACAGTATATAAGCATATTGTTAAGCCTAAGCCTAAGCCTAAACCTATGGATGAGACTATTCCTAAGCCAAAGCTTAAGCCTAAGCCTAAGCAAAAAAATTTGTCTAAAGCTTAAACTGACTCCATTATAGCCTCTCCGGAAAACGATCCGACCCTGTTCTATACATGGGTCGCCTAAGCTAAGCCTACGCCTAAGCCTAAGGCTAAGAATAAGTCGACTCCTAAGCCTAAGCCTAAGCCTAAGAATAAGCCGATTCCTAAGCTTAAGTCTAACCCTAAGCCTGAGCAAAAAACTTAGTCTAAAGCTTAAACTGACTCTATTACAGTACATCCGGAAAACGATCCGGCCCTGTTCTATACATGGGCCGCACAATAATGCAACTTCCACAATATCATGCATACACCAAATAACTTTTGAGGAGACCAGTTGATGGACACTGTAGCTTTTTTTAGTTTCAGTGACTTGAATACTGAAGTTTTCTGGTTTCATGTGCTGGCTGCTGAAGCCAAAAAATTTTCAATAAAACACTGAACAAAGCGGTTCTGGCTTAAATGTCCAATGTAACGCCTATTACCAGTTGTTGTTACATCTTGTAGCTTTTGAAATAAGTGAAAACAAAATCGAGGTTGTAAAAATTCAGCAAACTTTTCGAATTTGGTTTGTTTTGCGTTTGTGCAACTTTTGAGATACCCAATTGTAGAAATGGGCCATTTTGAAAACCTACCGCTAAAAGATGGTCGAAACTGCATGCATTTGATAATATGGGCCTTAGTCGTAAACACAGAAGCTTGGACTAAAGGTTCGCTAATTTAGCCATAAAGTGCAGACTAGCAAAGTTGTTTCACTGATGAGTTTTGCTTGTAAATTCGTTGAACCAAAAACTGCAACAGGTTAGTGCTGCGAAAACTGTCAGGTGCTCTTGCACATTTTTCACCCGTTTACACTTGCTCTTTAGGCTCAGCAGGTTTGTGAGAAGGCCTGGAGATATTTAAGCATAAGTCTTTCCTTACGCCGTTACCTGAGCGTTAACAATTAATTTCCTAGCCAACGTATAGAACTGGGCCGTAACAGTACTATAATCGTATTTCTAAGCCAAAGCCTAAGAATAAGCAAAAAAAATATATCTAAAGCTTAAGCTTACTCTATGACAGTCTCGCGGAAAAACGTTGCGCCTCTGATCTTTACATAGGTCGAAAAGTGTACAAGATTTTAACAGTCATAATAATGTTTGTGAAACGTTGCCAAATTTCAGGGACAACATATTCATTGGATTAAAATTCCACTCCCAAACCTCACCAATATCATCATCGGTACCCACAGTAACAAGTTACATCCCCCAGTCCTTATGCCATGGTTTAGCCCGTCAAAGTCTCGATCAGCATTGGTCGCACCCCTATCTGGGTCAATTTGTTGAAATTGAATTCCGTTTGAAGGGATATCAGGGGAGATTGATTTAGTCGTTGTGCCGCGATCTGCCCTGGTGGCAATATTGTGACGAGGAGTAGTTATAATTGATGTAGGGCGCGTGGATGGGGTCATTGCGGGTTCGTCTGACTTTGGGGGTAAGGTTGACGTAGGTTGGAAAATAGATGGGGTGCTTCGTTGCACGGGGCTATGGTGGTCTGAAATATTAAAAGCCAAGTAGTTTAGTAAACGGTGGAATCTACAGTTTGGATAGACTCAAATTGTAGGTTTAGGCTTTGATTTAGGTACCCGTTATGCGGCGTTCACGTTATAACTGGGGCAGCTTGGAACACGTTTTGTCCAAGTTGATTCGACGTCAACATAAAATTTTGTGATCCGAATAGCGGTTATGTAGACAAAATGTGAATGTCATATGACATTGGCTTACAAATCACTGATGTCAAGCGATCAGCGTATACAAATAACCATTTGTCATATGATACTGCGGGACATTTATGCGAATATCATATGATATTCCAAAATTCTACTAAATATCATATGATATTTATACAGGACAATGGAATTTGTGCACGCTAAATAAAACAGTAAAAAGTCGGATAATGCAGCATTAAATGATTTCGCAAGTTGAATTAATAGCTTCTACGTTTCTGTTTCTCGCTAAGTTTTTCCCAAAATATATTCCTAAGTACAAATAATTCAAATTTGAAATTTTAGTATCATATGACATTCTACAGGACAATCAAGCTAGTTTGCCACAACTTTGCAGACATTTTCAAACATATCATATGATACTCGCAGACAATATTTGGAATATCATATGATATTGCAGTACAAACAGTAGATGTCACATCAGGATAGCAGACAATTCAAATTTTTTGAATCTCATAGCGGATAAACGGTCAGACAAAATGTTACCAGCTATAGTCATAGGGACAAAACGTGTTCCAGGCTGCCCCAGTTATAACGTGAACCCCGCATTAGAACAAAGTGTTGGTCAACTATCGTGGTGTTTCGAATACTACGTTTTAGCGTTGATGTTCAGTGAAAAAGAACGGTTTAGCTATCGCCAGAAACAAGTTAAGAAGGTCGGCCAATGTATTCTGTTGGGTCTATAAAAGAGTAGGTTTAGATTCTAGATTACATTTTTTGCTTAGTCTTAGGCTTGAGCCTATGTTTAGGGTTGTTAGGAACACCTTTTTCAACGCTTAGGCTTAGGCATAGGCTTGGGAACACGCTTAATCTACTGTTACGCACCAAAAAAGTATCATTGACCCATGAAACTGCAAAACTAAAAATTCAACCAAAACCACTTACATATTTCTCCTAAGTCATGAAGAAGCGTCAAGGGACAGAATGAAGCATTCACTACCCCTACAGCGGGTACAATCAACGTTTTGAGCATATCCGTAGCGCCTTGTCCACATCTAGCATCAGCAGCCTCTATCTGATGCTCAGGGGTGCCCCCTTGAAGGCAACTAAGCAATTGAGCAACGCTGTCCCTAAACAATTCTGGGTCTTCACTACCGCCCTTGGAAACTTCTCCCAGGCCGGCTTGTTGGTGTTCGGTCAGTGTTTGCTGACGATGTTTGCCCAAACACTGTCGCATGACAGGTTCAGCGAACATTTCAAGCAAACATTGCCATTGTGTGTTACGGCGTTTGATGACGTCATCGCTGGAAAGCGATGACGTACATCCACGCCGTACTGCGTCAAGAACACAGCTGCGGACTTGACACGCGTCATTTTGGGGCAAATCTGAGACACATGATTGAAATAGTGACAGTCGATCACAGGTACGGGCGTAGAGGGCTTCGGCTGTGGACAGTAAAGGGTTTATGGGGCCTGTGAGGACCAAAAGGGATTCTTGGATTAACTGTTGGAATGGATCAATGCATTGAATAAGGAGAGAACGCTGTGATGACGAACACTCGCCGTATAATGTGTACAGGCGGGAATCAGCTGAAACACAAACCAAAATCAATAACGGTTAAGTTTCAATTTTGGAGGTTAACAAAATTTCACTAATTTCTCGAAATGCAACTGAACTGAAAAAAAATCAAATCAGTAAAAAATCGTCATTCAAAATCTAGACACTGATTGCAAACACAAATGTGAAGAAGCGGACTTTTTCTTCACACTCGTAACACAAACAAATATTTTGTTTTCCTGTTTTAAAAACTAGTTTCTAGTGCGAACATTTTTGCGTCAATTGTGCACCCTACTGTGGGTGAAAACTACAAAAACGTCGAGTATTGAATAAACAAGCTTTTGTTTAGTTTCAACGAGTTCAGTGGGGGGTGGGCATTGTATCACACCGAATTCAAAATTGAATTGAGTAAAATTTTAAAATTTAAAAACTTACGTTCAGGTTCAACTGCAATAATAACTGAGTTGTCAATTGCACCAACGCTGTTCGCTGACGATTGCTCAAATTTTGCGGACACTTCTTCTGTATCCATGTCGTGTAGTTTGACAAGTATATTTGGTTGAATTTTACCATCGCTGCTAAAAATTAATAAAAATAAACAATTATTAATACGATTTGTTTCAGTAAACTTTATTTACTACAGTTTGTTTTTCAGACAGAGGGGAGCAGGAGAGCTCATCCCACCAACTAAAAGTTGACTTCAAACAAACAAATTTATCCTTTAAGCAATGGCGTAGTCAGGTTTTTGGAAAAAATGTTACGTTCTATCAAAAAACTAACGTCAGAGAGTGTCTTCGGTTACACAGTGAAAAAATTCCTTAAACACTCAGAGATTATAGACATCGTTGAGTTTCTAGCCTTTGAGTTCAGTATATATTTTAACTTGGGCCAGTACACAGTGCCGGCGGAAGCCCCCCCATCCTACCCATTGGTGGGAGTCCGACCGTTGTGCGGCACCATCTTGCTAACTAAATTTTTTCCGCGGACGACAAAGTTATAGAGGTTTGAAATATTTTATAAGGGTTCCGCACGAACCTGTTTGCGAGTGACGGCTATCCTAACGCCAGCGCTGAGAGTACGCTTAACACAACCTAGTTCTAAAGTTTTATACAGTACAGCTTCAGTATAAGGTTCAAATATTGTAAAATTAAGTTTAGTAAAATTCCCGAAACTTGACAATAAATAATATTTATATACAAACCTAAAACTGTGCCTGGTTAACCACACGAGTATCAGTACTAGAAACGTTCTTCTTAAAGCAAACATAGAGATACCAAGGTGTTTAGATGCAGTAAATACAGCCCAAAGTCTTGCAACTCTGAGCGTTAACCCTAAATTTGTAACACGGCTTTCCGTTCCATCGAAGATAAAGTAGTTGGTATGATTATACCATTTCTTACTAAATTTTGAACGCTGAAACAACAACAGTACCGCAATTATTAGGAAAACATTACAGTAGCTATTAATCAGGTTTTCAACCCTTTCTCACATGAATATTTTCAATTTCATATGAGATATAATTTCAAGGTAAGATTTTGATCCCCGGTCTCACGGGTGGGAAGCGTTTACGATGACCACTGAGCTACAGGAGCTTGACGCTCGAGCCCGAGTAGGCTCGCACGCCTTGTGGAGATTTTGCACTGTGCATATATGTTATAAATGTTAAACACTGCTCACAGTGTGTGTATTGCTTGTACATTATTGTATTTAGTTGCTCATAGTATACTCTATGAGCGAAAGGGTTATAGATACTAAGTAAGAATTTTTTCATTAAAATACCGTTGGAAACATAGCTAGTACATTTTGTAAAATGTAATATGTCAGCTAAAATTCAGTAGCCGTCAAAACTAACAGTTATTTTCTGCACAGATAAGCAAAATTATTACTAATACCAAGAGTGGATGATCACTCTAACAAGAGCATGAAACTACTGAAATTTGTGTTGTACAAAATGTGCCACCGGGCATTGCATTTTTGACTCTTCTTATTTAGAAGGGGGGTAGTTGATGTTTGAAACGTAGAATGAGCATGGTATTAAAATAATTAACTAAGTTACTTTACAACTGCAACATTTCAACGTGTAAAATTAAAAAAGTTTCAAACTTGATCTCCCCCCCTTAAATAAGTGGGGAAGGCCAAAAACGTAACGCGTGATAGGTACATTCTTTGGCACACAGAATGTACCCATCTGCGCACTCTTGTTATAAAGAGTGACCATCCACTCTTGGTAATACTGAAAATATTTAAACCTGTCTAAGATATCTCCAGAACGGATATATGCCGTTATATTTTTAGCGTTTAGTGGGTAAGAACATGGGGATTTACCGAACTCAACCGACTTTTCTTTGTATCGAAGGGTGTATTGATCAGAGCTGTAAGTGTGTAAAGATTTTTTTACTCACGCTGCGCTTTACCCTCGGAAATTTCATTTTTTACGCGCAAAATATCTTCACCCGTTACCTGCCTATAACGGCGCAAATTTCTTTTACCATTACCTGTCCTTATTTTTTCTTCTGCGTTCAATGCAATTATATAATTTTGCCGTGCATTGATGTTACTCGATACTTGCTTTTCACTCATACGGTAAAAACTGTTGAAAAATTGAGGTTTATCTACGTTATCTGGTTTCAAGTTTCTTATGAAACGTTTACGTGAATAAAAATTAACAAATTTTAACCCGCACTTTGAAATTGTTTACCCGCGAATGTACCCGCGTCAAAGTTTTTTACCCGTCCCGCGATTACCTGCAGGTGGCTGCGGGTATCCGCGGGCAGCGTGCAGCTTTGGTAAGATATACCACAGTGTAATAAATAGATATCTTACAGTTGTTACAATTAAACGTTTACCTTCTGAAGAACAGTGAGTCAAATTGACTCTCTCCGAAATAGGCTTTTCCTGACTACACGAACTGAGTCAAATTCGACTCTGCCAGGATCAAATTCCACTCACTTAGCGATTCAGTGAATCGAATTTGAATTTGGCGGAGTCGAATTTCGACTCAGTTTGTGTAGTCAGGAAAAGCCTAATTCAAAGAGAGTCAATTTGACTCAGCATTTTTTACAGTGCGGACACTTTAACACTAAACATTACGCACTGTATTTCAACAAAAAAGATAATCTTAAACTAAAAAATATCACTTAAAACAGTCTCAAAAAACAATAATTAAAACGAAAAATAACACACAAATTCATCATTCTTACAGTTGAGGTTTATAGCCTTAGAATACGGAAGTACGAAAAAAAATAAATACAGATTTATCCTCAAACACAGCTCTGATCAGAGAAGAGAATTGAAAATGATTACTTTTGAGTAGTATTTTAAACCACGTCATGGTGAACTGAAAACTTAAGTAAATTCTATAAAAAAAACGAGTGCAAATATTTGATTTTTTTTCATCTTTTTATTAAAAACAAACTTTATGAGAGAATAAAATAATAAAATACTGACGTTCACACACGTTACAATCAAAGCTGTATCGTTGTTCGAAAACGTACACTCGGGCAGGTCGGTTTATTGTGTAAAAACAATATTTTTAATTCCTAAAATGCGTTTTTTATATGCTGCAAAAATTCTTACAAATTTTCAAAATATTAAAATGTATTCGAAAAATCGTCACGCAATCGCAAAAAAACAATGTTAATCGATAAAATATAACGGCCAATGTAACGAACAGAGTCGGAACAGTATTATAAGCATATTTCTAAGCCTAAGCCTAAGCCAGGCAAAAATAAATTAATCTAAACCTTAAGCTTACTCCATTCTAGCGCCACAGAAAAACGCGTTCCGCCCCTGATCTTTACATGGGCCAATATAACAAAAACGACCCATGTTTACGTTTAGCGCTGCCGATGCTTTTGGTTGGTCTGTAAAAGTGTACGCTTAGGTTATTACAGACTACATTTTTGCTTAGGATTAAAATTGCGCTATACTCGCCGCGCGCCGCCGGATGCCGCCGAGCGCCGCCGAACGCCGCCGGATGCCGCCGAGCGCCGCCGAACGCCGCCGGATGCCGCCGAGCGCCGCCGAACGCCGCCGGACGCCGGCGCGTAGCGCGTTAAAAACATTTGCCGCACGCCGCCACGCGCCGACGAGCACCGTCGTACGTTGGCGTGCGGTAATTTATTAAAAACAGTATTACAGTGCCGCGCGCCGGCGCGCAGCGGCGTCCGTCGGCGCGCGGAGAGTATAGCACAACCCGTAGGCTTGGGCATAGGCTTAGAAATATGCATAATCTAGTGTTACGGCCTTAAAAATAACATTGGGACAGAAACAAATATTCAACATCTTAACGTTAAAACAATGAATTTTAAAGCCCACTGTAACAGACGTGAACATTTCATAAAAAAATTAATACGCAAAAATATCCATGGTCGCTAATAAAGTTATAGTAGACAGGGGTGCACTGTAAATTCCAATGAGTTAATTAAGTAATCAACACCGACGAATAGTTAGTTATTTCTGAGTTAATAAAAGTTAACTTTAACTCATTCTGAGAGTTGAGCTGATGCTCAATCTGAGTTGAGTTGATTGCGAGTGAGTTAATTCATAAAATCAGAATGCGTTGAATCAATTCAGAAATATGAATTCTGATAGTCCTAACTCAGACTGACTAATTCAAGTCATTCTCAGTTAAAATTAACTCACTGGAATTTACAGTGTTTGTATATAAACGGTGATCTATGTTCTGAATAAAGGTACCTTTTCCAGCTGTAGAATAACTTGCACAGTCAGAAAATTTTCTCGTTCGCAACGGTCGTTCACAAATAAATTGACCCGTTAACCCAACCTCCTTCAGATATGTAATCCTTGCTACGCATTCGTTAACGGTACACACTGTAAACTCCAACAAGTTTAATGATCAACTCAGCTAGCGAGTTAGTTATTTCTTAGTTAATAACAGTAAGCATTCACTCACTCTGAGTTGAGTTGATGTTCACTCTCAGTTGATTTGATTCCGGGTGAGTTGATCAGTTAACTCAGATTGAGTTGAATCAACTCTCACAATTCTTAGTTCTGATAGTCCTGATTCAGACTGAATTAATATCAGTACCTCACTCTGAATTGAGTTGATTCTCACTCCGAGTTGAGCTTACTCTAAGTGACTTGATTAATGAACTCAGAATGAATTGAATCAACTAATAATTCTGAGTTCTGATAGTCCTAACTCAGACCGAACGATTCAACTCATTCTGAGTTAAAATGAACTCACTGGAATTTACAGTGCGTGGTGTTTACGTTCGCCGCGCTAACAACACTGCCAGTCCCATACTTACTTTGTTAAGCTAACCAGACGTGAGCTTTCAAGCGAATCGCCATAGATTTGTTCAATCTAAAAATAGCAACATTAAAGTAGGTTTACTGACCACAAATTTAAAAATATAACCATTGCAAGAACAAGAAAAAAATATTTAAAATAGTGTCTTTGACTCACTTGAACAAGGGTTACGACCCATGTTAAATGGCTAAAACAAGGACTGAACAGTAATATAAGCATATTTCTATGCGTAAGCCTAAGCTTAAGTGAGTGTAAGAATGAGCTTATACCGTAACCTATGTGTGAACCTGAGCGTTAGCCTAAGCAAAAAATAGTCTAATGTTTACGATTACTGTATTGCAGTCGAACTGAAAAATGTTCCGCTCACGATTTTTACACGGGCCTATTCAATTAAGGTGGTCCCGTTTTCCACAGGGCAGCTATGAAATTAGATGTATTTCTATGTTTAAGCTTAGGATTAGGATTAGGATTAGGGTTAGGCTTAGGCTTAACGGAAACCGTAGATTCAGGCACATTTATTCACAAAAACATTTGGTTACGCCAATCAAACAATGCTCGCAAATGCATGCCTGATTATAAAATGAATATATTCAGCTTCAGCCATATTGTAAAATTGGCTTACATAAACTTAATGACCCTGCATTAGAAGCTTAATCCTAAACTTAAGCCTAAGCCTGAACATACGCCGAATCCTAAGCCTAAGCCCAAAGCATGAGCATACCAATGTCTCAGTAGAATCTGCGATAATTCGTCGTACGATACCTTGTCGCCGAACAGTGTCAAGCATATGACTAAATCTGACCATGGTGTGTTGGGCAACGAATTGTTAAGTGGATGAAATTTCATATTACAAGTTAACGGGCCTCTAGTTGTCCGGCGACAAATTGTCGAGATACCGTGTTAGTCACGCAGTCGTCCTGTCTCACAGTGAACTGGCCAACTGTAGAAGACATTGGAATTCAAATTTAAGCAATAAAATCAAAACCAGATTAAGCGTCGTAGTTTGAACTATCGTTGACCGAAATATTACAAGCACAGCCACTGGTACAATGACTTACACCAAGCAATAACAGTTTTTCGAATCCTTTATAAGACGATCCTTGAACCAGTTGGAGTTCATCAGACCATGGTGTTGCCATTTTGAATACAATTCGAAAAATTGTTGATCCATCGTCTTCGATATCGTTTGAGTAGTCTGAATATAAATTAAAAAAACATATTTAGAACTGCGGTAAGATGAAAGGATTTTGAGAAATGAGGGTTGACATTTTAATTTAAAGAAAACTTATATAATTATTAAAAGAAGTTTAGATGACAGGAACAGAACTACGCTTGTTTGCCGCAGCCATGGGCGTAGCCAATATTTTCGTCTGGGATGGGGCGACACACACACACAAATATTTTAATTATGCAGTGTGTTACAATGCGTGAGAAAAATAAATTTTAGTACATATACCACTGAAGCAATGTCGGTTGAGAATAGAAAAGTAGCAACAAGTGGTGTGTGGGAATGAAACACACAAATTATAGTTTGAATTTATTCAAAAAATGAAATTTTTCCAAAACCACTGAAGTGCATAAGTTATTACTGAATGGGATGCAACTGCGCCGGCTTGTATGTACTTACAGACGCTCATATCGACGCTGTGTCTTACCTTCAACATTTTCTATTTGATGTCCGTCTTCAATTTGTTCAAATTCACGCTCTTCGTTTTGTTTATCTTGCTCGCCTCCATCAAAGGGCACCGCCGGATCCGTTGTAGAAGTAGCCTCAATGAACACCGGAGGCACCCCCTCTACGTGGCTTTCGTCTACCTCCCCTCGTATTGGAAATTGCGGCGTGCGGCTCCGGTCGGGTTGCAAATCGCAATCACTAAACCCTTGAACAAATTCCAAATTCAACACTCGTACATACTCAGCAGCCTCGTATCCGCATTCCCGTTCTATAATCGGAAAACTACACGCTACATACCCAGCGATCATAGTACAAAAGCCAGACGGCGTGACGCCGTCTCGAAAACGACTCCGACCTGGCGGCGCCAGACGTGTTCCAAACGCTGAGCGTGGGAAAATACACTTTTTTCCCACGCTACTGTCTGGGCTCGCTGCGAATCGTCGCAGACACGCCGAATGACGCGTGTGTAGTTGTTGACCGGCTGCGCCGCGTTGACATATATATCCGAATAAGTTTTGAACGCCGGGCCAGTTAGGTGGAGCGCATGCTACTGCATATAAACACGCTTCTAACGCCATAAAATTTTGGCATTCTTCCCGAACTGATGTTGATGTGTTGTCAAATGTAAACAATCCATTTGTGGTCGACAATGATATTGGATGCGTTTGGAGGCATTGGTTTGCGGGGCCGTATTCGCCAGGCGCAGTACACCGTTGGAGGGGAATAGCAGGTTGGTGTAACTGGTCAAAACCAGGCGGAGAACCTAATTCTGGCTCTTCTTTTACCGGATTGTCATGTTGGTAAATGACGCTGTCATGATTTGGTGACCATGATGAACTGCTGTTGGGCTCTGAGTGCTCGTGCCCTGTCTCAGGGAGGGCTTCACCACGTTTACTCAAACGTTGTTGGTCTTCTACCGTAAGAACCACCCCGTCTTGGTTCAAGAACCCCGCCGCTGATCCGTGTGGTGCGGCAAAATCGCGTCTACCGTAATCCCAGTATGGTCCACCTGGTTTGGGTAGAATTTTGCCTCTCTCGGAGTGTCTGGTCACCCCTGACAACTCAATGTTACCCTCTGTGCTCGTTTCTGGACGGAATCGTTTTCGAGTATTAACCGGGTCTGTAGAGCTATGCCTAAAAATATGCTGAGGAACACCTTCTACACCTTGAGGAATCTGCTGATAAGCCTGCGGGTGCCGCTCAACAGTTGGTGGATTTAAACTGAGGGGTCTACCTCTGTGAATTGGAAGCTCCCCTCTACCGGCGGGTGTGTCGTGAGCAGAAGGATCGATAAGAGGGCTCTGATTAATTTGAATTTGTGTAGGGGCTTGACTTCTGGTCGGTAAATGAACAAATATATCCCCAGGTACAATTTCACCCACATGATCGTAGTTAATCTCAGGGTAGTCATCATCAGGCAGCGTGGGTTGCAGCTGAAGATCCGGCTGCCTTACTTGCAAGCTTCGCTGACCGCCAGACGCGTCCAAAGATGGTAAGCTTGGGATTCCACTCCGATGTACGTCGTTGCAAACGTATAACGCAAGCATTTCATTAATTCGGTCTTGATAGTAATCTACCAGCGGGGTAATACTTGCAGGACAAACTTTAAACAACAAATCAGCGGAACAAATTTGAAATGTCGCAAGTCGCGAGGAAAGATCGCAAATACCGTCGGCGTCCGTTTGGACCGACGCAAGCGTTCCCAGTTCAGCTGATCCAAGGACGTTCGGTCCCAAAAGAGGTCCGATTGATGATGCGCATGCAATGTAGCGAGGGTTTCGTGAAATTTGTCTGAAATAAAAATGTTTTAGTATTGTGAATTTTGTAAAACTGTAAATTAAAAGTATTACAATTTTCAAAGTTGGGCCGTGAAATTTTGGTTGAGTTTGAACCGACATCGGCAAAAGCGTTTTTGAAGTATTGGTTCTTAAAACAAAATAGGCAAACGTTTGAAAGAGTGTCGCTATACTTCTGACGACGGTCGTCATCGTCCGTCACCCGTCCCACGCCGTCCGTTACCGTCCGTCGCATTGACTAACCATATCAGAGCGATGACGGAAGTCGACTGACCACTTCAGAAGTTTAGCGCTACCCTAACTATGGTTCAATATTACACAGTTTCGTCACCCGTCCCACGCCGTCCGTTACCGTCCGTCGCAGTGCGGTATCGAACGTGAACGACTCACGTACGACACCGTATGGTGACGGACGATGACGGACGTCGAATGACCACTTCAGAAGTTTAGCGCTACCCTAACTATGGTTCAATATTCCACAATTCTTTTACCGAACAGTTTATTAATATAGACTGAACAGAGGCGTCACTGCGTAAATTTTCCTGATTTCTTTGGTTATGTTTTATTACCGTTTATACACGCTTATTTTAGAAAGTTACTGTTTTCAATTTAGCAGAAACAATATTTTCACATTTTTGCAACAATTCACAAACGTACGAAGTTTTGGCATTGCAATGAATGTAATTACAAACTGCATACGAAGATGGGCCAATGTATAGAAGACTATGTGCCATAACAGTTAGTATAAGCATTTTCCTAAGCCTAAGCCGAAGCATAATGAGCTTATACCTAAACCTAAGCCAATGCTAATTGTTAGACCAAGTATAAAATAAGTCTTTAGCTTAGGATGGCACTTTGCAGTCTCACAGAAACACGTTTCGCCCCTGAGCTTCACATTAGCACGAAGATGAAAAAGACATGCTTATCATATTGCGACGCGGCACTCTAAAATATTGAGCGGATCGATAATTGGGCCAATGTTACTTTTAGGGCCGTAACAGTAGATTAAGCGTATTCCTAAGCCGAAGCCTAACCCTAAGCAAAAGCGTATTCTTAAGCCTAAACCTAAGCCTAAGCCTAAGCAAAAAAATGTAGTCTAGAATGTCAGAAGTCTTTTTGTTCAGACCCACACGAAACCGGGACGCCCTTTTAAAGTAACATGGGCGACAATTGAATTCACAGTATGATTTTTTCAGATTTCACAACTGATATATTTGGCTATTATTCTCAAATGTGTGCAGCACCTACTATAACCTGTTGAAGTTGAATTTAGCACATTTCTCCGACGAGTTCACTCGACTACGATGAGACCGTTCAGAATCGTTTACCTCAAACACGGTTCATTTTGAGCCAATCGTTGGAGTACCGCACGTTCACACAACACCAACCGAATGCCTTCGATCAAGTTATCAACCGGTTGATCTGCCTGACAATTCCGGGTTCGTTCAACGTCACCGATGCATTCACGGTACGTCTGTGCTGACCGGCAAACGGTATTTAAAATTTGTAAATTTTCACGAAATCGCAGCTCGTGCAGTATTGAAATATGTTGCGCCGGATCTGACAGCGTTGCGATTAATATTCGAGCGTTTGACACACATAACAACGTATCGACTTGTGCGCAACTGGGACGCACACGAGTCAATTCAGTGAGAGCTTGAGCTGAAATATCGTAAGTTTGAAGGACGTCGTTCAATGATGAAATTTAAATTAATTTTGACACACGCCGAAAGTCTGTAGCCTGCGCTCACCTTGCTAGACAAGGGTTGGAAATTTTTATATGGGGGACATACAAGGGTTTGCGACGATTTATAAGCAAGTTTGAAACTTTTCTAGGGGGGGTCAAAATTGTTCTATGGAGGCTGACCCCTCATCAAGCTAGTAGTCGTTTCACCAGCACATATGGTTTGTGAATTTGAAAGGTTTAACCCAGAAAATGTTAAATATTATGTCTCAATTAACGTTCGCGTCAATTTAGTGGCCATGACCTAAAAATATCTAAAGATATGAATTAGGCAGTTTGGATAGCGTGCGTTTAACCAGAAAACAAAAGATAGAAAAAAAATTTATATATATTAATATATAACATAAAATATCTGTCCAAAATTTAGTTTGACATCAAAAACCTAAATTTCATATCGAAATATAAACAACAGTTACCAGGTTCATTGTCTTGTGAATTTGCCAGCGATTGAGTAGCTTCAGGTAACACAAATACACTATTCTGCGCGTCCAAGTTTCCTGATACAGCAGGATCGTTTGTTGCCAAATTATTTGACGCTAAAATCTCGTTGAAATTTCGTGGAAGCTCACAGGCGAGTGCTGCTAACTGGGCTGGATTAACCACTCCAGAATGCGACGAAGGCTGCTCTACAGGGACCAGCGTCTCTCTCACTGACTCGGCGCCTCGTTCTACGAAAACGCGGACGTAGTTCGCAGCTACCGGTCCACAATCTCTGGTAATAGTTGGGCCAAAACATCGTACCAGCTCCACCATAGCTTGAGTAAGCTGACAGTAGGCTTCCGATGAATGATTAGCTGAGAGTGGAGCAGTAGCTCGGAGCGCTGACTGCGCAGAATGAGTTACCCCAGATGCCATACACAAATGAAGGTTAGGGTCACGGTCGAAGCCAACAAAACATCCACTCGATAACGACCCGGAACAAAATCGATCAAAAATTTCGTCAAATCCATTCGCTTCACGAGCGTGGCACGGAAAATAGCCCAAGCCAATGTCTCGACACTTACGGTAGAGGAAGTAAGCGACACAAATTTGAGTTGCGTCTGTTGCGCGTTGAGATTCTGTTGCGCTTTGAAATGCGTCCGCAGAAAAGTTGGCTCGGAATGGCTCAAATGCACGAGCGCAGTAGCCAATCCGAACACGCTGACTGTCCGTGCAATCTGGGCGCTCCGCTGAAAACAACGTATGTAAACGGCAATGGCGGATCCAGAAATTTCCATTGGGTGGGATACATTTCAGGCGTAAAACGGATACAGTTTAGCAAATATTTCAATACATCAAGGTTTTGATATTGCGCTAAAGACGCAAAGGTTTCTAAATTAGCGTTATTATCTATGCCAAATTTTTCAGTGATTATCTACGCCACATTTTTCAGCCACTTATTATCTACGCCAAATTTTTCAGCCAATTATTATCTACGCCACATTTTTCAGCCAATTATTATCTACGTCACATTTTTCAGCCAATTATTATCTACACCAAATTTTTCAGCCAATTATTATCTACACCAAATTTTTCAGCCAATTGTTATCTACGCCACATTTTTCAGCCAATTATTATCTACGTCACATTTTTCAGCCAATTATTATCTACGCCAAATTTTTCAGCCAATTATTATCTACGCCAAATTTTTCAGTCATTATCTACGCCACATTTTTCAGCCAATTATTATCTACGCCACATTTTTCAGCCAATAATTATCTACGCCAAATTTTTCAGCCAATTATTATCTACGCCAAATTTTTCAGTCATTATCTACGCCACATTTTTCAGCCAATTATTATCTACGCCACATTTTTCACCCAATTATTATCTACGCCAAATTTTTCAGCCAATTATTATCTACGCCAAATATTTAAGTCATTATCTACGCCACATTTTTCAGCCAATTATTATCTACGCCACATTTTTCAGCCAATTATTTTCTACGTCACTTTCAAGGCTTATGGTGGCGCTGTACTTTTGATTACGTTCGGCCTCTCTCGTCACCGTCTGTCACCAGACGGTATAGTACGCTGCATACCTCCCCGACCCATATATTATTTTGTCATCGTCAAACATTTTATGCTGACTACGGGCATCGGAGAAACCCCACCAAACTTACAATCTAACTCATGCTTAGGATCGTTCGCTCCATTTTCAGGCCGCACCACTTGCGCTCCAAATTCGTCTGAACTTTCTTCCCGGCATCGTTCCATGAATTCGATTTGCCACAATCGCTCGCTTAACGCCTGAGACATTGCAGCGCCTTGATGTCCACAATACTGAACTGCATGTTCGCGTGCGCATTCATTAAAAACGCTCAACTGACGAATCATATCGCAAAAATCACGTGACTGCCGGCGTGCAAATATTGCACCAACACTGCGTTGAAACGGACGTTGGAATTGCGCGAAACAACGCGCAGTTGCTGGTTGCATTGCAATAGTGCAGTTGCGATTAGCGTACGCTGCACGTCGTAACTGAGCGTCACAAATGATTGCCAGTACTGAACGCAAAAATCGATGGGTGGGATCGGTAGTTTTACACCTGGCGATTGCCGATGTGGCAACACATTGGCTAAACGTTTCGTAAGCTCGACACATATCCAGTAGATCGGTAGGTTTGAGATGACTTGATTGGAACGGGTTCGCCACATCGTCCATTAAGGGTGTATATCCGGTCAATGGTGCAAAGCAAGAAATGTATTCGTTGCGTTCGGCTGGAGAACATTTTCGATGATGTCGGCAGTAGGCGATTCCTAGCCGGTACAGGTCGCTTAAAATTGATGATAAAAGTTGTACAGAAGCTTGGGGACAGCCTTGTTTTTGAGCATGCGACGCTAAGCATCCCACGAGCCGTTTTGCTCGGCTCCGCAAGAAACAAATATTACGCTCGGAGCGAGTTTCCCAGTTGAGTTCGGCTAAATGTGTTTGATAGCATCCAATTACACCGCGGTGAGTTTGTGACACGTCCTGTAAGCATTTGTGTTGCGTTGACACTAATTTCGATAGGCTTGTGTTGCATAGTCGTAGAACGATGGTTGCAGTTTGAGTTGGATTGGTGACGTTGGCTTGTTCCGCGCAATTTAAGTTAGCTATTTTCGCTTCTAGCTCGGAATGTGGCAAATTGGCGTTAAATGAGCATGTTTTTTGATATTCAACGAGTTCAGCTTGTTTTTGTTCAATTATTTGAACACATAATAATTGTAGTGATAGTAATGCATCCGGTTGATGGTAAGTTGGCTTCGGAAACGGATCCACAGTGGCGTGAAGTTCTGCTGAATTTGGATAATCATGGATAGAATTGGTGTCTGAAAATTTTGAAATGTAAAAAATATACTAGTTTAAGCCGAAGATAATAGAGGCATCTAAATAAACGTCTTACAAGTCACGCTTACCCATGCGATCAATTTATGACTAAATCTATTGCCGTCTGCCATATGCTAGTCTACAACAGGCCCTAGCTGTTTATACAGATTATAATTGGTCAGTGTTACTTCACGGGGCGTAACAGTAGATTAAGCGTTTTCCTAAGCAAAATCCGAAGCCTAAGCGTTGCAAATATGTAATCCTAAGCCTAAGCCTAAGCCTAGGCGTAAGCAAAAAATGTAATCTAGAATCTAAACTTACTGTTTTATAGACCAACCAGATTCCTCGACGCCACTTAAAGTAAGATGAGCCGATTAATTTGTAAGCACTAGCAGCTTTGCGTCTAATAGTTCAGGAGCGAAGTACTGTAATTAGACTCTGTAGCCAGGAACTTGATCTATCATAAAGGGAACCTGACAAGGATGGGTGGCTGAGACTTTAGTCTGGGTTACTAACCTTATATTACCCAGAAGTTCGAGATGCACTGTAAAATTCCTGTGAGTTGATTAATTAACTCAGATAGCGAATGAGTTATTTCTTGTTATTTCTGAGTTAATAGTTGTAAATATTTACCCCGCTCTAAGCTGGTTTAATTCCAGGTGACTTGATCAATTAACTCATAATGAGTTCAATCAATTCAGAATTCGGACTTCTGAAAGACCTAATTCAGAGCTCACACTTCTGAGTGGATTCAACTCATTCTGAGGTAAAATCAACTCACTGAAATTTACAGTGTGCGATAAATTCTCACACGTGAGCAAGCCTATCTTGAGTTACATGCAACATGAGATTTAAGTTCGCAAGCTATAATCAGCCAGCGTCAGTCAAAATACTTGTTACAAGCCTATAGCAATCGGCATTTTTACAAACATTTTAAATATGGTAGATGTATGATATAAGAAAATACGATTTCTGAAATATGAAATTTTAGTCCCAAGGAGTCCGAAGAATTTGAAAACCTATTATTTGATCAACGTCCGGCATATAATCTTAGCTGTACTGTAAATTCTAATGAGTTAATTAATCAACTCAGACGGAAAGTTAGTTATTTCTGAGTTAGTAACAGTAATCTTTAACTCACTCTGAGAGTTGACCTGATTCTTAACGTGAGTTGAGTTGACTCCGGCGAAGTTGATTAATAAAATCAGAATGAGTTGAATCATCTCAGAATGCGAGTTCTAATAGTCCTAAATCAGACTGAGTGATTCAACTCATTCTAGTTATAATCAACTCACTGGAATCTACAGTGTGGGTATTGCCATAATGAAGATTGAAATTATATTGAAATTAACGTTAATACCTTGTTATCTTGTAGCAGCTTTACATAAATGTAAGTATATATATGTTATATATAATATATAAATATTATATATAATATTTATATATATTATATATAACATATATATTATATATAGCGTTTATATTTATATATATTATATTATTTATAGGGTTTAAATTAATTATTTACAAAACACCTAAAACCTTACCAGATTCTTGCCCGTTTACGCCAGAACGATTTAATAATATCACCAGATTTAGCAGCAGTCTGAGCATTACATTCATGACTGATCGATGACACGAACCAAAATTTTTTCCAAAACAGTCCAAATATTCACCGTTAAGTCATATTTAAAAACACACCGATCGTAATAAATTATTTTAATTAATTAATTACTTAGCTAGTTCTTGTTGCATTAACATGTTTAGCTAATAATCTAAAATCAATTTTATTGGTCCAAGAGCGGATGTCTCAATTAATAGTTTAGTAATTTTGGTTTTGTCTGACCTACTATGTGCTACCAGACCCTGCAAGAAATCCGTCTGTTCCTCTGTGATATTTGTCAACAAAGATAGTTGTCAAAATAATCCGTACCCAAAAACTTGACAATGGAACGACCCGGCCCGTAGCCAAAGATGGGCCAACGGGGGCTCAGCCCCCTGGAATAGTTTTGGTCCATTAAAATGTTTTCATCCTTGCTTGCCAGTAATCAAATCCTATCTATGGTTCTCCTGAAAAATGGTTAGCCCCGCTAGCAAAATGAGCTGTCTATAAACCTGATCAAAACCACGTATAGAGTTGTCGCTTTCAACTAATTATACTCGATTTTTTGGAGAAATATTTTGCATTTAAATACCATTTTTTATTAATCGCATTATTTTTTGGGTTAATGTAAACAACAGGGCGAAACAGCAGTATCAGCATATCAGGCGGAACAGTAGTATATATAAGCATAATAATGAACTCCAAGACTAAGTCTAAGCTAGAGCAAACAAATCCTCCAAATCTTTAATCTTACTCTATTCCAGTGCCACAGAAATACATTTCCGCCCCTGATTTTTACGTGGGTCATTTTTAGCATAAAAATTACTAAATTTTCCAGTAAATTTTAATTGAATCTAACAAGTGTGACGCGTGTTGTCAAGTTGCTTCACCCTGACATAACTTCAGTCCGCTCATAACGCTATATAATGGCACGAGTTTAACCTATTTATGCGTTTTGCTCCCGTTACAGAGGCAGTTGAAATGTTTTTTTATTTTAAAATATAGTTCATTCGTCACAATGAATTCATATAGTGAAAACTATTTCGATGCACTTAAAATAGTCTATTTTACTCTATTTTGAAAATATTACAGTTGAAATAACTCACTACTTTTACGTTACAGTTTTCCGTTACTCATGTCAGTTAAACTTGACGCAAATATGTAATTGAAAATGTTCACAATATAAGCTTTGTATACTGGTGATTCTTATACCACAAGTAAACAGAAAAAATCGTTTTGAAAGTATGACTAAATAAAGATGAATTTTCAGCTTTCTCGAGTTGTTTTTACTTATTGACAGCCGAACCAATTTTAAGTTAACCCGGCCCGTGTAAAGATCAGGGGCGGAATGGTTTTCTGTGGGACTGCAAAAGAGTAAACTTAATCTTTAGACTAATTTTTTTTGCTTGGCTTAGGCTTAGGTTTAGGAATATGTTCATTGTTACGCTTAGGCTTAGGAATATGCTTACAATACGTTCTGTCATTGTTCTTTACATTGGTCAGTTAACCAACCTAAATGTTTCGACTAAAAGTTGAATTTCCCGCCAAAATTTGAATTTTCAACTAAAATTTGAATTTCCTGCCAAAATTTGAATTTCCCGCCAAAATTTTGATAACACGCCAAAATTTAACTTTTCACGCCAATATTAAAATTTACCCGCCAAAACTCGAAATATCCCGCCAAAATCAAATAAGGTTGACAGACCGCAACAGAAATTCATATGACACATACAAAGACATGATCTACAGCAGACAAGTGTGCACGGTTTTTGGAGCGTGATAAAGGTTTAATAACCAGACAAAATGTTACCCAATATTTTGACAGTGACAAATCATGTCTCACGCTGCCCTAGTTTTAACGTGAACACCGCATCACATCACATTTTATGTTGACGTCGAATACAGCGCGAACAAAACGTGTTCCGAGCTGCTCCTGCAGTTATAACGTGTATCCCGCAACAGAAACCTTCTTTACCATCCTAACTGCTATTTGCTAAATTTGATAAAAACCGATAGAATACAAAGAAGTCGAGAAAACATTCGTGCGTCAGTTCCGCTATATTTTCTCTTCATTTTGAGTGCCAACAATATCAAAGCATATTCGAAAGACATTAACAAACGCATGTCCCCTTAAAGCAAGAGTACATGATATACACTTCAACAAGAGTATGCAACTGGGTACATTCGGGGTGGAAAAAAATTACCCGGCACGTGTTGCATTTATGGCTTACCCTCCTTATTTAGGGGGTATTTGAAACAATTTAATTAGACAAGATACACTGTAAATTCCATTGAGTTGATTTTAAATCAGAATGAATTGAATTACTCAGTCTGAGTTAGGACTATCAGAACTCAAAATTCTGAGTTAATTCAACTTATTCTGATTTAATTATCCAACTTCACCGGAATCAACTCAACGCAGAGTAACAAAAAACGAAACTCAAAGTGAGTTAAAATTAACTGCTATTATATAACTCAGAAATAAACAACTTTCCGTCTGATTTAATTAATCAACTCATTGGAATTTACAGTTTACTAATAAAATGCACGTGAAAAATGGTCTGTTAATATACGTTTCACTTCTTTATCAGTTCGTTTTCTTGCGTGTTGCGTATCTAATCTCCACACCACACCCTGTGAACTGAGGATCGGGGGTATGTGAACAGTGGACCGAGTGTTGATACATTGTTGAGTGCCGTGAATGTTTTATGAAATTACACACCGCGTTCTAAACAGTCATTTGACTATTGCTTGAAAATCATTGATAAACACATAGGTGGGTGTCTTTAAAGTTATATGAAAATCGACCTTACCGGAAACTGTTGTGTAATGTTTAGTACAGTTTAAGTAATTGAAAAAATATTTCATTTACTGGTAAAACAATGTTGAAAACCATTAACGTTTAAAAGCCAGTCTTGAACACTGATTTCCGGAGTTGTCGAGTTTTGCACCATCACTGTAAATTCCAGTGAGTTGATTTTAACTCAGAACGATTAGAATCACTCAGTCTGAGTAAGGACTCTCAGAACTCAAAATTCAGAGTGTATTCAACTCGTTTTGATTTAATTGATCACGTCCCCCGGAGTCAATTCAACTCAGAGTGGGAATCAACTCTATTCAGAGTGAGTTAAAGTTTTCTGTTATTAACTCAGAAATAACTAACTTTCTGTCTAAACTGATTAACCAACTCATTGGGAATTTGCAGTACAAAATTTTTTAGCGAAACAAAAAATACAGGCAGACCCATTTAAATTATGGGGTAAGCCAAGTATAGACGGTGCTACGGGCTTAGCTCGTTCATCATTTTTGCGACCATAGTGCCACGCTATAGGCATTCATTAAATAAAGCGAAAAGTTGTAACGTGTCATAGACGTCATACACTGTAAATTCTAATGAGTTGATTAATCTACTCACAGATAGCGAGTTTATTAGTTAATTCTGAACTAGTAACAGTAAGCATTAACTCACTCTACGTTGGTTTGATTCTCACTCTGAGTTGAGTTAACTCCAGGTGATCTGATAAATTAACTCAGGTATTTGAGTTCTGATAGCGCTCAATCTTCTGAGTAAACTCAACTCATTCTGAATTAAAATAAACTCACTAGAGCGTACAGTGGTATATAAACTCCATTTTTTGTACAGTTTAATCATCGGTATTTAAAATTCGAGACCTCTAAATATCAGTATTTTTATCTTTTACCTAAGGTTCGAAAATCCGAAAAACTCATAAATATAAATTCCGGTATCCGAAATAGAAAATTTGATTCCGGATATTAAAAAAACTATCCAATACAGATCACTAGTTTCGATGACCAAATGAACTATCGAACCGTTGATTTGTCTTTAAGTTGTCCCGGGGGATCCAATTTCTGTCATGACTTAATGTTGAAAGTTAAGTTATAGTTTCTTCGACCGATATTTTCTCGACAGACGGTCTGTTACAGCGTCGTTTCAAACGCCGCAACACACAAAACAAACCAATCAAGTAAATACTTAAACTTGAAAATTCAACAAAATTTATTTTAAATTCAGATTTTGCACGATTGAAAAAAATATACTTTTCCGTCCGAATTGTAAAAAAATACAATAACTCCGTATACTGCAGCAGACATCAAAGTGTTGCGCTTTGTACAAACCGAGGTTTGCGCCGGCAGTGAGGAGAGTTTGCAATTAAAATTGCATAAAAAATTTTGAAGCATAAATGCGGTCAGTGCAAGTTGCACTGTATAATTCTGTATCCTGCATCCGTGAGAAAATATTGCAATTTATATTTCAAGTTTTAAGCTGAAAGTTAAATATTACATTTTCAGTGTAGGACACGTACTTTCTAGTGTAGCATCGCTAATGTAACAAAACGCTACGCTGTAAAAATTCCAGTGAGGTGATTTTAACTCAGAATGAGTTGAACCACTCCGTCTCCAGTGAGCTGATTTTAACTCAGAATGAGTTGAATCACTCCGTCTGATGACTATCACAGACCTCACAATTCTGAGTTGATGCAACTCATTCTGATTTAATTAATCAGCTCCCCCGGAGTCAACTAAACTCACAGTGAGAATCAAGTCAACTTAAAGTGAATTAATGTTTACTGTTATTTAACTGCGAAATAACTAACTTTCTCCGTCTGAGTTGGGTAGTATTTGAATTTACAGTATATTAAAGTATAAACAGGTTGTAACGGCATATCTGTTTCCGGTAAAAATTGGTGTCTGTTTCCGTTTCCGTTTTATTTTGATCACTATCCGTTTCTGATATTTTAACTTTGCGTTTTACACCTTTCGTATATATAAATACTTTTGCGTTTTTGATAAAACGGTATTTTAGCATTAATAGTATTTTGTTCAAAACGTACACTGTAAATTTCAGTGAATTGATTTTAACTCAGAATGGGTTGAATCACTCAGTCTGAATTAGGACTATCAGAACTCAGAATTTTGAGTTGATTCAATCATTCAGCGTTAATAATTAATCAACTCATCCAGAGTCAACTTAACTCAAAGTGGGAATCAACTCATCTGAGAGTGAGTTAATGTTTACTGATATTAATTCAGGAATAACCAACTCGCCAGATGAATTGATTAATCATCTGATTAGAATTTACAGTGTATATTTTTGGCGATTCATAAAACGATGTCTCATCCCATATAATAACTAAAACAAAAGGTAACAAAAGTACCATTTTAAAATAAAATGTGAGATGTTCATGTTCAAAAATAATACTTAAATCGATGAATAACTTTTTCTTAAATTTGTTTCTCAAAAGCTTGTAAGTAAAAATAAGAAAATATTAACTCTTTTGCCGACAGTATTACTCGATTTAATGTGAGTACAAAATTCGGAAAATTTCACCCAAATTTTTCTACGTAAAATATGTGTCAACGATGGTAGGGATTTCAAATACACAATCGGTGTCTTTTATTTTTCGAGAAAAAAGTTATTATTTTTCTTACAAATGTTAAATTATTAAGGCAATCATATATAGAGAGACGTAGAGGCATCTGTTGCGTTTTTACCATTATTTTTATTCGGGCAGATGCAACTACGACCATAAAATTGACAAAAATTCATCTTAATTTATTATTTTCATGATATCTTGGGAATGTAGTCTCTTATAAATACCCACTGTTCACCGTGCTCAGGTTTTGGACGTGGGCGTTTCGCCTATATTGGGACTTGTATTAAAAGTACTGTAGTGACCCGAATAAGAGGGGGACTGATATTTATTTGGCCTCTCCACAGGGTACCGCACCTGTTATATTCGGTTACGGATTGTTATTTATTTTTAACAAGTCCACCGCCACGTTTCGTTACAGATGCATATCCGGTATTGCAACTATCCGTTGAGTTAAACGTTTTTGTCTTGCATCAAAAGCTTGAGCGATAATGCAAGGTTATAGTTAAGAATGTGCTTTCAAAACTTAAGTATGCTTTAAAGTTTCGCACATAACTGTGTTTGGTGCTGGAGCCATTTATGCGCTACAGTTCGGGATAATTGACATTTATTGACTCTACTTAGTTAGGGTTTATGGACTCTGTCCGCTTACGGACTCTTATTAGTAATACGGACTACTATTGATTGGGACTCAAAATGGGGACCCACCTCTTATTACCCACCTCTTTAATTCGGGTCACTACAGTAATAGTATTCCGACGAAAAATATAAGTTTGCTGACAGGAGGGTCAGATAGGCCGTTCCCTTTGAAACGAATTAATATTTGTTCAGGGGAGACAGTGCCATATTGAAAAATTGATGGGCCAATGTGAAGAACAGGGGCGGAACAGTATTATAAACATATTCCTAAGCCTAAGCCTACGTATAAGCGTAAGATTGAGCCTATTCCTAAGCCTAAACCTAAGCCTTAGCCTAAGCCAAGCAAAAAATTAGCTAAAGAGCTTTCGCTTATTGAAATTAAGAGACGATTTTTATTCGTAGTTCTTTTTCTTTCGCTTCTTCTAGTAACCAATTAGATCCAGCAGCCGATTCAGTGAAATGCTACCAACGTGTACTCTGACCAATAATCGGTATCTGACGCTGCCTAGACGAAAATTTTGACAAATTCGTAAATTACTTGTTAGCAATCATTTTTATATTGCAGATATGCTGTGATTGTTGAAATGTAAAACAAAAGTAAACAAAATTGATGCAAAATTTATAACAATTTTATGTGTTTTCGCTATTTTTTAAATAAAAATTGCGAGTAAGCCCAATTGATTTACTATACGTCGCTCAATTGGGCGGAGGTACGGAATACGAACCCCATTAGGAATTTAATAAAAATAGTTCACTATATAAATTTCGACGCGCTGGGTTCAACGGTGCTATTTTTAACGATTCTCGGTTCAATAGTTAAAACCCTTTAAATTTTAACCTTTTATATAAAACATGTACAAACAATAAAATTTGTGTTAGGAATAAAACTGGTTAAGCTTATGTTTTACGAACTTGTGAAAATAGATACTTCCAGTTCCAGTCTGTGCGCCTTTGCACTATAATTTTGAGGACCATAACTTCTGAACCGTTGGTCATGCAGCCATTTGAATTCAGCTCGTCTAGATCTATAGAATGGACCACTTTTTATCAAAATCCTAGGGGGTCCAGAATCTGTACTTCCGCCGCTCAATTGTGTCCTGTTTCCGTTATGTTTCAGGTATATAATTGGTTTGCTATACCAACCACAACTCTGTACCAAAATACCTTGCGTAGCAATTTACAGTACGTATGGAACACAAAATTAAGTTCCTTATTTGCACTATTTTCTAGAACAATATCATTGACTCTTGTCATGTTAATACTAAAGCAACAACTGAAAGACAATAATAATAATAATAATAATAATAATAATAATAATAATAATAATAATTTTATTTTAAGAAATAAGAAGATAAAAATAAGAAAATAGCCGGACAGTCAGAACAAGTTAAAAACATATATACTTTAAAGTTACAGATCATGACGTTTGAGACACAAAAACATAGATGATAAATGAAGAAAATTGTCGGAAGAGAGGTCGTCCGTAAAATGATTTTTGTCTTTCAACATTTGCAAGCAAAATTTTCGTATTATTTTTAAAATTAAAAACATTTGAGTATAAACGTGACGTTGCGAATAAGAATGAATACAGCGAGAAGTGTGTCAAACTGACTTTACGATGCATAGCTGTCAAGCATCAACAGGAAATATGTCTAAATTGAAAGACCGTACATTCCGCCAATTTGAATTTCTGACCCCAAAACCCTGAGAGTGAATTTTAAGCCTATTAAGCGCCTTCGTGGCTGTTAAGCTTACTCTATTGCAGTAACGGGGAAAACCAGTCCGTCCCTGATTTTCACATCGGTGGAAAAGCCGAGATCTACCGCTTATTTGCGATTTACAAATGACGATGAACAGATTTATAGTACGGATAGTAACGAAAAAGGTAATTCTATGATAAGCACTACAATATAGAGCATTTCACAAGAATCTTGTTCAGGCCCACGACGTACGGATTATTGGTCCGCTGCTCTAACCATTGAGCTATACTCAGCCGCGTAGGCTCTCATACCGTATATTTGATGCGCTGTCGTTTCTGTTTCACTAGCAGATCCAGAGGGGGCACGGGGGTCGTACGATCCCCCAGTCAGAAAATTTATAGTGACAAAATGGTAAGGTCTCTACCCTACAATTTTTTCCCTGAGAAAATTTTTTTGCGAAAAAATTTTTGTCCACAGAATTTTTTTTGCGATAAAATGGTAAGGTGCCTATCCCTACTACTCTCTACCTTACAATTTTTCCCTTCAGAAAATTTTTTGACGATAATGCGCCAATAGTAAAAATGTTTGAAATTAAATTGCAGCTGCAATTTTGGTATTAAAATTTTTCGTTGAACTAACGGGTCAACGTAAAGAACAGGGGCGTAACAGTGTTTTAAGGCATATTCCTAGGCTTGCCTAAGCCTAAGCCTAAGCCAAGCAAAAAATTAGTCTAAAGTTTAAGCTTACTCTATTCTAGACACACAGTAAAACGTTCCGCCCCTGATTTTTACACGGGCCAACTAACGCAGCGAACGTCATGTTTGCTGGAGCGTATGTAGTGGCGTATACAGCTGAAATACACCTTAATTATCAAGAACGATGCGGAACAATATATAAAACAGGATCATAACAGTAGTATAAGCACATTCCTATAAGCCTAAACCTTACCGTAAGAATGAGCTTTTACCTCAGTTTAAAGCAAAAAAATCGTCTAAAGTATTAAGCTTAGTCTATTGAAATGTCGCAGAAAAACGCTCAGCCCCTAATCTTTGCATAGGCCGAAAGATGAGAAAAATACTTACTGTAGTAACACAAATAAGAGGGGGTAGGTAATAAAAGCGGATTCCTTTTTGAGTCCCAATCAATGGGAGTACGTATTCCAAATAAGATTCCGTAAGCGAATAGAGTCCCTAAACCTTAATTAGGGTCTATAAATGTCAATATCGCTAATTGCAGTGAGTGCATAAATAACTCACCCAAATAAAGTTGATTTTGAAACTATAACGCATATTTAACTTTTGAATGTACATTCGTAACCGTGCATTATCGCTCAAGCTTTTGAAACAAGACAAATAAACGATTAATTCAACGCATAGTTGCAATACCGGATATATATCAGTAACGAACGGCGGCGGAGGGTTGGTTAAAAATAAACAACAGTCCGTTAAGGTGCCAAATAAATATCCGTCTCCCCACTCTTATTCGGGTCGCGCTACAGTATTAAAATTGACCTCATATCGTTTTGTTCTTTAACAGGACTATTCCTCTTTTAAGCCATAAATACTACCCTGTATTTCTCCTTCCTCACATTAATATTTATTTTGAATTGCGGCACGGAAGAGACGAAAAATATGAAAATTACTTTCCGCCATGCTGAAAAAAACACTATTCGTCCTGAAATTTATTGATAGATCAAGGTAAGTCGACCGCATCGGACGTTATATATTTTCAAAAATTCAACTTTTGTTATTAAGCAAAATTTTTCTTCAATACAAGACACGAAAATTGTCGAAATTATGTGAATTTTGGACAATGTTAGTTTAAGGGGCGAACCAGTAGATTAAGCGTATTCCTAAGCCTAAGCCTAAACCTAAGCGTTGTAAAAATATGATCCTAAGCCTAAGCCTAAGCAAAAAATTGTAACCTAGAATCTAAAGCCACTCTTTTATAGACCCACCAGAAACCTTTACGCCCCTTAAAGTAACATGGGCCTGAATTTTAATATCGTCTGTTTTGTTAAATATTTATTCAACAGCACAAATCTGTCATTCAAACGTGAGCAGAGGCATAAATTATGTTTGACCAATGTTAGTCTGAGGGGAGAGTAACACTAGCATTAACATATTAGTAAGCCTAAAGCGTAAGAAAAAATAAGTCTAAGCCTGAAGTTGGAGTTCGTCGGCAACACGGTACGCTAGTCAAAGTTTCATGGACATACGATTGCATTAATCCTACGGCCCATGTATGCTTAGGAACTCGTTTTTGCAACGCTTAGGCTTAAGGTTAGCAATACGCGTAGTCTACTGTTACGCCCCTTAAGGTAACATTGGTCAATCCTACGGCCATATTGAACAAGACCAGTTTAGATGAAGCTGATATTTCGTAAAAGATGTAAATTGCTTTCAAAGGTGTAATATAAAATTTGCAAGCAGTTTCAAACTGGTCAACCAGAGTTGCAAACAGAAAATCTAAACCTACTCTTTTATAGACCCATCAGAAACCTGGACGGCTCTTAAAGTAACATAGGCCGGACTTTGGCTCGCTTTCAGGCTTTAACGCTTGCTGGGTTTGTCAACAATTTATTCGTTCCAACGAAATTAATTATTTTACTCATAATTCTAACGGTTTTCCAGCAGTTCGATACTTTCTCACAACGAGTGAAACAATCAGACAACAAAGCTGAAACAATAAAGTTAAAATTGACTCAAAAATTGGAAATATATATCTACTTTACTTTTTTGCAAAATTTCATGAATCCTTCGTTGCAAGCGTTTCAAAGTTATTCCAAAAAAAGTATAATTTTTGCAATGAATTTAGCATTCATGCTTTGCCATTAAACTTTTCAGAATATAAACTTAATATCATGAGATTTCAAAATTGCACTCGCAGTCGAGTTTAAGTCACGTTTTGCTCGTAATAAATCGACCAAGTTCACTTCTCAGTTTCACAGTTATTAAAAACTTAAACTGAAAGGCTTATTTAAAGATCAGGCGCGGAACATTTTTCTGTGATACTAGAAAAGAGTAATCTTAAGCTTTAGATTATTTTTTTGCTTGGCTTAGGCTTAGGCTTAGCCTTTTAGGCTTATGAATATGCCCATTGTTACGCTTAGGCTTAAGCTTAGGCTCAGGCATAGGCTTAGGTATATGCTTATAATACTGTTCCGCCCCTGTTCTATACATTGGCCAACTTAGAGATTATAGCTTAACTAAACCTAAATATTAGTTTATGTAAAACTTGTACGCTAAATTGTGAGCTTCGCGCTAATGGGTCACCCACGTTATACTGTCTTCGCTACTGTAAAAAATTGTCCCCGCATACGAGCCTCTAAGTCTGTAGTTTTATTGTTTACAAATTACATGTCCAAATGTCATTCATATCCTGTGTAGACCGTGTTAAGAAATTTTTGATACCAATCTATTAACGTTTTAAATTTAAAGTTTCCATTTAAATACCTTTTCAAGATCTAAGAAAAAATTCTGTAACTTTAGAAAAACCTTATTGCTAATAGTATATAACACTAAAATGCTTAATATTAAGCACTACCTGTTGGAATTAATTTTGTAAACTGCTCAAGTACGACATAGTAACAAATTATGAAAAACCATTACTTAAACGTTAAGTTACTCTTAAAACTAAATTTTACAACACAAAGTACCTACTAGAACCAAATGAAATGATGCTATTATGGTTGCAGACCACGCAAACCCCAAATGTTCCATCGCCATACCACCAACTGTTGGACCCAAAAACGCCCTGGAACCAAAAAAACACAAATTTCAACTGCAGTTTGCTATCGCGGGTCTTGTGCACTTCGCTCACTAGACTTAGACTCATAATTTAGACTTAGACGACTCAGATTTATTCTCAGATTTATGTTTAGAAATAGACTTATCTAAACATTTATCTAAGTACACTGTAAATTACAGTGAGTTGATTTTAACTGAGAACGAATTGATTGAATCACTCAGCCTGAGTTAGGAGTATCCGAACTCAGAAATTTGAGTTGATTCAATTGATTCTGAGTTAATCAATCAACTCATCCAAAGTCCACTCAACTGACAGTGAGAATCAAATCAACGAAGAGTGAGTTAATGTTCTGAGTTAATGTTCGCATGATATTAATTCAGAAATAACCAACTCGCTAGCTGAATCGATGAATCAACTCATTAATCACCTAAGCCTAAGCATTGGCCTTTAATGTGAGAAACAATGTGTATATATACCAGCTGCAATCGTAGCAGGCAAATATAAACAGAACTTGTTTATTATACTGCAACAGCGAAAAGATTCTGGATAGAAAATTTTGTCTCCGAAATTCAAAATTATGAACATTTTTATGGCCACATATTTTTGACCGCATTTTAAACCGAGTTTAAATTTTAAAACGTTTCATGTATTTCGGGTTTTTGAAATAATTCCAAGACTAATTTTTTTTAAACAAATTCCAATTTCGGCCTGAAATAATCACGAAACGTTATGAGAAGTTCAAATATGCACCCAAAAAATCATAATTGCACAACTTGTAGAGACACACATGAGACAGGTTTTACAGGAACCAACAGAAAAGAGCCATATTGATGCAGCAAATCCAAAGCGAAACGTAGTTCATTTAACTGGATTTATGACTAAGACTGAATACCTACCTAATCTCTAGTATCGATGCTTACATGCACTAGCTAAATCATTAAAATGACGTTGAAATGCATTGAATGACACACAGTCTGGTTAAAACAGCCTAGTTGAAAAAATTTATTCAGTAAGCCAATCCTAGCCGCAGACAATTGCAGTACCTAAAGACATGCTTACCCTGCGGACCAAAAACTGTGAAACAGTCCAGATACCATACCGTATAGCTGAAAATCGTCAGCATAACCAGCGGCTCTAAAATGATATAAAGTATAAAATAGTACGTGCAAAGACCCGAATAACAGGAGACAGGCTGAAACAGTCCGATGTCACTATTTATAGCTAATTGCCTAGTCCATAAACATCAATTACCGTAATCAGATTGTGTAAATGCTTCGTGGACCAAATTAAGTTCAGTACAGAATTTGATTCATTACCAAGGGTACAACGTTAGCTATTTTTATAGCGGTATTCTCAAGTCTTAGACGTATATTTATAAAGTCATAAGTATATTGCTAAAGTAATAATCTTTAGAAAATGGTAGCATAAGTTAAAGGTGTGGTTCAAATAACTGGATTGAAAACTAAATAACAACTCCAAAATAGCGAGGAAAATACCTCCTGTAGATGCGAAATAAATATCAGTTATTTAACTTATTCGGGTTACTAAGGTAGAAGCAGTCTTGATCTTTTATTTGTGCCACGCTTATACGAATTTCAGAATAAAACGCGAGTAACATAACGATAAATTTCAACCTGTAGAACTTTTGCTACCAGGAGCCGATGCAGAAACCTCTGACAGAGGACTTGCAATATTTATAATGAACAAAAACTCGTGAGCGAAGCGAGCGAGAATCCAAACGCAATTTTTGTGAAAATTACCAATTTCCAATACAAAATTTAGTTCTGTGTCGGCCAGGCAAAAAATCCTATCTTATATCCTGTTCAAAATTGTACCAACAGATCAGAAGTACAAATTTGTAAAGTAGGGAAGACTTACTATTTTTTCATAGAACATTTTCTGGTTTGGGCTACCGCCCCCCGTCCCCGCTGCATCCGCCCCATCTGCACCCAATATATATATCACAACATGCATTTTTAAACCCAATCTCGAGGCTTTAGCAGTTATTATTTTTCTCATTTTTGTAAAACTTTTACAACGTATTTACTAAAACAAAGCAATTGCACGATAGAACACTAAGGGCTGCGCTACACTTTATTGTACTCGACACCACCGCGCGCCGCCACGCGCTGCACCAGCCGGACTCCAACGCGAGTCGCCGCGAGCCGATATACACTATTACCGAAAACATAGGCAAAATCTATTTACTGGCGTGTGACAATTTTTAATAACCAAATTTTGCCGTACCGTGCGGCCGGCGCGCGGAGGTGAAAAAACCCAAACCGATGTTGTCAAACAATTACAAAACCCGAAATGAGGTTATTGAACAGTTTTTAACCCATAAATGACAACACCTTTGTCTAACCAGCACAATCAATATAGTCTCCTTATTCACACCAAAACCTCTAAAACCTGTATCGTATATAGGTTAGCTACAGCTTAATCTGAATAATTTACGTACGCGCGGACACTGCGACTATAATAACGCAACGATAAACACTGAAAAGTTTACCTACACGGCAGCGTTCAAACATTCACTAAACGGCGGAATCACAGCTGCTCCAATACCGAATCCAGTGAAAACAAAACCCACTGAAATTATCGACAATTTTCTGAAATTGAATTTACTAATTTAGAATCAGTCAACATAAATCCGTTATATCTATTTGAGCTATGGGAAATTATTATACACGTTCTTCCACATTTACAGTTAAGGCTTAGGTTTTAGCTTATTCAGAGGTTGCGAAGCCCAAGGCTACAGTGTAGGCTTGGGGTAAGGTTTAGATAAGCTTTGGCCGTAAGCCTAAGCGTTAACGTGGGTGCAGTGTCTAATTGCCGCAAGACTTGAGTTTAGCTATCAAGCAACCAGAGCTTACAAATTTTGGTCCGTGTTCTTTTAGGGATGTATTTCTCGCCGTACAAACAGTAGAGTAAGCTTAACCTTTAGACAAATTTTTACGCTTAGGCTTAGGCTTAGTTGCCGACTTATTGTTTGCATTAAGGCGGAACTTGGAATTATACCGTGGTTAATATTAATATGCGCCTAACAGTTGGCAATTGGTCCACGTTTGCAATATTTTTGGTATTTTGTTCAAGTCGAAGAATTGTCATAACTCGACAAGATTCCCAGTTATATTTATTTATTACAGATTGTAATGTAATTTTATGCCAAGATTAAAAATTTGTCAAATTTTCTGAGAGGAAAAACTAAGCATAATCACTATGGCCAATGTTACTTTGTAGGCCGTCACAAAGCATATTCCTAAGCATAAGCCTAAGCGTTGAAAAAAGTGTATTCGTAAGCCTAAACAAAGAATGTAGTATAGAATCTAAGCCTACTGTTTTACAGGCCCACCAGAAACCGAGACGTGCAGGACCACCAGAAACTGGCACAACCCTAAAAGTAACATGGGCCAGTATACTTATAATAAAGTAGTTTTTTAAGCTTTCCTAGGTTTATTACAAAACCAGATTTAAATGGAAATAAGTTATAAAATAATTAAAATATACGCTTTTGAGAAACAAATAAACTTTGATGAATTTATAAACTAAAATATCTTACTTTGGTAGCTTGAACAAAGGTGTTGGTCCTAACAGACCGTAAGCAATCGCCATTAAAAGTATTCCTAATGACGCTATTTCTTGGCCGTGACCCTATAAAATGTGCAAGAAAAGCTTTAACGATGTATCCTTATATATGTATATATATAAATAAATAATAAATATATATATTTATTTACTTATTTATTTATTGATTTATATCAGAGTGCAACCAGAATTCCGGTTTCGGCAATTATTTCACCTTCCAGCTCCGTGTTCGGCAACTTTTTACCGGTAATAAAAATTTCAGCATTAAAATTTGGTCGGTGGAAATTAAGAAATTTTACTAAAAAATGATGGTAAAAATTAAACAAATTTTATTAGTATATTGTGCCAACCTTGACAATAGCCGAAAATAAACTATCGAAGGTAGATTTCGGTTTCGTGGACTACGAAAATCTAAAATACAGCAAAAAAAGTGAATACCCATCTCAAACGAGGGCTTACTTCACCAACAATATTGCAAAAATTTCGGTGGCATGCATTTTTCGTTTTCCGGTTTTCAAATTCCGATTGCGGTAAATTGTCATTCCGGTTGCACCCTGATACATAACCCACAGACCCAACGCAAACATACTGATATCAAAGGCTCACTTGTGCGCTATACATGACGTTATCCACAGTAATAAAAGAAACTTTCAACGGCAAACGTTGTTTTATTCAATTCAAAATGAGACGAGGGATTTTGAATAAAATTTAAATTTCAAACATTTCCTCAAAGACAACCGACTCACTTTTCGATCGAGAATTTGACCCCAGCACGGCGCTGTAATTGTGTACACAGTTGAAATCACAACGAACATAAGCCCAATTAATATTGGAGTTAAGTTGAACTGGAAACGGAAAAATAAAATTACAACACAAATGGTAGTGGCAAAGACGCACGCGGGGGTGTTGAAATTTACCCCTCTTTCCGACATTTTCCCGTTGACTAAACGTATTCGGCGAATTCTGCTGGCCAAAACGTATTCAACTCATTCCGCTGGCCAAAACGTATTCGGCGAATTCCGCTGGCCAAATCGTATTCGGCCAGTTCCGCTGGCCAAATCGTACTCGGCAAATTCCGGTGTCCAAATCGTATTCGGCCAACTCCGCTGGCGAAAACGGATTCAACTCATTCCGCTGGCCAAAACGCATTCCGATAATTCCATTGGCTAAAACGTATTCGGCGAATTCCGCTGGCCAAAACGTCACTAAGAATCACATGAGATACGATAAGGTCAACAAAATTGCTAATTTTAGAAGCATAACTTGAAAATTAATAGCAAGCCGTTTTAATCCTACAAACGGCAGATTTATCTTAATATGGCTTTGCGACCGCAAGCCAAAACTAAACCCCACTCACACGTGCAAGTTTTTACTAATAGACCTTGCTGCTGTAACTTGTCGCTGCTCGTTTAGTTCGAAAACCCAAACACAAACCTTGCAGCTGCAAATTGCGACTGCATGTTCTTTCTGCAAAAACTTGCACGTGTGAATGGTGCTTATTATAATCATTCCTTAACTGCAATTAGCTGCTACAAGGTTTGTTTGAAAACCCATTACAAAAGTTACAGCTACAAATTGCGACTGCGTGTTCTAGCTGCAAAAACTTGCACATGTGAATAGGGCTTATATCTAATAGCTCTGTTCTTCTAAAATGAGGCTTTACTGTTTGTTTACCTGCTCTAAATGAGGCTGTAGTGTTGGATCAATAAATCCAAGTGAAATAGAAACGGTCAAAAGTACTGTCATCATTAGAACAACCGTTGGGATCCGAAGTAACTGCAGTACAGAGCGTTTCGAAGAAACTGAAGAAAAATATTTCCTATCAAAATTTGCAAATATTAAATTTTACACATAAAACAAGCCATATCTTCATTTGTATTTAGCACCTGTCATGAATTTCAAAATTCCCATGAAGGTAGGGCAAATTAAACAATACAGCTGTGCTAAGTTTCCAATGTCATGATTTTTTAGTTAGAAAGCAACAAGACCGATTACCAACAAGAAGTAGGTACTACTCGCATTTGACATTGTCGACGAAGGCATAAAGATAACAAATGGCTTATAAGTTGGTTCTGATGTAACCGAAATGTTAAAGCCTAAACCTAAATTTTTAACTTAAAAAAGTGCTTACTTGTGTTATAAACAAGAGCATATGCACCTTCCAAAATTTGATGATAGCTTTGGACAAGGGTATGCAAAACGATTAGGCTTAATACGGTACCAAACGCTCAGATGCGTTGTATTTTTGGCCAATTATACCTCACTTTTGGAAAGACATCGATTTTAATTGCAATCCAAGTTTGAATTTCGGAAGGCAAATAATGTATTTTATTTCATATATTAAATAAAGCTAGAAAATAATTTGCCTTGTTTCATTTACACAAATCATAATAAACCTTCATAAGTCAGGTATGGTTGGTCAAAAACGCCGCCGCTCAGGGTACATACATTCACTCCTGCACAGAGTATGCAAAGTTGCATACTGTTGTCTTAGTGATATGAACCGTTCTTGGTGAAACCAAGAGTGGAGTGGGGGGGGGGGGGGGGGGGGGGGGGGGGGGGGGAGGGGGGGTGGTTGCTTTGTTGGAGAGTGGTTTCTTTGGGGAAAGAGTGGACGATCACTATTTTACACAACAGTGTGCCAAACTGAGCATATTCTGTGTACAAAAGATTATATCCAGCGCACGTTGCGTTTTTGACTTACACCCCTTATGATATACAAATGAAAAATGCCACTAGCGGATCCATAGGGGTGAGGGCGTACTCCCCCCGTCAGAAATTTTTGTGTTGAAATGGTAAGGTCCCTCCTACCTTACAACTTTTTCCCCTCAGAAATTTTTTTGGAAAAAATTTTTCCTGCAGAATTTTTTGTGATAAAATAATATGGTTACGTTACAATTTTTGAGTTTCATAACATTTGCTAGCCTGCCCCCCGCGCCAAAATTTTTTGGATCCGCCTCTGGAAAACACGTGATGTGCATCTCCCCCACCCCCAAAGTGAGGAGGGTAAAACAAAAAGACAACGAGTGCAGGTACATTTTGTACCACGCGAAGTGAGACAGTGGCATACTCTTGTCCAAGAATGATCAACTAATGTTGATGAAACCGAGAGTACACGATATAAGAGTATGCAATTCTTGCAAAGTGAGGTACAACCTGTGCGAACCATGACACTTTTATGTATCCAGCTTCAAAAATGCTCAGCTTATAGTATCATTTATGGGTTATTGCATGCGACAGCGACCCGCCTTCTAAATAAAAAGGATCGTCCATAAACGCAACGCCCGGTGGAACATTTTGTACCATGCAGAACCCCAAGAAATACATACTCTGTATCATGCACCCTTGACGAAACTAACCAATAGAATAACCCGAAGGTATTAGAGGAATACTGAGAAAACCCGCACAAATCAACAAAGAACCGGATACAAAGAACGGAAGTCCGAATCCGCCGGCCTAAAAACACAGATTTCCAGGTATTCTTTGAGACAAATTAAAATTCTTCACATTTGTTGCATTATGCAATAACTGCAGTTGCAGATTTAAACGCTTACACCAATGCCCACATTCTTAAATGTGTGGGCCCACGTATAGAACAGGGCCGGAGCAGTAGAATAAGCATATTCCTAAGCCTAAGCGTAAGCGTATGGATGAACCTATTCCTAAACCTAAGCATACGCAAAAAAAATTAGTCTAAAGCTTAAACTGACTTTATTATAGCCCTCCGGAAACCGATCCGGCCCTGTTATATACCTGTTCCAATGTGTGTCACACTTATTACCAGTAAAGCAAATGAGTTTTCTTAGTTTCCAAACAGCGAATAGGAAATTTAAAGTACGGCCACTTGTTTGCCGTTTGATTTGTTCGACTTGTGAGTAAATTTTGCTATTCGCAACTGATACGGATTTCGGGTTTGTTTGAAAACCTATTACTAATTGACGATAAATGCTTCACACAATTGACAATATGACTTCTCGAGTACAACATAGTCCATGTACCCATGAGCCATTCTTAAAATTCAAATAATTTTAAAAATAAAACACGTCATTTTAATTTTGATCGCCGGAAAAATATTGGCCATAAACCGTAAATAGGGTTATGTACCCAATTTACCTCATATAAAACGCCACCGATTGCAGGACCAGCCATAAATCCAAGACCGGTAAACGTTTCCAAAGTTCCCTATGAAATAGAAGATAATACCGTATCATTGATGCTATAAGTGAATTAAATCGCGTCTACACAGTGACGCTCGAAAACAGGCCCAAGTAAAGCTCAGAGGTGCAATGTTTTTCTGTGGGACTGCGATAGAGTACGCTTAAGCTTTAGATGAATTCTGTTTGGGCTTATGTTTAGAAATATGCTTATACAACTGTTACGGCCCTGTTCTATGCAATGGCCCGAAAAGGCAACAGAAAACAATAGCAGATTTACAATATCAAACCTCTCTTTTAGCAGCAAATCAAAACGTTAGTATGGCTCGGACGTCCCATTGCCGCAGACCAATCCTTAGCTGTAAATCCTACGCGTCTAAAGCGTAATTCTAAGCTTAAGCGTATGACTAAATATTATAATAGTAAAGACAAAATCTAAACACAAAACTAGTCCAATGGCTATGCTGTGTAAACCGGGACGCCCCTCAAAGTAACATAGGTTAAACCAAGAGTGAATGATTTTTACAAGAGCGTGCAAACTGGGTAGATTGCGTGCAAAAAGAATGTACTCAGCAAACGTTGCGTTTTTGGCCTACCCCCCTTAATATTTGGATGGGTAAACGTTGCATGCTTTTTGAACTTACGCGTGTTAACTAAATTTCAGCTCAGTTGCTTTTATAATCTTATTTTCAACGGTGCTAGTAAAAAACCTCCCAAATGAAACGGGGGGGGGGGGTCGGACAAAAATGCAACGCGTGCTGTTACATTTTGTAGCAAACGATAGCACAGAAATTGTATACTTTTGTACCATCGAGTCATTATGGACTGTTGATTAAAGCTTACAATCATGGTAGCAACGCGTCCTTTGAACTCGCCGGCGACAATTGTAAACGATGCGGTCGCAAACGCAGCAGTTCCGGCACCTTCGACTGAACGAACCGCAAAACAGAGTCCAACAAAACTTGGGCCAGGTGGACCCATGTTGAGAAATCTGAAATGAGTAAAATTTGAAGTTTGTCTAATTTCAGTACAAAACTGTGAAAATGACGGTGAATAAAATTAACCCTTTCGCACATGAATATTTTCTATTTCCCCTGAGACCTGCTTTTATGCTAGGATTCGAACTCCAGTGACTGGAGTGGGAGGCGTATACCATCACCACTCAGCTATAGGAGCTTGACGCTCGAGCCCGACGGGGCTATCACGTCTTGTGGTGATTTAGTACTATGTATACGTGATGCAATTGTTGAACACGGTGCGATATCTATTATTTACCGTATATATACTGCGCTGAGTTGCCTATAGGTAACTCAATGTGAGAAGGGGTTAAAACTTGGAAAATCAAGCTTTAGCTTAAATAGATTTATATTGGTTGTAGCGTTACATGTTCTGTTTCAAACCAGTACCTCTGCGAACACAAATTTCACTGAACCTGATATCCCGACTAAAAATCATGGCCCATATTCTCAAATGCATATAGCACCTATCATCAGTTAGCGATCAGTTTTCAAACTGACGAAGTGCTGCAATTGCAGATCTTAAAATTGGTACAGCAGTAAAGCAACTCAAACGCAAACTAGTGATAGGTGTCACACACATTTGAGAATACGGGCTCATATCCTAAGATGCCGTGTTTGACTCAAGAGACCGTATTCTTAAAAGTATAAGTGTAGCATCTACCACACCACCAGTTGTTGATAGGTCCTATAACTTTGGTATCAGCGCATGGTGAAGTTCGAAATCTTTCTGTACTAATTTTGAGATCTGCGAGAGCAGATGTTCGTCAGTTTGAAAACCTATCGCTAATTGATGATAGATGCTATACGCATTTGACAATATGGGCCAAGATCCGACTTTTAGCTTAAATATTTTTTCTACAAACCACCGCATATAAACATACCCAAACAACAGCGCTGTGCATCCGGTGACGATAAGCCCGGTAGTGTACAAAAATTTTGGTCCAAGGGTGGTAATCTAAAATTCAATTAAATACTGTCGCAGCATCGCAGAACTCTAATTGTTTAAGTGAACCACGGTACCAGCTATGCCGCGCTGGATGATTGCACGTCTCATACCCATAAATTAGCGATGAAAGCTGGCGAAATTCTAGACCTGTATTCTCAAATGTGTGTAGCACATATCACCAATTGATGATAAGTCCTGTAACTTTCGAACCAGTAAATGCTGAAGCGCAAAATTCAGCGCATTTTTCACAATTAATTTGTTGTACTAATGTAATCAATTTCAAGTTAAACAACTGCAATAGATTGTGAGTTTGAAAACCTATTACTAACTGATGATACGTAGTTGCTACACACATTTGAGAATAAGGGCCCTAGTGTTTATTACCGCATTTAAAAAGAGCATGAAACTAACTGAGCATACCTAATATATAAATGCTAATTCGCGAGTAGCGAATTCAATCGGAATAGAGCTCCCCTTAAAGGGAGCGAGGTGTCCCTTTGCGGAGATAGGGAGGGTGCTAACCTTAGCGCCGAATATACATACATATAGATTACATATAAGTCGTAATTTAACCCAATTCCGAATTTTGCTAGTCCAGGGTGTAGTTACGACTTGAACTAGCCTACGGCGTAATTTATTCTATGCGACAAGTGTACGCCTTGTGATTGGTCACTACCTTAATGCCATACTCAAACACGATTGGTTGATGCGAATACTTTTTTCTGCTTGGCAAAATCATCGAAACCTATTGGCTACGTATGTTTTACTGAGGAAAGGGGAATCGAGCAGGATTACGACGATCAAGTTCAATACCACAATGCTAACTTACATAACGACCAAATAAAGGTGATAACACAAATATACACAGTTCAAATATGCCAAATATAAAGCCAATTTCCGTTTCACTGGCGCCTTTGAGCTTTGCCTGAAATGGATGTTAATTTTAAGAGCACAGACGTCAAAACCAATGCCTCTTTCACAATAAAATGTCACGAAGTTCCACAGAAAATGTCATAACGTCAGGTTAACACTCGAAAATATTTCAAAATTTTTTAATACCTGCCTATGCGTATAGTTTAAATCGAGTTTAAATTCAATGTTGCAACGTGTAACCGGATATGAAAAATATACAGTAACCTACACCAGAAATTGACCGGAATCTAAAGTAAATACTTCACTTTTTATATTAACAAGTGTACACTAAAAAGTTGTGTACGGTAGGTATGCAGTACAAGAACAAAAATTTCCGGTTGTTATACAAGTCGTCCCATAGACTTAGGTTGGGCACAGGCTTAATCTTAGGTTTACGCTTAGGCTTCGGAAAACGCGCTGCCTAAACCTAAAAGCCTTTGCATATGTTGAGCACAATTCCTTCCATACGCTTGGATTAGGTACAGGCTTAATCTTAGGCGTACGCTTCGGAAAAAAGCTTACATAAACCTTTGCCTAACCGTTCATCTAAGCCTTAAGATGTGCCTAAGTCTTACTCTTAAATGTGGGGTGAGGGCTTCATAAAGGCCCAGTTTCAAGCACACTATACATACAGTGCCGGAGCAGGCAGGGGTGGTGGCTTCCGCCCAATTCCAGGGTGGGGGCCCCCAAACTCGCGAGCGAAGCGAACGAGAAGCCAGATGCATTTTAAAACGTGAGCAGTTTTTGTTCCAACCGGTTAAGGTGGGGGCCTCTTTAGGGGTGGGGTCCACTACAATGGGGGGGCCATGGGTGTGGCTGCTACGGTCCTGTATACATATTTATACACATATTTACACAATGCAGTTATCAATCTGCTATGTATACCGTATGTCGACGTAACCTAATTTAGAAAACCGAATAAATCATATTGGGCAACAAACCCCAGATGTGCTAAGCGAGCTTCAGCCCAACAATAATTATTTTTTTCAAACGACTTAGAGATACTATTAGGCTTAACGGACGAGCCAGCCGTAGCCAAAGGGGGTCAGGGCCTGCGCCCTGGAAATATTTTGGCCCCCCTACCAAAATTTCATCCTTACTTGTAAGTCAACAAAAACCCTTGTACATGCCCCTCCTGAATATTTTTTAGCCCCCCCCCCTCAGCGAGGTGAGCTGGCTACCGGCTTACTAACGCATCGGACCATGTTATTTTTAGGGCCGTCCCGGTTTCTGGTGGGTCTGTGATAAACAGGCTTACGTTGTACAACACATTTTTTACTTAGGTTTAGGCTTAAGCTTAGGCTTAGGAAAACACTTTTGCACCGCTTAGGCGTAGGCTTAGGCTTAGAAATACGTACGCTTAATCTACTGTTGCGGCCGCAATAGTAACATTGGCCAACGGATCTATAGCCAAACCAACCATAGAGTGTTATGATGAATAAAATGACTGCAATTCCGCTTAAGCGTTTACAAACGTAAAGCCCTATTCACACATGCAAGTTTTCGCTGCGATAACTTGCAGCTGCAAATTGTACGCAGAACTTGCATTTTTTACAGCCAATGAGTAAGCGGCTGCAATAAATTCAGTGAAATTGTATTGTTATTTACACATGTGAACTAAATTCCTAGCTATGATTTTTAATGAATTATTTACAGCTGCAAGTTTTTCGACCGAGATGCTGGACAAAACTTGCAAGTGCAAGTTGCAGCAGCAAGTTCTCGCAGCAAAAACTTGCACGTGTGAAAACAGCATAACGTTTCCGCCGTTCAAAATACCTCTCTAGGAAAGAATGGAGCGATCATTGAGAACATAACGGTGTTGCAAAAATTAGCAAATGCTAACATAAATATAATTATTCTTTGTCGTCCAGTAACCGCCGGCAAAGGCAACTTTGTGGACGATTCAATTAAATCCGGTTCGGTTGTATCTTTTAAAGCATCCGGTGGCTAAAAATATAAAAAATTACGAATCTTTCACATTACTGTACACGACAGAGTGACGACACCAAATCTCATGATTTGTCCGACTTTGAATCCGTTGATAATTTGCCGAATCCGAATCTATGTTGCAAATTTCAGATATATATCTATAATTTGTTTCAAAATATTAACACAATGCCAGCCGCGCATAACGTTCGAACGTTAATACATATCGTGTTCGATCTCAATTCTAAGATTTGTAAACATGAAACAAAAAATATTAATTTACACAATAAATTATTTAAAATTTTTATTGGTTAAAAATGAAAAACACGTAATGCCGAACATTGTTGGATTCGGCTTTTAAATTCGGTTTATTCACAACCAAATCCGAACCGCAAATTTTTGTCGAACCCGAACCATTATTGCCATTTTGGCACACGTTCGCAGCTACAGAAAGCCTATGGGTGAAGCTAAGCAGACAACCGCAAAACTACTGGCTCTGTCTATAAAGGTTTGATTTCGCATAGAAAAGTTTCGAATTCGCCTGCAAAGTTTAATTAATTTTAACCAAAACACTGTCACGTAAAATATATTGATGCGTGCTAGCCGGATAGCGCTGGAATACGCCGCAATTTCTACGGCAGACGTAAAAATTACTAAGTGCTCCAAAACGCATTTGACATGCTGACTTGGCTACCTTGGTTAGACTTATATTTTGTTGAAGAATTCTAAACTAAAAACTGCAGGCTGTAAATATAATCAAGATGTAGCGCGAAAAAAAAATCATTTTTAAGAGGGACTTAGCTTATACAACGCCTACCTGATCGGTGACAATCTGCGGAAATGAACTAAGTAAAAACGGCGGACCTCGAAATACAATCATACTACGCGCCGAGTATGGCTGACTACTGTGTTCGGTTGGATTTGAACGTCGCCTCGGTTGATTTAACTCAGAATTGCGTCGAATGAAAAGTTGTGCTGCTGAATAAATATTTTCTGCACCATCATCGTTGGCTTGATGATAGCTAGCCGAAACCGCCATATTGACTAGAGATTGAGATATTGGTTCTGCTGCGGTGTCCGTGTTGTTGCATAGCAGATTTGATTTTTGTAGCAGATTGTTGCGTTTTGAACGTATATTATGTGCGTTTGATATATCAGTTTGGTGGTCGATGTTGTCAGTTGAGCAAACGCTGGAATCGCGGTTATTTTCTCGACTGTTTGAAGTATTCTTCACTGTCAAGGATTCAGACTCAAGATTGGTGCATTTTTGAACAGACTCATAGGCATTAATAGAATGTGTCATTGTATAAAATATAGTTTTTAAACACTCAAACAGTATTACAAACTTAGTAAAGCCCTATTCACACATACAACTTTTTGCTGCAAGAACTTGTAGCTGTAACTTTTACTTGCAACTTTGGTTCAAAATCCCGTTCGAAAAAGTTGCAGATGCAATAATTCATTAAAAAATCATAGCTAGGAATTTAGTTCATATGTGTGAATTGCTGCAAGAACTTGTAGCTGTAACTTTTACTTGCAACTTTGGTTCAAAATCCCGTTCGAAAAAGTTGCAGATGCAATAATTCATTAAAAAATCATAGCTAGGAATTTAGTTCATATGTGTGAATAACCATGTAAATTCAATGAATTTATTGCAGCCGTTTTCTCATTGGTTGATAAAAATGCAAGTTCTGCGTGCAATTTGCAGATGCAAGTTCTCGCAGCAAAAACTTGCACGTGTGAACAGGGCTTATATTTATATGAAAACGATAAATTGAATGCGAAATTATAATATAGGACTGTTTCAATCAGGACCATAATTGCACAGAACTACAGGCAAGTAAAAATTCAGGAGAATCCCGGGTTCGATCCCTCGTTAATCTTACAAACCGACAGATCGAACTCACACTCGTCAAACGAACCTTTGAAAAACAATTGTATTAGATCTTTGTTACAGCGTAATTTGCCCCCCCCCCGCATAATTTTCCTCCCGGAAACATTACACTAAGAAGTTACAGCTTTAGCAATTAACCCCAAAAAACCAAGTTGAAATCTGCGGCAAAAATGATAATCCCGAAACATTTCTTTCGGAAAACAATGCGATAACGTTAAATTTCTTCATTACAAAGTTTCGCAGCATATGTTGCAAAAAATTTGTATATGTGAATAAAATACCCCCATACGTGGTTGTGTCTAATCTTGGAAAAGGGATTCAAACCTTACAGAACAATGGGAAAACTCTAAATGCTAAAGTCAACGCAAGATGGTTAAAGCATTTCTTTGAAAAAGCTGTGACCCAAATTTTGTTTCCGTGGCGAAAAAACAGCGGTAGCGTACACTTTCCGGGGCAAAAAGTTACGCGAAGCGACCGAAGTGTTTTGAGTTAGCGTGGTGTTTCCGTGGGAAAATAAAATATAGCGCTAGCGTGGATTTTCCGGGGTGGAAAATTGCGTGGGGGTAAACATTACGCTGTAACAGTCCGTAAAAGCTAAAACGCCAAAAGTTACATTTATCAGAAAGGTTATCCGAAAACCTAACTGTCGGTTGAAACCATAAGGGTGGCGTTAAATTTGCCACGCGCTGACGGACGTCACTGCGAGGAACATTTTGTTTATTAAAAATTGTCATACACCATCGCATACCACCCAACAGATTTTACCTTGCGGCTGCGTCCGGCACAGTAAAGTATAGCGCTACCCTAAAAGGATTTCAATTAGGAAAAGGATAGTAATCTTCAAAGTTTTTTTCCACAACAAGACCTTCGGATCCATCTCGGATAGCCTCTAAACCATTTCGGTATGTTGTATAGATTGCGCCAGTTGTATCTGGATTGCATCTGTGTCAATTAGTCGCCCGATAACTTGTCGCCCAATAGCGTCCAAACCGCAATTAATAAATCTAAGCATAATCGTAAGCGTAATCCTACGCCTAAGCCTAAGCTCAACTCTAAGCATAATAATTGGCAACGAATTGTCGAGTCGATGAAATATCGGATTACATGTAGTGTCTTTTCCATTATGCCCCCAGTCCGCGTTTGCCCATAAATGGTTGGATTTTGAAAATTTTTTGCATATTTGAGCTTCTCATGACCTCACCTGATCATTGAAAAATTGTACCATATTTAGAAAATCATGCTACGATACCAAAAACACAAATTCATCCCACCATCGAACAAATTTACGATTATTTATACTGAAAAAATGTTCAAAATCGCACCGTTTTTCAGCTACTGTAGTGACCGGAATAAGAGGGGAGTGGTAATCAGGGTGGGGTAACCCATTTTGAGTCCCAATCAATAAGATTCCGTATCCCTAATAAAGGTCCGTAAGTGGATAGAGTCTGTAAACTCTAAAGTCTAAATATCAAATATTCCTGATTGTAGCGCAAAAATAAATCTGAACCCAATAAAGTTGAGTTCAAAACATTAACGCATACTTAAGTTTTGAAAGTACATTCCTAACAATAACTTTGCATTATCACTCCAGGTTTTCATATAACACAAATAAACGTGTAAACGGAAAAATGCAGTACTGGATATATATCAGTAACGAAGGGTGGCGAAACGTGGGCTAAATAACAGTCCGTAACTGAATAACAGGGGGCACCCTCTGGAGAGGCCAAATAAATATCAGCCCTCAGTCTTATTCGGGTTATTACAGTACAATCAGTCGGTCGACGAGTTGTCGGACGACGAATTGTCGTAATACCACCTCGATTTCAACGGCAGCTTTCATTACATCATTTTTTCGTCATTTACACGGTAGGTAAAAATACCTCACACGAGCAAAATAATAAAACTGTGTTTTACAGAACAGCCATTATTACAGATATATAGCAACATAAGCAAAATGAAAAAAATACACACCAACTGGCGTTTGCTTCTAATGGGAAAAGTGCATATATATTAACATGTGAAGCCAGATATAGGGTATATATTCAAAGCTGGTTATTTAGGTTATGCGTAGGAAAAACATGACATCATTGTCGAATGAAGCTAGGCAAAGTCGTAGCACGGGCCCGAAACCAGGAGGGGTGCATGGGGGCTCAGCAAACCATTGAAAATTTAGGCAACCACCTTGAAAGTTTAAAACCTTGCTTGTAAGTCAACGAAAACCCTTGTGTGCTCAAAATTTTTAGCCCCCCGAAAGCTGGTGACGTAATGCGTAGGAAAAAATGACATCATTGTAGAATGAAGCTAGGCACAGTCGTAACACGGGACCGAAGTCAGAGGAAAGAGCATGGGGGCCCAGCCACCCCAGGAAAAATTTTACCCTTAAAAATTTTCAACATTGTTTGTCATCGTGAACCCGTGTATGCCTCTTCTGAAAAATTTTCAGTTTCCCCTAGCAACGTGAGCTGGCTACGGCCCTGGCGTAGCAGTTGGCGGCGCAGCAGGATGGTGGTGTCAAATGGTCGCCCCTTCAGCATTGTGTCAAGAGGATTTACAGATCTTTGCAGTAAGCTTAACCTTTAGACTATCTTTTTGCTTAGTCTTCCGCTTAGGCATACACTTAGGTTAAGGAACAGGCAACTATTACTTGTAGGGCCTTGATCTATTCACTGGCCAAGTTATATGCTCGACTGAAGGGGCTCCTGCCAATCGTAAAAACCTTTATGCGAAATTCCGAGACGAACCCACCTGACTCTCGGCTCCCAGTAAAATGTTGGATTGGTTATACGGACGTGATTAGTAGTCGTCTAAACTTGTACCTTGCAATACCGTTGCATAGCAATAACAACGACGCCAAGACCCGTTCGACCTGGTCCCCTCCAGGATACTTTATTATCTTAAGCATAAGTTGAAACCTAAACCCTAAACATACGGCCAAGACACATAACCTTAAGCCACTAGCGGATCCAGAGGGAGGGGGGTCGTACGCCTCCCATCAGGAATTTCTTTGCGTTAAAAATGGTAAGGTCCCCACCTTACAATTTTTCCCCTAAGAAAATTTGTTGAAAAATCAATTTTTCACGCAGAATTTTTTAGCGATAAAATGGTTTCAACTTTACAACTTTTTACAATGTTTCCCGCAAAATTTGTTGCGATAAAATGGTATTAAGGACCCTCAGTACCTTACAATTTTTGCGTTTCATGACATTTGCCAGCCGGACCCCCGCCTCCGTCAGAAATTTCTAGATCCGCCTCTGCCTTAAGCCTAAAAGCCTGAAGAATTTTTATTTTCCGGTTGCTATTTGACGACTGGATTATAAAACTAAAAAAATGTGAAAAATTAATTGTATATTTTTACAGGACGTTTATCACTCGCAAACTTTTGCTTAAACGGCACTAAAATTAACGATTAATTACATGAATTACATCACGACAGAGAAGCGCAAAGCAGTTTCAAGGGGGAGTCTTGCGCGACGATTTCAAATGACTCTACTACACGCAGGGCTAAAATTTCTCTATTAGAGGCTAAATTGTTCTATAGGGTGGTTAAGCTTCGTCTAGCACCACCTCTGGTCACACAGGAGGCAGGCCCATGTAAGCAACGTGAGACTGCACTTGATTAAGCGTAAACTTGAGAGCAATTGTTTTGCTTAGGATTAGGCTTAGGAATATGCTTATACTACTGTTACAGCCCTGTTTTACACATTGGTACACATACATATATAAATGTTGTACTCATAAATGTGCTAAAACTATTAAACGATTAATTGCAATAATGCGACTATGATGAGAAAAAGAATTGTTACTAAAAATGCAACGTTGACGTTTCGATCATAAAAACAATCATTCGCGTCAAAATTACGCGAAAGTTGTAAATTAAAGTCGAAAAAATTAATGTTTGTTTTTAAGACTTAATTTTGAAAAAAATTCACGTGAAACATAAGTGAATTCGGAACCATTGCGATATTATTTCCGTTTATATTTCATGTGTTGATGCATTTAAAACGAAATTAGATATCGACAACAGAACGGCATAAAAAAAGGGAAAATGTGGACGCAAATATGATCAAAATAAATAACCAGTATGGAATCAAGAAATTCCTGGTTGGGGGATGCACAAGTGGAAAATGTTAAATATTGGTATATACAATTATGTATGTATGTATGCTGTATATATATGTATGCAATGCACTTATTAACGCGGTTGTTGCATCAATTTCTAGCCTATGGATATCTTGGTTGTTACTAGGACGAAGAGGTTTTTTGTTCTTTTTCCCGTATGTTCAAAAATCACCATACGTGCCATTATAGCTTATGTTCGTTTTAACCCTGAAAAAATTTACACACGGCAGCCAGTGGGGGAATGCATCCTTCCATCCCCTCTGGATTCGCCCTTGTAACCAATCCAGAACATAGCTCCATTAATGAAAGAAGCAGCCGGTATACATCGTCGGCACGTCGTACAGTAGCGAGCCAGAATGGTGCAAATAAATTTGTGATAGGCATCTGCGCTTACACTGCAAAAAATGGTGAGTCAAATTGGCTCTCTTCGAAATAAGCTTTTCCTGACTACGCAAACTGTGTCAAAATTCGACTCCGCCTGAGTCATTCGATTAACTGAGGCGCACGTTTGGCTCTGGCGGTTAACTCGCAGAATCGCACGTTTGACTCTGACGGTTAACTCGCTGAATCGCACGTCTGACTCTGGCAGAGTCGAATTTTGACTCCGTTTGTGTAGTCAGGAAAGCCTATTTCGGAGGGAGTCAATTTGACTCACCATTTTTTGCAGTGTAGATTTCACAACATTTACATTCAATGTGCTTACAAATTCAAGTACTTACAGAGTGTAAAATAGAGTCGACGCACTTCAATCGTGCCGCCTAAACTAAAATATATAAGAAGTTAAAAAACTAACTTTTCAAACCGTGAACGAGCGTCGAAAAATAATTTATTTAACAAAGGCTATATTTTACATCATTGAGGCATAAACAAATATTGACATTATATAGCGAGATATATAAGACGGATGCAATGCATAACTATATTTGCTGAGCTAAGCTACGTGGGACAACCGGAGCAGGCCCGTAGCCAGTTGAAATTTTTCAGGAGGGACATTTAAATGTTTGCAATGACTTACAAGCAAGGTTGCACCATCTTCTAGAGAGGCCTAAAACATACATCGAGGCATACAAAAATATTGCCATTATAGCGAGATATACAAGACCGATGCAATGTATAACTATATTTGCTGAGCTAGTCCGAAGCTTCATTTTTGACCAAAATCCAACTTTTTGCAGTCAACAATTGTAGTAAGCTGGTTGTTTAAAACAACTCGACGCTTTCAGCTTTAAAAATTCATTAATGCAAAAACTTTCAATATGGAAACGACCACCATGTGAAGAAATCCCACCGGTTGATTTTCTTTGGGCCATCGACGTTACATTGTTCGTCCTACTGCAAGCAAATGATTACATTAGCAAGAACATAACGTCAACGTTTTATTGAACACCCCGGGTTTTATTAAAAGGATAAACCACATTTACATCAACGAAAGCAATTATATAAACCAAAGAAGGCAACAACATATTATCATAACATAACAAAGGTCCTTGAAAATTACCCATTATTCTACTCTGCTTGCAAGGATATTATTCAGAGCAAATATGTTAAAAAGCACACAAGAAACCTAGTTTCAAAACAAACTACAAATCAGGTACGCTGAGAAAAAGACATTCGAAAACCCAGCATGCTATCATTCTGTCGGGTTATTGTTCCAAAAACCTTAAAAAAACATTCTTCTTTTAGATACAGCTTAAGTTTGCACAAATTTCTATAAACATTTTCCTGAAAAACATCAACAACACAGACATTTTCATTGTTAAACTCGAGTTTACATCGAGCACTCCATATTGCCAATTGTGCATGTTGGACGATGAAATTAAAAGCTATTCTCTTTAATGGGTCGTGAATATTTTAATTAAAATCGTTTTATTTCATTTACTCCAGCTACCTGTTGCAAAACGGGAGTAATGAAAAAACTTTCTTGCGCCCGCAACAATAATAAACACATGAACATTATCCTCCCGCAACTTAAATTCCATCCAAATAACAAAACGAACATATATTTGTCCCATCTGTAAAATGACTAGTGCGGTGATTAGTATACAATGACTTGTGTCTTAACCTAAAATGGACGTCTCGCGCAGAGCCGTCAACATATTTCGCTTTTGCCCATATCCATGATCGCTCGACAAAAATAGGTTCAACTCCTAGCTCGTCTCGCCAAAAAACATGTTTAGGATGCATGAGTCCCTTATACACAGCGTGTATCCACATTTTATACAATTTATTTGCCGACACTGTTTTTAAGGATAACTTTTCGCCAAAAAACCAACAAAAATTTCCATCCATTTTAAAAGATGACTCAATCATTGCAATCCGTATCTCTTTATATAACTCCGGTACATCAATGCGTCTCAGTTGACGTTTAGTCGAAAACTGAACTTGCCGAAAGAAATGTTCGAAACATCTCTTCCAACTCACAACTTCGGTACCTCTTAATATTCGAATATAAAACATTAAACGATTCACTTTCAGTCTGACAAAAATATTTGGGAAATTTATCCCGCCGTGACTAGGTTGTAAAAACAGGATATCCCTTCTAATAATACTAGCGGTGGACAGGTACCACAACCACTTATAAACCACATTGATAGTTTCCTTCACTAGTTGCTCAGGGGGTGTTACTAATTTTATCAAATAATTAAACATACACAAAAAATAAATGTGAACAAGATGGATTTTTCCAAAAACAGAGATAACTGATTATAAAAGTTCTGTTTTTCACAGAGCTTGCAAATAAAAGCTTGCACGTTTTCATTCACATTACATTTTCACCGACGTAGCCATACAGCACCCATATTTCCACAAAGTATGTGGTTACGTTTTGACTTTTGCATGCTCCTTAGTTCCCTACTCGCCCACTTTCAAGCACCAGGTTTCAAACATTTACAATTTTTACTACAAAATACATAGGTATAACATAAAGCCAAATAACCTAGTTCAAGCATCGAACCGTAATCTCAACAATTTTATCGTATAAATACACCATTAATAAGTCGGGGTATATATGTGAGCTAGAGAAACTGCGGATCGTAAAAGCTTGGCTGAAATTCGCTCATTACAGTGATAGACGCTACACATTTTATACTTTAGGAACAACAAAAGTTTAGTTAGTAGGTAGTGAACAAGCGAGGCAATATGGTGCAAACCGAGGTAAAAAGTTAACGAGGCTCAACAAATTATGCCAGAGCTAATACCATGACAAGCCCAAGGATAGATCAAAAGGATCCCGGGATGAAACCCTCCGCACCAGACCTAACGTAATCAAACCTTTTTCGCAATTGAGTACAGAGATCACCACCTACAAGCATTTTGCGTACGTCTAGAACGTTTTGCTTGCTTCGCACGGGTAAACAAAATTGTACGTAGGGCTGCGTACGTCTAGAACGTTTTGCTTGCTTCGCACGGGTAAACAAAATTGTACGTAGGGCAGCATGCGCCGATCACTCCAGGCGTTCACAGGGACCAAGTTAAGTTAACAAGTTTGCACTATATGCGCTCACATCTCGGCCGCCAATTTATATTGGTACCAATGCAATCATTGTTCGGAACGTGTCTGGATTTTCGCTCGCGAACTGTCCTCACCACGCATGGGTTCAAAACCATTTTCACTATAATAGGGCCCATGCTTATCCATAAGCCAAAATTTGATCTCGCAGGGCAAAGGAAATGTCTCGGATACCCTAGAGGCGGCACTGACATATAAAAATGCAACCTCGGAACCCCTACCAGAAAATCCTAGTTCCGTCGCTGGACAAGCTAAATTAGGTATGTACCAGGGTGCGACCCTTACTTGAACGATATTTTTAAAAATCTCATAAAATTGAAACCATCGTTTGTATTCAAACCACCTGCCATGAAACTGATTGACTTATATATACTTGTACATATTTTTTCTAACATACATGTATTGTAAATATATGCATCCGTCCGTGTACGTTCACAATCTTTAAGTCTAAAACTAGGCCCACAACTAAGCGAAAATAACCCCCGAGACCTGCCACGAAAAGGCTTGGCCTAGGCCAATTTTTGGTCAACCGAAAGAATAAAATTTTCAAAATAATTTCTAACGCTTTTTTCGTTACGTTTTTCATAGTTTTTGTTTTTAGGATACGTGCGCATAATTATTGTGTGACCATGAAAATTCATAGATTCACAGCGAAATTTTATTTATCTATCATGCATCATTTACTTCAATAATGCAGCCATACAATTGTCAAGTTATCGACTTCTGGTCTCGGTTCAAAGCTACCAAGACGCAAAAAACGGAGACCAAGACCTGCCAAATACCGAGACTTGCCGACATCGAGACTCCAATCCCTGGTCTCAAGGGACGTTCATTTGATGTACTTAAGGAAAAACTGGATGCGCTTAAAAGTAACATGGTTTAAACAAATATTGCAACTAAACATAACGCTACAAAAACATAGAATAGTGGAATAGGGTCGTCGCTAATGTGTTAAAAAGTCATCGGCGTGAGATGTTATGCACACAGGTTATGTTTAAACACTACAGACAAGTGTGTTTGAAAAAGCAACATACAAATAACCGTATATAGATCAGGGTGCAACCGGATTTCCGGTTCCGGCATTTTTTCAACTTCCGGTTCCGGTAAATTTTTTTACCGAATTTAAAAATTCCGGTGTTATAATTTGGCCGTTTTTTAACTTTGCTAATTTTTAAGAATCTTTTGAAAGCCACTTGTACTCCGAATATAAGCCATTGATGGTGGATTTCACTTCAGTTGACGACGAAAATCTAAAATACAACAAATAAAATAAATACCTATGTTCGACTAAGGTTGTTTCACAAATAATAGAGCAAAAAATACGATTAAAATGAAATTTTGGTGAAATGCATTTTTCACTTTCCGGTTCCGGTAAATTGTAATTCCGGTTGCACCTTGATATATATATATATAATATATATATAATATATATATATAAGCTTGAAAATTTCCGCCGGGGGCGTTTCCTGTGGGCAACTAATTTTGCTGGGGGGCAGTTTTCCTGGGGCCCCCAGATGATCTGGGGGGTCCTGGGGGCAGGCTTAAAATTTTGCAAGCCGACTTTTTGGACCATTTTTCTATTCTAGATCGTGTTTCGAACTCAACTGAAGATTACTCATCGCTCAACATGACAAAAATTCCCCTATTAGTTACTACGGCTATTTGTAACTCTGTTAAAAATTATGAGTACTTAGTGTAATATAAAATCATATTTTTCCGAATGTCCGCCCCAAAAGAAGTCCAGGTCTTTACGTTTTAACATTAAAAATTTTTGGCTCAGAAAAGTCCTGGGGGCCCCCAGCAAAAAATTTGTTGGGGGGCATTTTGCTGGGGGGCGGCCGAAAATTCGCCGGGGGGCCTTTCCTGGGGGCGGCAAAATTTTCGCCGGGGGAAATGAAAATTTCGAAAAGTGCTGGGGCCCCCGCTGTGGAGAATCCGTGCTCCAGCGAGTAATATCCACATAAAAATTCTAGCATTTGTACATATCTTTCCACCACTCAGGTTTCCAAACTCAGATTACGGCATAACTTCAACTTAGAATTAAGCTTAGGATTCCGCTTAGGATCCGACTACTACTCAAGATACTAGATTAACGTCCTTCAAATACTCGAGTAGCTGATTAGCGACGCACTTCGATAATCTTGCTGGCCGCCGGGATCGACCATTCTGCCGACCACCCATGGATTCTTTCTGGTACGATTTCTCGGCCTCGTCTACAATGGAGCAGTCATAACCGGCATAAGACAGATAGTCAAGATATCGGGTGTTGTTACGAACGAGACTGTTTTGAAACCGAATCTGTGATCCAGGGGGACATTCACCGGTACTGGTTGCTGAAGACTTACAACGTTTTTGTTTTGTAACGTCACTACCCCTTCTGTAGTCCTTCGAAACGGTACTTTTCAGTTTTAGCAGGTCACTATTACAGCTATGCTCACCAATGGTATCTGGGTTACTATCGTTATTAGTCGAGGTTACCGTTGCAGCGCTCATGCCGTTTTCGCTAAAGCCATTATTCACCTTTTGACAACCTTCAATATCAATTTTATCAGCTGCTGATAACTTAGACAAAGTGGTAACAGCATTGATTGTTCGCTTCTCGAAAATAATCCGCTCTTTGTTAAATTTTCTTATAGGCCGCGATGATACTACAAGCAAAGCGAGTTCCGACGGCGAATAATATTTGAGGTTAGGGTCCCATTCTAAATCATCAACTGTTTTATCTTCGTTTTCTTCAATTTCAGGATCAAATAACTGTGCAAGTTCGCTTAACCTTGTTTGTGTGGCGGATGTTGGGCGAGACGTTATTTCTTTCTCAGGGCTACAGCTATGAATCACCGTTCGTTCCTTAGCGGGACTAACTTGAGAAACTAAACCGCCAGACTTGTTGAATCTTCCTGGACTGCTACTGGCACAAGACATACCAGTCTCCACTTCCCGAAATTGAAGCACTTTCCTCGGAGTTGTACTTTTCCTTGAGTGACGTTTAGTTTCTGAAACGGTCTTGAGCTCCTCGGTACCAGACGGTTCAGTTCCACAAGTCAGATTAGCAGACGTACAAACCATTTCATCACCTGAGTATCTACGGTGTTCTAAACAATGTCGCTTGTTGTGTTCCACCTGCTTAGCAGCTGTGATGCTGTTTGTATCTTTCAACGTCACACTGCTGTTATTTAATGAATTATCGTTCAACACATTCGGTAGTCTCACCAATGGACTATTACAACAACGTAAAACAGATGTAACCGGCAAATCAGGATCAGCAAAAACCTCCAATACACTCCCGGGGTCCACTGTTGCTTTTAGGATAGGAGAAAGCATCACGGAAGTTGTTGCAGGCGAATAATTAACAGATGTCCGATTTTGTGGTGATAACTGCACTTGCTCCGATTCGAATGCCTACAAATTTACAGTCATGTAACATAACACAAAAAACTCCACTTGTACCGCGCCAGAACACTTTGCCTGTCCTGTAACCTATTCAAACTTAGCCTTAAGTAAGCTAAAAAGCTGTTCACTGACATAATCGAAACAATCACATTTAATGCAACAGAACACGGCTACTATAACTAGTTCTTGAGATCCTATAGATTTCACCGCCTTAAAAGCAAATAGTTACCGTTTTCTTAGGGTCCAGTCGCCAATCTTCGACCGGTATTGCGTCGACATCTGTCGAATTTTGCTCTGTAGGAATCTGGGATGTCGAATTTTCCTCTGTAGGCATCCGAGATGCTTTATCAACACAAATCCCGACATCTGGATGATCCAATCCGGCAGCTTTCATTGACCGGCAACCAGAAGGCGATAAACTAACTATGGCTTTTCCTTCATGAATCTGTCGTGGTAATTTAACTGCACACTCCCTGGGCAAAGGAGGTGTTAGAAACTCTGTGCTATATTCACTGATGGAATCATTGCTTAAAGGCAAACTTTGTTTTGGAGTTGTTTGGAGCGTTAGATCAATAGTCTTTAATGGCGAGACCGCTTCAGTTTCAGAGGTTATTGTAGCTTTCTTTTCCTAAAATGGACAGATACCCATTAATTAGAATACGATAATGCAACACCATACTATAACTGCCTGAATCCGCTCACTTTCCGGTACAAACTCATTCTTAGGTTAATAATATGAAAAGAAAGACAATTTTGAACCGCCTTCATACTTTCAACAGAAAGTTTGTTCAACAAAATATCTTTAGTTAACTAAACTAGATAAAAATTTGGGATGCATCGATTAATCAGCATCGGCAGTTATCAGCAATTTTCGTGAGTAACAATCGTTTCCGATGCTTAAAGTTTAAGAGTTCGCATAATGATGTAATGTGGTATTCAATCTGTTCGATAAGCATGGTGTACTAAAGTTGGAATCTGCACATCACGAATAAAAATATGTCCAAAACAAGAATATGAACATCATTCATTAACCACGTGCTAAAAATCAATTTAAAATCAGTTTCATTTTTTAAAAAATTAATCTCCCAGCACCCAACAGTAAACTTACTGAATGTTCAGTCTTGTCATTATTCTGATTACGCAGCAATCTAGCGTGAAACCTTTTTACACGATCACTGGGCTCAGGTTCATTCTTTGCAGGAGAATCCTAAAACAAATATATCTAAAAATTACAATATTCTAATGTTAACACAAAATATGACAGTCCTCAGGGAAACATTTTAAATTATCTAAGAGGAAAACTTGGACAACGTATAATTCGGTTAAAAATGCAAAAAGTAAAAGTTTCTTACTTTAAAATGGATAGATACCCAGTAATTAGAATACGATAATGCAACGCCATACTATAACTGCCTGAATCCGCTCACTTTCCGCTACAAACTCATTCTTCGGTTATTAATATTATAAAAAGAAAGATAATTTTGAATCGACTTTATGTTTTACACAGGTTTGTTCAACAAAATACGTTTAGTTAACTAAGCTACATAAAAATTAGGGATCTATCGATTAATCAGCATCGACAGTAATCAGCACTTTTCGTGAGTAACAATCGTTTACGATGCTTAAAGTTTAAGAGTTCGCATAATGATGTAATGTAGTATTCAATCTGTTCATTAAGCATGGTGTACTAAAGTTGGAATCGGCACAGATATAACTAATAAAAATATGTCCAAAACAAGCAAATAAACATCATTCATTAACTACGCGCTAAAAATCAATTTAAAATCATTTTCACCTCCTATAAAAATTTAATCTCCCAGCACCCACCAGCAAACTTACTGCATGTTCAGTTTTGTCAATATTCTCATTACGTAGTAATCTAGCGCGCAACCTTGTTGCACGATCACTGAGCTCAGGTTCATTCTTTGCAGGAGAATCCTAAAAATATGATATTTAAAAATTACAATATTCTAATGTTAACACACAAAATATGACAGTCCTCATTGAGCAGACAACGTATAATTCGAGAGTGTAAAAATGCACAAGTAAAAAATTTCGCTATGTTTACCAGGGTGCACACGGAATTCGCAATCCGGCTGGAATTCCGATTCAAACCAGATCCAATTGCAGATATATACGATCACAATTGAAATTTGTTCGTTTAGTTTTTGCTTTGCTATTATCTTATGCTTTTTATAATTCTGAAGTCTGCTATGTTACATTGTGGATAACAATGTGCACACGAACTTTTTGCAAACCGTAAGCAGCATAGACCCTCTATAAGGATTGCAAGGAAACATAGAAATTTTATATTATCATAGGGCTCACCATATAAGAAAGTCACAAACTATCGGTTCCGAAATTTTCAGTTAATCTTCTGGTACAGATTTCCGATTCCAGTACCTAATAGCAATTCCAATATAGTTCAGTTCCGTCTGGCACCCTGACATTTACTGCGTAGTACATAAATAGGACAGTGATCTAGTTGTCGCAATGGGTTTTACCTAAATTTTTCATTGGTGGTTCAAATGTGATAGTTATAAATACCAGTCGTAGTGGGACTACATTTACTGAGCGAAGCTCGAACACACGTAAGCAATTACGGTAATATGCAAATTAGTTATTAGCTAACTATTCATTTATCGGTTTTGGAGGTTTGTACGCCATTTCCTCAGATTCCTCGCACCCAAAAACCCTTCAGCCACCGTATAATTTTTGGAAATTTAAAAAATCCTAATTTTGTCTTGTCAATTAAGCTAATATGCAAATTAACTATTAGCTAACTATTCAATTATCGGTTTTGGATGTTTGTAAACTATTTACTCAAATTGCTTGCACCTAAAAACCCTTTAGTGCTGAAATGAAATATTGTGGAAAGTACTAATTCAGGCTTAATTAATTATGCAAATTAGCCTGTAGCTAATAAACGGCTCCAAATTTTAAAACCCCAATGCGAGGTTAACACCCCAGGATTATTGGCTTTCAAACAAAAAAGTTTATCAAAATCGGTTCAGCCGTTCCTGAGATTCTTTTCGGACGGACAGACGGACATCCACCTTTCGACCCCCAAGCACAAAACATAAAATGCTTCGCGAAACTCCGAGCTTCGGTCGTAGTTTCGCTTCGCTCAATAAAATTTTGCCGAAACTTTTTAATTTTATTTTGAACTCACATAGAAAGATGCAGGTTTTGACGCAGATTGTCGCGGCAAAGAACTCTGAAATGATATGGAAAGTCCCGACCGGTTGATGCTTAATTTCCGGAACTTCCTGTCGTATCCAAACTTCTGGACATCCTGCGCCATATTTGCACTGTATGGTATCCAAATCCCAGTTTGCGTGTAAATCTGTCTCTGCACTCGTAACTGAAATAACTTCATTTAATTTATTTTAGTTGGTCTAGAAAGCGACTACCTACCTCAGTCGCAGGGCCTGACCGTATATTAATTTACCAGATACCGGAATCGGGTTTTGAGATTTTTTACAGGAACCGGATATAGTATACGTTGAAATAATTTATTTTTCGCTGTATTTTTGGCATGCTCAAGGTTTTCATCTTTTATAAAATTCATAATTGCTGCTGATAAATTGAATATTATTAATGTAAAAAAAATGCGTTTAACTCTCTCGCTCGCTTACATAAGTAAAAAATAGCTAAAACGTATCAAAACTTGAACATCTTGACTTGCCCAGAAATGTAATCGCAGTCAGATATAAAAGAAGCTTACTTGTAAAAAGCAGAAATATTGCAAAAAGTATTAATTTACGCTTATTAATTATGCTAATATAAACATTAGCTAATAGCTAACTATTAAATTATGCGTTTTGAAAGTTTGTAGACAATTTATTCAGAGTGCTTGAACCCAAAAACCTTTTATTGCTGAAATTAGATAGCTTGTAACCCTAATAATTTATTAGTGAAATATATTAAAAAGTGTTAATTTAGGCAAAACCAATTATGAAAATTTGCGTGTAACTAATAAACGACTTAAAATTTTAAAACACCAATGCGAGGTTAACACCCCAGGATGACAGTTCCAACAAAAAATTTCGCTTCGCTCAATAACAAGGATAGAGACGAAGCAGACGTTCATATTGACATCCAGACGAACAGCGCAGATGATCCGGAACTCATTTACGATAAGCAGCCTTTTGACGGCTTTAACACCACGAAAGTTGAAAATGCCGTTAGAGCGATTGAGGAACACATTTACGATGTCAACGAAATTGTTTGAAAGCCAGAAACATTTTAGTTTCAAGTCCATGTGAGCATAAGCCTAGGGATGTGTCATAGGCCAATCTCAGCGTGGGTTGTAATCGATTTACACACATATGTGTGCACGCCAGAAATTTTAACTTGAGCTGTAGCACGTTCGGTTGGTTATCCGGGACGCTTAAAATAAATCCTTCATTCCGGTTTAGCAAAATTTTTTTGTTAGCCTGCTGAGTAAAGAGTGCGTCCAACCTGTGTTTTTGCATCCCGTAGAGAACATGTGAGTCCAGACTCACTTGTGGACACAACAAAACCTTAGCCTCAAGACAATCACATTGGTGGCGTTCAGAACAGGCTTCATTAAATTTCTAAATTTGGTTGGGTGCACTGTTTGTTCTACCAAATATCCACGATTTAAAATTTCGGTTGTGCAATGCAATACAGAAATAATATGGTAAATTAAAAACTGAAATATTTGAAATGCTAACTATTCGTTGTCTACGCCAATCCGTTCTCTTCTTTGAACTTTTACCAGCATTTTTAACCGTTAACCGGTCCAGCTTGTATGCCAATTCTGTCTGAAACAATAAAATATCACACAAAAATAGTAGCTCACCACGTTAGACGTCTCATGTTCAATGGTAATATCTACGATACTCACTATTACCTAAAATCAAGAGTGCTACTGGACCATTATTCAAATTATATATATATAACAAAAGTTTCGAATGTTTTTTGTACTTCTGTGTCATTCTGGCTTAAAAATATTGGGGACTATAACACACCACACCAAAGACGACGATAAAAAAGAAACCGCTTTCAGTATCAAAACTGCGCTTTCAGTTTTTTTCCAACGAAAATGATCGTCAATCGCCGTATTTTACTTAAGTCCTATTAATAGTAAACGCTTCTTCGGTTTATCAAAATATTTTAGCTGTAATTGGAACTTTTAAATATTTTAGCACGATTCGTTAAATGTTTTAAAACTGAAAATACATTTTAAATACAACTATCTGTGTTTTGACAAACAATTAAATCCTAACAATACTACGAAAAACGGCAAAAAATTTATAGTCAAAAATGACAAAAATCAACAAACACAACTCATGTTCGTTTATAGTGAAGATTGAGCAGAAAAAAGTTGGAACTTGTCTTTCTCCTTTGGTCTCGGTTTGAAAACTACCGAGACTCAAAAAACCGAGACCATCCAAATCCCGAGATTTACCGAGACAGATACTTCACATTCCTGGTTATAACATAATTATTTCTAGTGATAAATATCCGGAAACATATAATACCTGGGTCAGATATCGATCTTTTGTCGGAGCCGCCATACGCGGTCGTACCCTGCTTGGTTTATGCGTTTATGTTGGGTAACAGTAAGTACTGAAACTGGACTAAACCATGCTTTTATTTAACGGCATATTTCAACTGCAGTTTATGTGGTTTTATTCAATTATGTGGTTTTATTCAATTATGTGGTTTTATTCAATGCATGCGACACAGCTAAGGAGATTTGCGGAAAACGCGACATTTTTACCACACCGGAATTTTTAACATTTTTGGTAAAACTCCTTAACGGGTGGACCAAATCAAACCATCTTGGTTTCATTTTATCCCCCCCGCACATGGCAAAAATGAGTTAATCTGCTCTAGTGTTTCCGTGTTAAACAGTTGCAGCATTTCACGTTCCTGGGATCAATATTTGCGGTTTTTAGTGCACTTTTTAACTATTCCACATTCTCAAAATCGTATTCTTCAGGCTCTCGCTCTGCGCTTTCGAATGAGCACAAATTACCAATATTTTCTAAAATTTCTATTTTTACAAAATTTCTTCCCGGGGGGGGATCAAAATGTCGCGTTTACCGCGCCATCTGCCCACCTGTTTCTCCCGGTTGAGCAAATAAGGGAAAAAGTACATAAACACATCAGCATCAAAAAAGTCGTTTATAATATACCGTGTCTACGTCCGCTTCTTCACTTAATGTGGAAGCGACAAAATTGTAATCCTTAAGCACTGGTCCGTCGATAGTGTCTTCAAAACAAAAGTCGTCATCGCTGTCAGTAACCCATTCAGAATCGCTGCTTTCGGTCGTCAAATCAATGTATGTTTTCTGGTCACATGCTGTGTCGGCTAATACAGGTCTTGAATCCTTCATGGTAGGTCGCTTTTTACCAGAACTGACTCTACGCTGCTTTTTACGACCTGAAATAATTAACTTATTCATTATGTATACGTACGTATCAGGGGCGACCGAATATGCGCAGGTAAGACCGAATATTAATTTACCGTAAACAATCGATAGAATATTACGTTACATCATTATAAAATGCCAAGATTTAAACTGTAATCATCATAAACGATTATAATTCTATGACAGAAGCCCATTTCATTAGTTTTCATACGTAAACGAAACAGAGATAACTGTTTCTCTGACCAGATGCCCAAAATTATACGCCAGCAGGGATGGGCGGTCTCGGTCAAAAAAGCGAGACCGAGACCCAGAGCCAACATACCGAGACTTGTGGTCTCAGTAAACGTCAATTTTACCCGTTACAGAAAATAAAAAAGATTTTCCAACATACGTTTCAATTTTTTATCTGCTCAGAATTGTCATTATGTTATGCAGTTAAACTAAAGAATTGCCGCCGAGGCCGAACCTTATTTTTTTTACTTTATTTATCACTTGGGAATGGTGGCAGAAACTCAACGATTGAAAACTTTTATAAAACTATTTACCAGACGTTAAAGACATATGAAAATGAACTTAAGTGAATTATTAAAAAACCATTAATGGAGATCAACTCTGTAAAAAGCTTACGTATTTATTTTGCTTGTGCTGTGTAATTATATTTACTTGTTTACTTCCACACGCATTTGTCAAAGCTGAAGCGTAAAGCTAAGCTTAAGCCGTCCTTGTCATAATGTAATAAAATAATCACATTGGGGGAACTTGAGCCTGTTTTAAAAATTAAGTTTAAACGTGGAATAATCGGTGGAGGTCGTCAGGACATCAAAAACTCATGAGTGGAGCGAGCTATACAAGTCACACTTGTTTTTGTAACTATAAATTAAATTCCAAGACACCTTTGGGTTTTTCTGACATGAACGCCTCTAAAGTGCTGCAACCTCGCGAGCAAAGCGAGGTTGAAGCTTGACAAATTATTGTGTTAAATCATACGGTAAAGGCAAGCTTTCAATTTTGAGCGCCCTAAGTTTGACGGCACTGTCGACGAAACCTGGTGAGCGAACCGAACGAGATGCATATGTAGTTTTAGTTTCTGCATTAAGTCTCGTGGCAAAGGTCAGGGTGCAACCAGAATTACAATTTACCGGAACCAGAAAGTGAAAAATGCATTTCACCAAAAATTTCAATTTAATCTTATTTTTGCTCTGTTATTTGTGAAATAACCTTAGTCGAACATAGGTACGTATTTGTTTTATTTGTTGTATTTTAGATTTTCATCATCGACTGAAGTGAAATCCACCATCAATTGCTTATATTCTGTGATTGTCAAGATGTATATATACATTTCCAGTAAAATGTATTTGTACACAACAATAACCACAACATGAACAAGCTATTCAAAAACACTAGAAGTACAAGTGGCTTTCAAAAGAGATTCTTAAAAATTAGCAAAGTTAAGAAAACGGTCAAATTATAACACCGGAATTTTTAAATCCGGTAAAAATTTACCGGAACCGGAAGGTGAAAAAATGCCGGAACCGGAATTCCGTTGCGCCCTGGCAAAGGTTTAATTCAGAAATCCATTCATGTATTTATTTATATGCTGCAATTTTGACTCTTTTCGAAGATGTGTCTTGGTGGACATATACACAGGTCACTGTTAATGTTTTGCATTTAAATTAGTTACGTACATGTCGTTACATGTCATCTAAAAACGTTATTTTATTTATATATTATATATCACATTTAGTTCCAAATTATGTTAAAGAATCATTCAAATTTTTTTCCATTTTTCACCCCCCCCCCCGAAAAAAATGGGAAAAATCATTTTTGCGGGAATTTTTTTTCCGGAAAGCAACCCTGAGAGATGGCCGGTTTCGGTTAAAAACCTACACCGTCCACGAAAATTCTCGGTCTCGGTCAATTTTTGGTAATAACCGAAAAAATTAAAATTTTCAAAATAAATTATTTCTAGTGGGTTTACCGCAGTTTATTTGCATTTTTCATCGTTGTTGAGTTTTTTCAGAATATCTGATCATAATTATTGCGTAACTATGAAAATTCACCGATTCGCAGCGAAATTTTATTCATCGGGCATCACTTACTTCAACAATGCAGCGACACATTTGCTGAATTCTTGTCTTCTGGTCTCGCTTTGAAACCACAGAGGCTCAAAAAAGAGACCTGCCCAATACTGAAACTTGCCGAGTCTCCTATCCCTGCTCCGAACAGTACCCATTTAGATGATATATACCGATGAACAGGGATGTGCTGTCTCGGTCTCGGTAAGTCTCGGCATTTGGCTGGTCTTGGTCTCGGTCCTTTGAGTCTCGGTAGGTTTCAAACCGAGACCAAAAAACAAAGACTAGTACCCGTTTTTTCTGCTCAACGTTCATAATAAACGGACGTCAGTTGTACGTAGTCGTTGATTTTTGATTTTAAATTTTTGCTGTTTTTAGTAATATTATTAGCAAATTTTGCGATAATTTTTGTTTATTATAAATTTTGAGCAGATGCAACATTTTATTATGCTAGAATGACACAGAAGTACATACGAAAAAACATTCAAAACTTTTGTTAGAAAAAATTTTATTTTTATGCTCGGTAACGGTCAAAAATTGGCACCGAGACCGGGTCTCGGTCTCGGTCTAGGTTTTTGACCGAGACCGCACATCCCTGCCGGTGATTATCTAGTTTCGATTTTGGTAAAAAACTTAGATACCCGGATTCGTTATCCAGATGCGCATGAGTCATATTCAATGTTGCTGCTTTCATAATAATGTGTATTATATTTGGCAGCAAACATCAAACGATATTGTTATTCCACTGTTGAAGTTAATTTTGTCAGTAAATCAGACGTTCACCTTCAAGTTTCTAGTCCTACCTGGTCTTTTGGTCAGCTTTGCGCGTTCCTCTTTCAGGTGTTGAATAAATTCCATTGCTGCAAAGAGACCACGATGTTTACAAACAGCCGCTTGCTCGTCATAATCGCACGTCGAGGAGACCAAACTCTGATTGAGTTTCGCTGCAAGCTCCTGTAAAATAAGTCAGGCCTCGACTAAGTGTATCATCTGCTGAATGAAACAATTTAGACTATGCGCGCAGAGCAAATTACAAAACTTGGGATAAATGACAGGATGACTGCGCCGTGATGCTTATTAGTATGTACGTACTACGTATATATAATTTTACACCAATTTACCTTACACTAGTTACCTATATAACAGGGTGCAACCGGAATTACAATTTACCGATACAGGAACCGGAAAGTGAAAAATACATGACACCGAAAAATTCATGTTAATTTTCTTTTTTTGCATTATTCGCGAAATAACCCTTAGTTGAAGATAGGTATTAACTTTATCTGCTGTATTTTAGATTTTCATAATCCATAGAAGCAAAATCTACGTTCGACGATTGATTTTCGGCGATTGTCGAGGTTTACATACTATACTAAAAATCTATTAAATTTTTATCGTCAATTTGCAGCAAATATCTCAATTTCCACCAACCAAATTTTAATAAAATTTTTTAATTCTGGTACAAATTTACCGGAACCGAAGGTGGAAAATGTCGGTACCGTGATCGGAATTCGGGTTGCACCCTGATATATATAATATATTATAAAATATATATCTAGTATTTCGACTTGCAAAAAGCAGTTTTATGATATTTGGAACCACAACCGCAGCTATCCGGTAGGCTTATTCCGGATACGGCTGTCGGTGCTTTGCATGATGTTAAACCGGAACCGGATATCCGGTCAATCCCTAATAAATACTACCGACTTTGTTGAAGCAAGTCACAGAGCACTTGTACCAAGGGCAATATATATATACCAGGGTGCAACCGGAATTCCGGTTCCGGCATTTTTTCACCTTCCAGTTCCGGTCCGGCAAATTTATACCGGAATTTAAAATTTCGGTATTACACTTGGTCGGCGGAAAATATGGTATTTTACTAAAAAATGACGATTAAAAAATTAAATAGGTTTTATTATTAGTATAGTATGCAAACCTTGACAATCGCAGAAAATAAAATATCGAAGGTAGATTTCGTTTCGAAAATCTAAAACACAGCAAATAAAGTGAAGACCTATCTCCAACCAGGGTTATTTCATCAATATTACAAAAAACAAAATTTAAAATGAATTTTTTTGGTAACATGTATTTTTGATTTTCCGGTTCCGGTAATTTTTCAAATCCCGGTTCCGGTAAGTTGTAATTCCGGTTCCACCCTGATATGAGCCTTGCAAAAACAATGATGAAACACGTTTTGACCTTTAAACGTGGAAAAACAAAACAAGTAATACCGTGTAAGTGCAGTAATCTTAGATACAGCAATTAGAGGTTGATTTAAATACCCACGTTTGAAAATATAAATCTGAAACATATTTTATGGTTTATTACACAACGATGCAAGTTTCACTAACTGATTAGCCTCAGTTTTAAACATCGTGTTGAAATTTGGTGCTCCCTGTGATTTTCATATTTTTAAACAAGAACTGAGCGTGACAGGATTGATTTTCATGCGAGTCGATAATGGATTGCGTATGAAAACTGGCGCCGGTTATGGTACGACAAATAACGTGTTGGCCCCAATGCCGGGACATCTATATTATATGTATCACGACATGTACTTCTATAAAATATATAACTGCCTATTAAAAATGTTTAACCTTCAAACCACGCGATGAAATTTGACGCAGACCAGTCTGGTTAATTGACAAATCGCTCAAATCCAGCATACCCTCCTTGCTGCACTTATCACAATCATTGTTTAATATCGCATCGTGAAACGTTCCTTTGGACTTTGCAACTTTTGATCGATAACGAAACACTGCCGCTAGAAATCCGTTGTCCTAAAGTGTATATAAATACCAGGGATCGAGGTTATATTAATTTTAGCGAATACCGGAACCATAGTCGGATAGTAAGCTTTGTGCCGAAACCGGATGTTAACCGGATATATGATCTAAAATTGTACACTGTTGGAAGTATTCGATTTGTGCAAAAATATGTATGAATTACAGTCGCTGCAAAATATCTAGTATTTCGACGTGCAAAAAGTAGTTTTACGATATTTGGTACCACAACCGCCACTATCCGGTACCCTTATTCCGGATACTGTTGTCGGTGTTTTGCAACATATTAAACCGGAACCGGATATCAGGTCAATCCCTAATACCTAAATACTAACAACTCTGCTGAGGCAAATCCCAGAGCTCTTGTACAGAGGGCAAGAAATATATATACATCAGGGAGCAACCGGAATTCCGGTTCCGGCATTTTTTCACCTTCTGGTTCCGGTCCCGGCAAATTTTTACCGGAATTTAAAATTTCGGCATTAAAATTTGGTCAGTGGAAATTAAGATATTTTGCTAAAAAATGACGATAAAATTATTAGATTCAACCTTGACAATTGCCGAAAATAAACCATCGAAGGTAGATTTTGCTTCCGTGGATTATGATAATTTAAAATACAGCAGATAAAGTGAATACGTATCTCCAACTAGGGTTATTTCACCAAAAATATTGCAAAACGAAAATTAAAATGAATTTTTCGGTGGCATGTATTTTTCATTTTCCGGTTCCGGTTCAGGTAATTTTCTCAAATAGCGGTTCCGTTCCGATAGATTGAATTCCGGTTGCACCCTGATATACATCTATGTTACTTATATTTTTCAGACACGCATTTTAAAATTTCTATTCAAACCAAAACTTTTTAAAACCATGCCTATCCATTAAAGGCAATAATCGTACAACACTAGCAGCCTCCGGTCATTAGTCATGCATGACAAGTAGGGATGCGCCGATTGATCGGTATCGGTAGTAATCGGACTTTTTAATGTGTATTGTGCTGCATATAACGGTTAATTGCAATGCTATCAATTTCACTTCTTGGTGTATCAGTGTTTCTGATCAGGGATGGGAGGTCTCGGTCAAAAAAGCGAGACAGAGACCGAGTCCCAACCTACCGAGACAGCGACTTCTTGTCTCGGACAATTTTTAACCATTACCGAAAATAAAAATAAGATTTTTTAAGAAAAGTTTTGAATATTTTTTCTCCCTTCGAACAGGCTTGGGACAAATCCCACTGTCTCAAAACACCCTTGATTCAACCCTAATTCAAAGCTATATATAGTGTTGCTTTTGGATCCCGGGCAAACCCAACAGAGTGGACAATTTTTTAACATAGCGTAGACGTTATAAATGCTGATGATCCATATTTTTACAGAACGCCTTAAATGTTTTCAACGCGAAAATGCAACTATTTGCAGGAATGGGAGTGTCAAGTCTCGGTATTAGACATCTCGATCTCGGCTATGCTTTTTTTGAGTCTTGGTGGTTCGAAACCGCAACCGGAAGTTGAGGATGTAGCAAAGGTATCACTGTATTGATGAAGTAAGTGATGGCTGATGAATAAAATTTTCTGTGAAATTTTAAGAAATTTCATACTTACGCAACAATTACGAGCAGATACTCTAAAAACACAAAGCTATGAAGCCCACAAAAAAGTATAAACACAAAAGACTACGACAAAGCATTAAGAATACATAGTTTATTTTGAAAATTTTAATTTTTTCGATGATGACTAAAAATTGACGGAGACCAAGATTTTTCTTAGACGGTCCCGGTCTCGGTTTCTAACCGAGACCGCCATTTGGGATGTGCGGTCTCGGTAAGTCTCGGGAATTGGTTGGTCTCGGTCTCGGTTTTTTGAGTCTTGGTAGGTTTCAAACCGAGACCAAAGGAGAAAGACAAGGTCCCGTTTTTACGCTCAACGTTCACAATAAACGAACGTCAGTTGTATTTGTTGTCATCTAAAAACGTTATTTTATTTATATATTATATATCATATTTAGTTCCAAATTATATTATGGAATCATTCAATATTTTTCCATTTTTCCACCACCCTCGGCAAAAAATGAAAAAAATCATTTTTGCGGTAATTTTTTCCGGAAAGCAACCCTGAGTTTAAGTATATACATTTAGTCCAAAAAATGAGCAATTAACTTTATTTCCGAATCGAATACTTCGAACCAGGGATCGGCGGTCTCGGTTCAAAACCTACACTGTCCACGAAAATTCTCGGTCTCGGTCAATTTTTGGTAGTAACCGAAAAAAATTTACAATTTTCAAAATAAATTATTTATAGTGGGTTTACCACAGTTTCTTTGCATTTTTCTTAGTTTCTTTGAGTTTTTTCAGAACATCTGCTCATAATTATTGCGTAACTATGAAAATTCTCCGATTCGCAGCGAAATTTCATTCATTAGGCATCACTTACTTCAACAATGCAGCGACACATTTGCTGAATTCTCGTCTTCTGGCGTCGCTTTGAAACCAGAGGCTCAAAAAAGAGACCTGCCCAATACTGAAACTTGCCGAGCCTCCTATCCCTGCTTCGAACAGTACCCATTTAGATGATATATACCGATGAACAGGGATGTGCTGTCTCGGTCTCGGTAAGTCTCGAGATTTGGCTGGTCTTGGTCTCGGTCCTTTGAGTCTCGGTAGGTTTCAAACCGAGACCAAAAAACAAAGACTAGTACCCGTTTTTTCTGCTCAACGTTCATAATAAACGGACGTCAGTTGTACGTAGTCGTTGATTTTTGATTTTAAATTTTTGCTGTTTTTAGTAATATTATTAGCAAATTTTGCGATAATTTTTGTTTATTATAAATTTTGAGCAGATGCAACATTTTATTATGCTAGAATGACACAGAAGTACATACGAAAAAACATTCAAAACTTTTGTTAGAAAAAATTTATTTTTATGCTCGGTAACGGTACAAAATTGACCAAGACGGAGACCAAACAGTCTCGGTCTCGGTTGTCGGGTCTCGGTTTTTGACCGAGACCGCAAATTCCTGCCGCCCATCCCTGCTTTTGTGCTTTGCCACAATATAACCAAAGTGTTTTAGATTTCCTTTCAAAAATATTGTTTCTCAAACCGCTGTATAACCAGGTAGCGGTCCTCCACACTCGTTCGCTGTCGGTATTGGTTCTTTAACCATTACCATAGTGTACTAAAGTTGGAATCGGCAAATTTTCAGAATTAGAATCGGCATCGGCAAAATTTTGGGATCGGCACATCCCTAATGATAACGTTAAAATTAATGATGTCATATCGTGTTATATCGGCATAGGCACCGCAAAAAATTACCGATTCTATGCCGACACTTTTTAGACATAACAGTGAGTTAGAATGCTATCAGTTTCACTTGTTGGGGTATATCGATGCGTCTCATCAGGGAAATTGTTCACTTTCTTGCGTTTGTGATCAGTAAAATCAATTGAAATGAACAGTTCTCATGGTAATCTTTTGTGATTGTTAGAGTTTAAGTCTTCGCATTTACAATTATGTATATAATGTTGTATCCTGTGTGATCTTTAACGTACAAAAAATTATAATTACAAGAGGAAACTAACTTCAAAACTTAATGAACGAAGATCAATAACATCAGGCGCAATACCATCCTGATTGTTGTCCAGGTATTTTGCTATTGCCACATACTTTTCACCGATAGCATGCAAGTTGCATCGTAATGAATTCGCATTCATAGTTTTGAGTTATAGCAATATATACGTATATCTGAAGTATTCGTAGATAATTTAGAATAGGGCACATTTAGATCGGTACATACTGTACGTATATTAGACATGCTTGTCCGTTTATGTGCACATGCAATATAGTGCAGTGTATTGTATGTATACTAGCTAGCAGCATACGGTGGACACAGTCGACGAAAATGCAGTTGGAGAGGCGGGCTACGTGGCGCAATGGTATCAACGTGTCTGATGCGCAGGTCACAAGGTCTGAAGTCCGGGTTCCCCAATAAACTGACACGTGTGGCAAAAACTATTAGGCCGGAGAAGACTAAAATCAAATTAAATGAAAAAGAATATTCTGTTCAGCTTCCAGTGCACTTTCTGGTTTCGGTTGTGGTATTTTTAATCCAGCTGTTTGTACTATGCTTAGTATGGTCATGTTCAACATGATCCCTGATAAGTAGCTTACAAACTTACGTTAATACCGCGCGCTACTAGCTATCTCACTAAAGGTAACATCGTTGTCATTAGTTTTTTAAACCCAAGTTTTTTTTGTGTGACACGACAGACTTTCTTGGAACATGGTTTTGTTAATGAAAAAATTGAAACTGTATTAAACTGATGTTATTAGTTTTGCCCAAAATGTAGCTAAGAAGATTTTAATGCTGCATGTTGTGTACTATTTCAAGTACACAAGCATGTTTATACTAGCAGCATACCTTAATATATCGGAACAGGGAAAATTGCCCGAATTTAATTCACCTGCGGTTTTATACATATTGCGACCCGACGATTTTTTACCGATCCACGTCTAGTTTTACGACGTTTTTTAAAAGCATGTTATTTCTTTAAAAGTTCCCCTGTTTTATTTACAGACTGAGAGAAGTGCGATGATTCTGTCTTGTATTTAAAAACAGGAATGCGTAACAAATGTTGAACTACACCACATGTTAAACTTTAATTGTTGAGTCAAATAAAGGCACGTAAATGATATACTGTTTCCGACCTGATAGAACGTCAATATTTCTGGTATTCGTCAATGTTTATTTTTTACAATCATTCTCCTAAAACGTGGTGATATTGTGCCGAAATTTTTAATAGCTTCAGAGTTCTATAGTACTTACCGACTAAGACCTAGCGATTGAAACGAGCTAAAATCACTGTGTATTTTTTGCATGCTTTGTCCAAAATTGTAATTCTGAGGTGGTCTGATGGAGGCGAAGTACTCTAGGTACTCTATATCCACCTTGTTTGTGACATAGGTGAATAGTAAAAAGCAGGGTGCAACAGGAGGTGAAAAACACCGGAGCCGGAGCCGAAGGTCAACGAAAAATGCCGGAGCCGGAAGTGAGGCGAAATTATGTAGTAAACATGATGGTTAGTTATTTTAGCCAATATCTACAATGTTGTTCAGTTGTTTGGTTTTACGCTAATTTTCTGCGAAATTTCGGAAATTCATTCCTAAAAATTTTGACAAAAGTAAAACGAAACGCGCCAAACAGATGCATTTTCGGAGCCCGAGCAGACCTACAGTTGTACCATGGTAAAAGGTGATACTTTTTTTAGAACTATTTGGTGGCATTTTGACCAGTTTTATGTAAAAACCGAATGCAATGTTGGGACGAGAAATAATCAGATTTAGTTATTGGTCCTTGAGAAACACAACGAATTTAATTCGCGCAGCGCAAAGCGGTAAAATTTTGAGGGTTGTGGTTCCTGACTTTGTTAGGATTGTGAGCGAACAATAGCTTATTTAGACTTATTTAAATAAATCTTAGAAAAACTTTCAGCGCCGAAGGTGGGATGGGTAAATAATCAACTCCTGTCACCTTCTGTGCCATTCTAAAAATAAAACTGGCTGACAAATTGTGAAAAACACATGTACCGATACTTGGTTAAAGGGATGTGGACAACTTATTCCAGAAGTGATATGCGGTGACATGCATATTTCAAAACGTGTCTTTCGAGCATATTTTTAGCAACAAACGACTGTTTAATGTTTACCTGTGTGGTAGAAATTCTATAAAGCCATATCTGCGTCTGAAATTGCTATAGCCCAAGCAGCAGTAAGCCAAGGGGTTGAGAGTTAAAGTTCACGGGTAATCTAGAAAATTTAACGGGGTGATGTGGTTGGGATTTGTATCCACGGCACGAGTACCAATTAAAAATATAAGGAATATTGAGTATGAGCGGAAGACATTTGTAATTTCCCATGTTGGGGATCATAAAGAAAGGTCGCTAAACGAAAACGCAACTATCTCCCTTGGGTTCGCACCAGAATTCACGGCCCATGTTAACGGCCCATACTTGACTCTGCGGAGTTGAAATTTGACTCAGTTTGTGTAGTCAGGAAAAGCCTATTTCGGAGAGAGTCAAGTTCACTCACCATTTTATGCAGTGCAGGTTTCTGGTGGGTCCACAAAAAAGTAGGTTTAGATTCTAGATTACATTTTTTTGATTAGGATTAGGCTTAGGAACCCATTTTGCAACGATTAGGCTTAGGCTTAGGCTTGGAATGCGCTTAATCAACTGTTACGCGCCTTAAAGTAACATTGGCCAACCTATTTGTCTTCCGCAAGCTAAGCCGCCCCCCTAGTGTTGGCCGCCGGCCGGCCAGTAAGAAAAGCGGTAACTGCACTACACTATATACCCAGTTAACCGCCACCAACCGCAATATATACCGCACACATACCTGCTAAGGCAAGTTCTGTTGACCTCCAGCTTGCGGTTTCACACTGATACATAAGTATATAATATATATGAATGAATTGTACTGTGTTCGCGTGCCCAAGTCCTAGCCTAAAGTGTAAGCCGACGCCTCAACGTAAACATAAACCTATAACTAAGCCTAAGCAAAAAATTAGTCTAAAGTTTGAACTTTGTCTGTTATTTATACCAAGCACCGAGACATCATGGTTCGTCCATCAAAACACGGGCCAATTATTTTATGCTCTGTTGATGGCTCAACCGTTTTTACAGCCGACAAATTTAAAGCCTTGAAGTTTTAGGGTCAGTATTAGGGGTGGGACAGTATAATATATATTAAGCATATTCCTAAGCCTAAGCCTAACCGTAAAAACAAATTTATTCGTAAGCCTAATGCGGGATTCGCGTTATATAACTGGGGCAAAACGGAACACGTTTTGTCCCATGTTGATTCGACGTCGGCATATAATTTTGCGAACCAAATAGAGGGTAATACGACAAAATGTGAATGTCATATGATATTGGCTTACAAACCACGGATCGCATGCGACCATCGTATACAAATAAGTAGCCATAATTCTACAGGACATTCAATAGTTTACCACAACTTTGCAGACATTTTCAAACATGTCATATGATATTGGTAGACAAAATTTGGAATATTAAAACAGTTAATGTCACATCAGGATAGCAGACAATTCAAATTTTTTGAATTTGATAGCGAATCAACGTGCAGACAAAATGTTGCCCGCTATTGCAATAGTGACAAAACGTGTTCCAGGCTGCCCCAGTTATAACGTGAACCCCGCATAAGCTTTAAACCTAAGCCTAAGCGAAGCAAAAAAATTAGTCCCAGAGAAAAACGTTCCGCCCGTGATCTTTACATGGTCCCCCAATGTGCAGCACCTATCACCAATTGCCAAAAGGTTCTGCAGCTTTAACAAAAATGCGCTTTTACTTTTGTAATTTTCGTGACATAAAAAACCGAATGATTTTTTATTGAACCTGTTTGTTTACCCCCAGCATCTTCTCGCTGGCTACGGAACTGGTCGGCAAATTTTTCTATAAACAAAATAACTGCGATACGTTCGAGTGACAGACACGGCTGTTTGTGTTGAATTTAATATTAAAATTTTATTTTGATATTAAACATTTTAACTTTAAATCTTTTCAATCTCTGACCTTAATGGTTGCGGTGTACTTGTCTTGCAGCACCTACCGTCACCGTCTGGTTTCGTCCGTCACCGTCCGGTTTCGTCCGTCACCGTCCGGTTTCGTCCGTCACCGTCCGGCTACGTCCGTCACCGTCCGGCTACGTCCGTCACCGTCCGGCTACGTCCGTCACCGTCCGGCTACGTCCGTCACCGTCCGGCTACGTCCGTCACCGTCCGGCTACGTCCGTCACCGTCCGGCTACGTCCGTCACCGTCCGGCTACGTCCGTCACCGTCCGGCTACGTCCGTCACCGTCCGGCTACGTCCGTCACCGTCCGGCTACGTCCGTCACCGTCCGGCTACGTCCGTCACCGTCCGGCTACGTCCGTCACCGTCCGGCTACGTCCGTCACCGTCCGGCTACGTCCGTCACCGTCCGGCTACGTCCGTCACCGTCCGGCTACGTCCGTCACCGTCCGGCTACGTCCGTCACCGTCCGGCTACGTCCGTCACCGTCCGTCACCGTCCGGCTACGTCCGTCACCGTCCGGCTACGTCCGTCACCGTCCGTCACCGTCCGGCTACGTCCGTCACCGTCCGGCTACGTCCGTCACCGTCCGTCACCGTCCGGCTACGTCCGTCACCGTCCGGCTACGTCCGTCACCGTCCGTCACCGTCCGGCTACGTCCGTCACCGTCCGGCTACGTCCGTCACCGTCCGGCTACGTCCGTCACCGTCCGGCTGCGTCCGTCACCGTCCGGCTACGTCCGTCACCGTCCGGCTACGTCCGTCACCGTCCGGCTTCGTACGTCACCGTCCGGTGCCGTCCGTCATCATGCGGTATATATTTGTATGTGCCTAATTCACGTACAATATTACGATATCTCAGAGTGATGTACGGTAACGCACGGAGCCGTACGGGTCAGACGCATAGTGACGGACGGCGTTGTACGGCGGTATACGTCAACAAAAGTACAGCGCAACCCTGAATGTTCTTTATTCCGTCTATCGACAATTCCTGATTGCACAACAGGAATCTTTGTTTCCATGTTTTTGAGGAGTCGAAATCAAACCACGATCACACATTTTAGTTTCAACAATTCTATGTTACCAAAATTTCCTCAGCTGGCAATGTTAATATCTTTGAGCCCCCTTTACCAACAAATCATGGTGGCTAAGCTCGTAGCCAGCCCAGCTTGCTAGGGGGCTCAAAATTTTGCAGGGAGGCATACATGGGCTTTCGTTGACTTTACAAGCTAGGTTGAAAATTTCCTTTGGGGGCAAAAGTTTCCATGTGGGGCTGAGGACGCCTGGCCCCCCATGGCAACGGGCCTGCTGCGTGTTGTCGGACTGGAATCATTTACACTCTTGTATTTCGAGGAGTCACATTCAACGAGCGTTCATGTTCTTGAGATACTCGATTGTCCCGTACAGATTCGTTTTCAGATACATAGCTAGACGTATAGCTAGGTTCATTTGCATATGTGGGGCCACTCGCACGCTCGGGTCGGACGCGTAACGTAACACTTTGATCGTAATAATCAGTCTTAGGGGTCGATTTTAAAATTTCAGGAGACGAATTCAAATTTTGAGGCACATCTTTTATTTCTTCATACTCAGAGCTCAAAGTAGTGTCTAAATACGTTGTCGCGGTTGCAAAACTGTAAGGTGTTGAAGTACGGGCATTGGTATGAGGAGTCCTGTATTTTAGTGCTGATTCGGCACGCGTGACGGTATCTTGTTTGCGAGGGGTAGTTTTTAGGGTCTGGGGTGCGGAATTATTTGGTAGTACGTAGTCTGTTTGATCATTAGCGTATATTTGCGGTTGGGTGATAGGACTATCTAGATGAACTGTGGTTCCACTGCTTCGTCTGGTATCAGTATACGATTGTTGGGCAAGTGAATTTGGAATCGAATAGCCGTTATCGAATGTTGAACTTTGGGGCATTGAAACTTGGTCATAACCGCCCGCAGACGATGTCTCGTAGCCAAAATTGTCAACGCCCATTCGATATTCAGGTACCGTGGGAACGTTTGGAATTGAAAGCGTGGGAATATCTGGTTGTCGTGCTAGCGTGGAAAAATCTGATTGCCGTGAAAGCGTGGGAATATCTGGTCGCAAATTTCGTTGTGCAACGGTGGCTCGGACAAGTTGAATTAAGTGATGCTTTTCTTGGCTACGGTCATACTGGGCGATATTTAGATTCGTCAATGCTTGATTTAAATATCGTTGTACTAAATGTTCCGCTGGCAGGCCACAACCGTTAACGTGGGCAATATGCTGGGAATCGGGGAAATTTGGCAAATTTTGCACACAACCTCGACAGGACCGTACCGTAAGGCGTATGATTTCACCAGCGATAATACTCGAATCTGATTGGCTAACGCTGTTTTTGCGGCCGGGCGACAACTGGCCAATAGAAGGCTGTAAACCGGGGGTATAGTTGTAAACGCTGCTACCACGGTTTGATAACGGTTGAAGCAGGGGGATTTCGTAACCAGAAAACGATGAAATGTTAGGTCCAAGATTTCCTAAAATTATGTTAACGAAAACTAGGCCTATTTTAATATACTTTCCGCACAGGTTTAGGCTTAGGCTTAGGCTCAGGCTTGGGACTAGGTGCACAAAAAACCTTAATGCCTGACACTAAAGCTTAATTTTAAGTGTTTGTATTTAGGTAAGCCTACGCCGGAAGCTAATGTTTAACTGTAATTGCTACGGGGAAAGTATACAAAAACCAAAATCACATAAAAACGGCAAATATCAGTGTTGAATTTTTAGAATTTAAGAAATATTGACATTTCAATTGTGTTGAGCAGTTATTATTTTAGTAATATATATTACGACAATTTTTACCAAGGTTCCGTTAACATGAATATAATAACGATTCGGTAACGGTTCTGCTATTTTAGCCGCTCTCATCTGAAAACATAATTTAAAATTAATTGAATGCTAATGGCTCGAGCTGCCACACATCTCAATTAAACTTTAAGTAGGTAGAGCGCAATTCTAATACAGTCATGGATGCCAATCGATTTTCAAAAGTAGGGTTACTTATTTGAAATGTCTACAATAAGCCAGAATTTTAGAGGGGAACTGCTCAACCCCTTTTCTTTGATATTGTCGGGTAAAGATCCTGTCTAACTGGACCGGCATTAACAGTGTGTCCATTCTGTCTGAAAACTGACAATTTAAGTCTATTTTCGATGCCAGTACGGCAGTTTTGTAGTTTTCCCCCCAAAATTCCTCACCTCATAAGCCTCGTCCTTGTACAGCACAGAGGCTACCCGTTTTATAAGGTCCAAAGCTTATAACCTGGAGTGCAGCGCAGCCACTACTGTATGACCGCTAGGAACTACGCTGGTTTGGTAGGAAAAATCACGGTTTCGGGCAATGAGCTTGTCAGACGTTTTGGGTACTAATAATCCGGTCAAGTTTTGTCGTTCAAAAATGATGAGGTCAAAAAACACCGCCAAGTTTTACACTCAAAAAGTGGAGGCGGGGGGGGGGTCAGTGACCCCCACTCCCATCGGGATTGGCGCTCATAGACAGTGGACAATATTCTTAAATGCTTATAGCACCTATTGCCAGTTAGAGGTTTTTAAAAAGAGAAACACGTACAATTGCGGATCTCAAGATTAGCACAGCACCATACAGTAGTTCAAAAGTTACAAGACCGATTACCAACTGATGATAGGTGCTATATACATTTGATAATACGGACCAGTGTCTTTAGTAGAAAAAATATCAACAACCACTATCAATTATTTACCCAAATGCTTCTGATTAATAACTTACTTGGTAACGTATTTGCACCAGGTTTCATAGCAAGCGTCGCACTTTGTTCCAGCATTTCTTTCGACGGCTGAAAAATAAAAAAAACTAAAGTTACACACCGGCTTTTTTGAAGCATTTTATATGTATTTTTATTAATAAAATTATGCTCAATGACAGGTATTCTCAAATGTGTATAGCACCTATCGCCAACAGCAGAGCGGTCCACTTAAACTTATACAGATACGCACGCGTTTGCATCGAGCAACTTGCACGTACAAGCTGTAATTGCAAGTTCTCGCTAAAAAATCTGGCACGTGTGAATAGGGCTGTATGTATATAATATACACAACATAGATGCTGTTTTAGAAAAAATATTAGCTATGTAGTTTACTGGCAATTAATGTTAAATAAATAAAATTACAACTAAAAACGTTTACCGGCAAAGGTGGAGCTATTTTTTGTTTTCGAATATTGCGTAACGAGCGAAATATTGATGATTTGCCTCCACGACGTTGATTGAGAAGCAAAGACGCAGTCTGGTGACCAACTGAAAACATTGAAACCAAAGTTACCAAAAAAATGAACTTCAAAATACCGGAAGCGGTAACGGATAGTGATCGAAATACCGGAATCTAAAGACGGGCATTGCACCTACACTGCAAAAAATGTAGTCAAGTTGACTCTGTCTGAAATAGGCTCTACGGGTAAAACGTGTCAAATTCGATTCCACCAGAGTCAAATTCGACTCACTGAGTCGCACGTTTGACTTTGGCGGAGTCAAATTTGAATCAGTTTGTGTAGTCCCGTAGAGCCTATTTCGGAGAGAGTCAATTTGACTCACCATTTTTGCTGTGTAGTCTTTCACAACAAATGATTTTGTTTCAGTAAATTTCATGTGACAGACATATAAAAATTTACATTGTTTTGTTGTTGTTGTTGTTGTTGTTGTTGTTGTTGTTACAGTTTTGATTGTTTTGTTGCTGTTGCTTTCGTTGCTTTTTGCCACAAGATATAAGCACATTTGAGAAACGTATTTAAATTTTTGAAAAGATTGAAAAAATGTATACTTAAAGATATAAACAATTAAAGGTTCAAAATGAAAATATGTGCGTCAAACCGGCCGATGCTCCATGACCTTTTTTGGTGAAGAATATTCACACAGAACAAATTCGCCAGTGCGCCTACTTACTAAGGCCAAGTTTTGGGGGGGCGAAAAATCTCCACCCGCTGTCCCGCGACCAGTGGCGGATCTAAAAATTCCTATAAGGGTGGACGCTTAAGATATAATAGTTGAAAAAAACTCGCAAATGAAGCAATCCAGAAGCCTAAACATCATTTTAGTGCTAAAACTTCATACAAAATGTTGGTTTTGATTCATGTTGGAGCCGCCTAGGTTGAGGTTGCATGCTTTTGGATTCACCAGTACACTGTAAAAAAATGGGGAGTCAAACTGACTCTCTCGGAAACAGGCTTTTCCTGACTACACAAACTGAGTCACATTTCACATCGCCAGAGTCAAATTCGGTTCACTGTTGACTCTGGCGAAGTCAAATTTGACTCAGTTTGTGTAGTCAGGAAAAGCGTGTTTCCGAGGGAGTCAATTTGACTCCGCATTTTTTACAGTGTAGCGTCGACTTACTATTGCGTCCAAATTCCCGGCTTGACTCTGTCATAAACGATGACGTGTGTCGGTTACCATCTGTTCCTGCGGCGGAACTTCGTCCTGGGCCACCGGATACGGATATTGAATTTGAACGACTTCCGAAACTTGTTGAATTACTACTCGCAGGCCCGCGACGGCGATTCAAATCGCGTTTGGAATGAGTACTGGTGTCTATAAAAAATAACGGATGAAACACAACATCCATTAGTAATTAATTTATAAAATTTAGTTTTTCGTTTATTGTCTGAAAATCAAGACGGCATATTCAGGGCGTAGCCAAATTGTTTCAAAGGTTAAATCCTTGTTTTATCGTTTCGTCCAGAGTTTTTGGAAACTGTTTCAACTGGATCAACTGAAACCTCCGCTAGAAACATCTGGCCACGCCCATTCGGCGAACGGATTCCAGAATAGAATTTAACGATTTAATGTGACTCAAACGTTATAATGCGTGCGCTTCGCATATGCAACGTCGATATCGGTTTGAATGCAGCATATGTGTCTTAGTGTTTAAAACGAGAAATATTCGTCATATCAGAAACAACATAAATTGGTGAACAACCGTTCCTGTACAATGGTGTAGCGGACAAATCTAAAACTGTCGAACGATTTACGGAGGTTTCTGATTTTGCATGAAATTCAAATTTTGGCGGGAAATCCTAATTTTAATGGGAAATTCAAGTTTTTGCAAGGAATTCAATGTTTGCCGCGAAAATTCACATTTTTGTAAAAAAATTTAACTTTAAGTTTTTGCAAGGAATTCAATGTTTGCCGCGAAAATTCACATTTTTGTAAAAAAAATCAAGTTTTGCCGGTAAATTAGAATTTTGGCGAGAAAATTCATATCTTTGGTGGAAAAAACATTTAAGCGAAAAAATCGAATTTTACTATTCAGTATGTGAGCGGAATTTAAATTTTCACAATTCTGGGAGGAAGCTAAATTTGGACGTGAGAGTTTAATTAATAATTTTTAAGCAAAACATTTCCTGTAAATAGCGACGGTATAAAAAATTCGCCACGCCGTATACGTAAAACCTGTATAATCCACGCAGTTAAACTATACCTTTGGACGTTGCATGTGTGAAGAGCATTTATTATAACGTGTCAGGGCCAATGTTAAGAACCGGGGCGGAACAGTGTTACAAGAATAATTCCTAAGCCTAAGCCTAAGCCTAAGTTTAAGCCTAAACCTAAGCGGTAAGAATGAACGTAATTCCTAAGCCTAAGCCTAAGCCAAGCAAAAAAAATAATCTAAAGCTTAAGCTTGCTCTATTCTAGTCCCACATAAAAACTCTCCGCCCCTGATAAATTCTGATCCACACTGCGTTCGAACTGACTTAAAATGCTTCACTGCTAAGTTCCACACCTATGACTTTAAAAATCCCGATGCAGTTTCAAAAACCAAATGTGACATTATGGCATATGGATCCACCGGATATATATTTATATATGTATACATATATATCTATTTATATGTTTATATATGTATATATTTATATATGTATACATATATAATATATATGCCTTTAAATTCCCAGGAGAGGGAACAACGAACTCTAAACCCAGATTGGAAGTTGAGCAGGTTTAAGATTGCGTGAAAGCCGACCGGTAAAACACGATTGCAAAATAAATTTAGCTTACCAGCATATTAAAGATTTATGTCTTAACAATTTCAAATTTAACCGTGTCTTGGCCAAAACATTTTCGTGTAGCCGTCTGCAGAAAATCCCTTAAGAATTATACAATCTAATACTTGTCTAAGCTTACTTTTGGTTGTTTTATTATTGCCCGAACTTACTATTGCCAGCATAAAGAACATTATAATTATTTCGAATAGGTTATATTAGTTATTTAATAAATGTTTAGCGAAATAAATGACATAGCTAAAACAATGGTACTAGCTAGTTTTAGCAATTACTTCAAAAACACAGGGCGCCCATTACTGTAAATTCAAGTGAATTGATTTTACCTCAGATTGAGTAGATTCCACTCAGATGTCTGCGCTCTGAATTAGGTTTTTCAGAACTCACAATTCTGAATTGATTGAATACATTCTGAGTTAATTAATCAACTAACTCGGAATGAAATCAGCTCACAATGTGTTAATATTTACTGCTATTAACTCTCAGAAACCACCAAAAATAACTAATACTGTCACTGAGTTGATTAATCAACTCGTTGGAATTTTGCAGTGCATACGGTGTTATTAAATAAACAGTGTTGCATTATACTTTTGACTGCTTGATTCTTGTACACTTTTCCCACACATTTATTGTTAAAGATTACACTTAACGAGAATTGTCGTATGGCAGTGCATAAGATTTTCTAAGTTGAACTAAAAAATGTCTTTTTCAACTGGAGTTTTGAAATGATATTCAAATAGAAATTAATTAAATCAAAACCGATACGGCTCAACTGGTTCATTGAAACATTTAAGAAATTGTGTAATACATACATACATACCTACATATATATATGTATGTATATATGTATTTATATGAATACATATGTTGTAAATTCAAATGAGTTAATTAATCAACTCAGTTGGAAAATTAGTTATTTCTCAGTTAATAGAACAGTAAACATTAACTCACTCTGAGTTGAGTTGATTCCGAAAAAGTTGATTAGTTAAACCAGAATGAGTTGTATCAACTCAGAATTATGAGTTCTGATAGTTCTAACTCAGTCTGTGTGATTTAACTCAGTCTGCGAGTAAAAATCAACTTACTTGAATTTACAGTATTTAGGACTATTAGAACTCAGAAATTTGAGTTGATTCAATTCATTCTGAGTTAATTAATCAACTCACCCCGGAGTCAACTCAACTCAGAGTAAGAATCAACTCAACTGAGAGTGAGTGAATGTTTACTGATATTAATTCAGAAATATAAACCAACTCGCTAGCTGAATTGATTAATCAACTCGTTGAAATTAATAGTGTAGGTAAAATATTTTCAGCAAGTTTTTCAACCATTCAGTGACAACTGAAATCGATGCATAAACAACTTCCACAAGACATCAGGATTATCGTCATTTTTGACCGGCTACTTATACCAGGGCCGTCCGCAGAAAATTCAGCCTGGATGGGCCCTAAGAAATTTTAGGGGTCATTTTGGCAACGAAAATATATTTTCAAAACAATGGTACATTGTCTCCAAATGTAACAGGGGTGACGCTGCCAAAACTTGCAGTGAGATGGTTCTTCAATTCTCTCCCATACGACATTTATATCCTCATTATTTAGTTTTTTACTGAATAAATTTTCTCCACATTATTCCTACGAACCGTGGACTATTGGTATTCCTCTCGCTGCTACACCCGATCAGGGCTACGGGGTTATTTAGGTTTGTTCAGGCATTCAAACCAGCAATCACAGCACCGATCACATTATCATTTGTTTATAAAGCTTGTCTCACAGTATTACTTTTGCTTTTTCTTGGGTTAACGTAAATAAGACTCCTGGGAAACATTAGTCAGTTTAAAAACAATCAGAAATTACATTTTAACCACAAAAGAGTATGAATTGTTCTAGTTATACCAAGAGTGCATGGTACAAGAGTATTCAACTCTTATAGTTCCGCATGATACAAAATGTACCACCGAGCGTTGCGTTTTTGGCCGATCCCCCCTTATTTAGACGGGGTCGCTATCACATGAATGCCCCTAAATTAAGCTATAAGGGGAGCATGTTTGACACACGTATATATACGTAAAGTGTCATAGTTCGCACGGGTTGTACCCCCTCTAAATAAGCGCGGAAGGCAAAAAATGCAACGCATGCCGGGTACAGACTTTCCCACACAGAACGTAACCAGATGCACACTCTTGTAAAAACAGTCATTACCGACTCTTGGTTATACTATACTTATGAGATCGGTAGAATTTCAAAGTTCACCACTTCCTGGTTCGGAAGTTACAAAATCTGTCACCAATTCGTGATAGGTGCTGCAAGCTACACACATTTGAGAATATGGGTACTAGATTTAATGAGAACCTTTAAGCCCTATTCACACGTACAAGTTTTTGCAGCGAGAACTAGCAGCTGCAACTTGCACGAAATACTTGCAGCTGCCAGTATTTTCAAAGGAACATTCCGATTGACCAATCAAACCGCAGAGGCAAAAAATTCAAGCGACTTGTCGCTACGTTTATAGGTGCAAATTAAATAAAGTAGCATGAATTGCAGTGAGTAATTTGCAGGTTTCAAAGCTTGAAAGCTGCTTTGTGACCAAACTTGCGAGTGCAAGTTGCTCGTGCGAGTTCTTACTGCAAAAACTTGCCCGTGTGAATAGGGATTTAGTTTGAGGTAGAATAGATACTAATTACTGTTCTTATCGAATTTTAATGCTTTAACCTCAGGACACAAAAAAGACTGTATATATATTTCCAATCACTGGCTGATTCAAAGAGAACGTCCGTCTTTAGCTTACAATTTTACCCTTAACAAAATTGGCACATATATAGCTTGATGTAAAAACTGCGTTTCAATACGTTTGTTAGCCCGACCACATCCGTCAGAAATGTTTGGATCCGCCGTTGTTTCCATTTATAAAGAGCGTTTTGCTAGTTTTGTACAAATTTCGATTCGCCCACAATGTTGAGGTCGTCATGTTGTTTAATTTCATACACTAAGGTGCAAGTGAATTGATTTTAATTCAGAATGAGTTGAATTACTGCGTCTGAATGAAATTTCACATTTCAGAAATCTGAATTGATTATTGAGTTAATCAACTGACTCGGAATTGAATCAGCTCAAAGTGAGTAAACTTTTACAGTTATTAACTCAGAAATAACCAGGGTGGACTAATTCGTTCTCTGAGTTGACTAAGCAACTCACAGCAATGTACAGTGTACGATAATAAAACTTAGTGCAAGAATTAGCGAATCTGACCTCCTGTTGGCACCTCTCGTTCGTTAACAAAAACTTTGTCAACGGTGAAATAAATCTCGGACTTTTGGTACATTTTCACACCACGTTTTAGGTAATTACTGGACTAACACACATTTATGTACCAATATTTAAACAAGCACCGATGATTTACCTTTAACTCATTCTGAGCTGATTAAATTCCAGGTGAGTTAATTAATTAACTCAGAATAAGTTCAGCCTATTCAGAATTCTGAGTTCTGGAACACCTAATTTAGAGCTCAGACTTCTAAGTGGACTTAACTATTAACTCTGAGTTAAAATCAACTCACTGCAATTTACAGCGTGGTGATAAGCGTATAACAGCCAAAATCTCTTATAGCCCCAGGCTAATGCGCCTACAAATTCAGATGCCAGAAACTGTGTCTGCAAACAATTACTCCTTTAGTAAAGGGTTATTACCCAAAATCTCATAATTTAGTGTCCTGTAAATTCCAGTGAGTTGATTTTAACACAGAATGAGTTCTCTCCACTCAAACGCATGATCTCTAAATAAGGTCTTTCAGAACTCAGAATTTTGAATTGATTGAACTCCTTCTGAGTTGATTGATCAAATCACCCTGAATTAATTCCGCTCAGAGCGAGTTACATGTACTGTTATTAACTCAGAAATAACCAGAAATAACTAATTCTCTCTCTGCGTTTAGTATTCAACTCACTGCAATTTGCAGTGCAGTTACTGCATTATTACTAAATCTTACTTGTTAATCTTGGAAATGGTAAATCATTGCGAAGTTCACGAAACTGAGCGACACGCAAAAGACACTGATGTATTTCGAAGGCAGTTGGTCGCAAATCCGCGTCAAATTCGAAACATTTTTTCATTTCTTCGTAGCTGAAATAAAAAATGATATTTGCATTTTTCATTAATTAACAGGGTAATCTATCTTTTACACCAAAAAAATTAAATTTTACGAGTTGTTATATCGGAAATTTTAGAAATTTTGACCATTCAACGTTGTTACTTTGGTGATAATTGTAGTTGAAAATAATTTGCAAAAAAACTATCTATGAAAATTTGAAAAATTTACGCTGTAAATTTCAGTGAGTTGATTTTAACTCAAAATGAGTTGAATCACTCAGTCTGACTTCGGAGTACCAGAACTCAGAATTTAGAGTTGATTCAATTCATTCTGAGTTAATTAATAAACTCACCCAGAGTCCATTCAACTCAGAGTGAGAATCAACTCAGCTCAGAGTGAGTTAATGTTTACTGATATTAATTCAGAAATAACCAACTCGCTAGGTAAATTGATTAGTCAATTCACTGGAATTTACAGTGAGCTAAAATTTGAGTAATTTAAACAAAAATTGCAGCAATTTTTACCTAAATTCCTCAAAATATTACTTAAAATCCGTACATTTTTGTTGAAATTACTCGAATTTTGGTTACATTTTTTGAAAACAAACAAATTTATCTAAATTACCAAGAATTTAAAGAATTGGGCTCTAATACTTGTGCAATTTGAAAAATTATGCAAATTTTTTTGCACAAAACTGCGGACGATTTCTTATCAAATATTAACTTCAAAATTGATTGATAGCAATTCAAAAAAATAAAAAAAAACATAAGTTACAGTAAATCCGGACATCGAAACCAGTAATCAGGTTGTTCCAATATATTTCGATCCAGAACATATTTGACAACGTCTTCGATTCCATAATACGGCTTGTTACCGAGTGACATTACTTCCCAAATAAGAACGCCAAGAGACCTGAAATTAAACTAAAATTAACATAAAAATCAAACAATAAATTTGGTAAATTAAAACAACCAACCATCGATGTGAAATTATTTACCGAATTATAAACGATTTCCTCCTCGTAGACATAGACGTCGCCGGTAAAATATTCGCTTCGAGTATACAAGCGGGCCACAGTGCGGAAGACTTATGATAAAGACCATACCCGAGGTACTGTACAACTTTTTACTGTTACATACTTTGGCCCATGTTACTTTAAGGGGCGTCCCGGTTTCTGGTGGGTCTATAAAATAGTACGTTTACATTCTGGATTACATTTTTTTGCTTAGGCTTATGCTTAGGCTTAGGCTTAGGCTTAGGCTTACGAATTCATTATAAAAATGTTGAGAACGGCACTGCACTTATTTTGTACTTTTATTCGATTTTAAAGTAAAATTAAGCAATGAATGTTTGATATTTTTACCATTCTTCGCTGCCAGATTTATATTTTCATTGCAAAAATACTTTTTTCATCTTTTGTTCATAATTTAGCCAATAACTTTTAGTATGCAGCAGACTGAAGCCAAAACTAGCTTCAGTGTCCATCACAGTATGCTCTCAAAAGTCACCTGGTGTACGCATGATATTGTGGAAGTTGCATTAGTCTAAAAGTTCACTTGTAGCAAAAAAATGTTTCAAATCCTGCAAAAACGCGTACCAAATGTCACTTTTCGTCGTAACAACACCGTCCCTGAATGATTCCGGGGCCATCCAGCGAATTGGAAGACAAGTTGATCCCAACAATTTGTAATAATCGTTTTCATACACGTCACGTGTTAAGCCAAAATCAGCTACAGAATACAATTTACGGTTCACAGTATTGGCGTATTCCCACAGTTTGTTCCAAACAAATTAAAAAATTTATCACCGAACACACACAGACTCGTAGCCAGCTAATCTTGCTATGATGTTGCTAAAATTTTTTAGGAGATGCATACATGGATTTCAATTGGCTGTCAAGGAGGTTGAAGGGGGTCCATACTTTTCTAGGAAGGCTGAGCCCCCACTCCATCTTTCGCTATGTGCCCGTGCACTCACTGCCGAATCGAAACCATCTGTACCTAACAAGTATCTTACTGCTCAGGTAAAAGTTTTCAACTGAAATCGTATTTTAAATCACAGCAATTTTAGTTGGTTTAACTACGACTACACTGTAAATTCTAATGAGTTGGTTAATCAATTCAGAGAGAATTAGTTTTTTCCGGCTATTTCTGAGTTAATAAGAGTAGATATTAGCTCACTGTGAGTTGATTTAATTCTGGATGAGTTGGCAAATAAACTCAGAATGTGTTGAATCAATTCAGATTCCTGAATTCAGAAAGACCTAATTCAGAGCTCAGACCTCTGAGTGGATTCGACTCATTCTGAGTTAAAATCAACTCAGGGGAATTTAAAGTGTATTGAGCTCTGGCTACGTGTCCAAAAATATTTTTTGAACCAAAGTTTACTCTAAACTATCGATGTCAAACATTACTTAATATTGTGAAATTTACGGTACACTATAAATTCCAGTGAGTTGAATTTAACTTAGAATGAGCGGAATCCACTTAGAAGCCAGAACTCTGAATTTTAGGTCTTCCAGAACTCAGAATTGTGAATTAATTGAACTCATTCTGAGTTAATTAATCAACTCACACTGGAATGAAATTGGTTCAGAACAAGTTGATATTTTCTGTTATTACTCAGAAATAACCAGAAATAACTAATTCTCTCTGTGTTGATTAATCAATTTATCGGAATTTACAGAATAATATTCAAAGAAATTAAAGATTTATTGAAAAACGTACATATTTTCACCAAAACGCAACCTTTATACTTTGAAACTTTTGACGAGACCAGACAATTACGAGCTGCCAAATCTCTAAAAAGTGAATACACAACACATTTAAAGTACCATCACACACTGTATATTCTAATGAGTTAATTAATCAACTCAGACGGAAAGTTTGTTTCTTTTGAGTTAATAACAGTCAACTTTAACTCACTCTGAGCTGAGCTAATTGCCTCTGAGTTTAGTTGATTCCTGGCGAGTTTATTAATTAAATCGAAATGAGTTGAATTAACTCAAAATTATGAGTTCTGATCGTCCTAACTAACGACAGAGTGATTCAACTCATTCTGAGTTAATCAACTCGCTGGAATTTACAGTGCAATTTTAGCTCGCCAACATAAACGTAATTGACTAAAATTATTTGAGCTTAACACTGCGATTTGATTGTGGGTAATGTTACCTCTAGCGGTTTCACAGTAGTCTAAGCCTAAGCCTAAGCAAAAAAAAACGTTAGTCTTAAGCTTAATACTAATCTATGTAAAAAGTCGGTCTCCGGACGGTAGTCCGCTCAAGTTGCTAGATAGCAGTATAAAAAGTTTGAGGTGCGGAATACAATGGGTTCTGATGACTTACAAGCAAGGTTGAAAATTTTCTAAGCAGACCAAGACTCTTCCACGAAAGAGACTACGCGTATGGTAAGCTTTCAAATGGCACAATGTTATGTATTTTTACATGTCAGGAAACTGTAAAAGTACAAACACGCCAAACAGACAGACATTGACCGGATATCCGGATCCGAATTAATATCCGGCAAAAAATCTACATCTGTATCTGGTTAGTATATCCGGTATCAACATACAGGACACAGGAAATTTGCGGTTGTGGGTCTGATTTAACAAAACTTATTTGTACATCACAAAATACTGGATATTTCGCTGTGACTGCATTTCTGGGCAAGTCAAGAAGTGACACTCACATAAACTCTAAAATTTCAGCAAAGAAATCATTTTAAGTTAGCAAAAATATATTTTTGCACAGCATAAATATCACCAACTGTGTACAAATCTACATCCGACCGACATCCGGTTGCGCGTTCTTGTTAAATACTACGTGGTCCCGGTTCCGGTATCATGTAAAATGAATATCCGGTCAATCCTTCGCATACGGTACCCCGTAAATCAAATTTTCTTCAATTAAACGGTGTTTGGTATAGCGTAACTTTCCCCGCATAGAGTACACAGTAAATTTCAATGAGTTGATTAATCAATTCAGCGAGCGAGTTAGTTATTTCTGAATTAATATCAGTAAACATTAACTCATCCTGAATTGAGTTGATTCTCGCTCTGAATTGAGTTGACCCTGAGTGAGTTGAGTCATTAACTCAGAATGAATTTAATCAACTCAAAGTTCTGAGTTCTGATAGTCCTAACTCAGACTGAGTGATTCAAACTCATTTTGAGTTAAAATCAACTCACTGGAATTTACTGTGTAGTACTTAACCTTACCGATGAACATATCGTTTGGTTTCTAAATACGTCAAACCATTTGCCACATCAAGTATCATCGATACTAAATCTTTGATGCTGACTTGAGATGGAAGAGACTAAAATTAAAAAAAGCCTACTGTAATCGAAAATATACAAATATATTTAATCATATTTTCAAATGTGTCTCACTGTAAATTCCAGTGAGTTGATTTTAACTCAGAATGAATAGAATTACTCATAGATGAGTTAGGACTATCAGAACTCAGAATTTTGAGTTGATTTAATTCAATCTGAGTTAATTAATGAACTCACCAAGAGTCACCTCAACTCAGAGTGAGTTATGTTTACTGATATTAATTCAGAAATAACTAACTCGCTCGCTGAATTGATTAATCAATTCATAGAAATTTACAGTGATAATTTATAACATTATCTCACTCTAGAGATAAGTTAGTTCCGGGTGAGTTGAATAACTCAGAATGAGTTGAATCAACTCATAATTCAGATTCTGAAGGTATTGTATATTTTCACTCAGTAATTCAACTGATTCTGAATTAAAATCAACTCACTGGATTTTACAATGCTGGTAGCGGGTTCTTAATGATCTTGCAATCAATACATCCTGCAGACAAATATCAACGTATTCATATTTGCATCAGGTTTAGAAGTTTTTCTGGTTCAAATCCTTGTTGCATATCAGGTTCTGAGATGTTTCGCATTACGCAGCATATCAATAATTGTTAAATCCTGCACATTGGGAATTTTTTCGAATAAACGTTTTTTTCTAGAACGCAACATACACTGTAAATTCCAGTGAGTTAATTAATCAACTCAGACGGAAAGTTAGTTATTTCTGAGTTAATAACAGGAAACTTTAACTCACTCTGAGTTGAGTTAATTATCACACTGAGTTGATTTAAATCCGGGAAAGTTGATTAATTAATTAAATCAGATTGGGTTATAAAAACTCACAATTATGAGTTCTGATAGTCCTAACTCAGACTGAGTGACTCAACTCAATCTGAGTTGAAATCAACTCATTGAAATTTAGAGTGTATATATTTGCGCCAGTCTACACTGTGTAAACTGAAGTGAATTGATTTTATATCAGAATGACTTTAGTCACTGAGTTGAAATTAGGTATTTTAGAACTCAGAATTTTGAATTGACTGTACTAACTCTTAGTAAATTGATCAAGTCATTCGGAATTAACTCAGCTCGAAGTCAGTTGATGTTTACTGTTATTAACTCAGAAATAACCCAGAAAAGACTAATTTGTTCTCTGAGTTGACTGGTCAACTCAATGGAATTGACTCTCTCTGAAATAGGCTCTATAGGACTACACAAGATGAGTCAAATTTGACTCTGCCCGAATCCAATTCGACTCACTGAGTCGCACGTTTGACTCTGACGAAGTTGAATTTGACTCAGTCTGTGTAGTCCTGAAAAGACTGTTTCAGAGAGAGTGTATTTGACTCACCATTTTTTGCAGTGTATTCGAAAAAGGGTAAAAGAAATAGAAATATTTAGCTTTGTTATTTACTTCAGTCGGTCGAACTTTGTGAAGATAATGCAACAAATCGCCTAAATCCATCAGTTCAAGGGCAATCCACGGTCCTGAACAGGTAAACGTAACTCCATAAAATGACACGATGTTATCATGATTCATGTCACTGAAACGAAGAAATTAATTTATGGTAAACGACATGGGTAAATAGTAGGTTGTGCTATATGATTTAAACACAAAATGAAAAATTATCATCTGTTTCTCTGAAATAGGCTGTTCCTGACTACACAAACTGAGTCAAAATTCGACTCCGCAAGAGTCAAATTGAGTCGAATTTGACTCAGGCGGAGACGAATTTTGACTCAGTTTGTGTAGTCAGGAAAAGCCTACTTCGGAGAGAGTCAATTTGACTCACCATTTTTTGCAATGTACCTAGGAAGTATGGTACGGTCAGTATTCTCAAAAATTATCATCGCGACTTACTTTAATATCACAGCTTCTTGGCAAAATCTATGCAAATCTTCGTCGCCAATCTTGCGAATCGTCTAAAATAAACAGCAATATAAATTAAGCAATTAAACGTTAAATAGCTTAGTAATTTTTACTTTATTTTTTAACCAAAAAACAGAATGAAACAGTCGGTTAATTCGTAAAGCCTATAAATTGTTTATTTTTCAGCATATAACCCCGGTATACTTAGCTTTATTCACGCCGTATTGCGGCGACATTGAGAGCTTAAATTTTTTTCTAGTAAAACAAAACAAAATTTCACTATCGAAACTGCCGTCACCTCCGGCAAAAATTCTGCTGAAGGCGGAGCCTAGCTCTGATTTTTGCCGGAGCCCGAGGCAGACCTCCAATTGTACCCTGCTAGACACACAATGGAGATAACGAATAATAGTTGAATGATAAAGGCTCAAAAATCAATCAATAAGTTCCCCACGATAACAACGTTGTATATATAGAATCAACTTAGGCCCGGCCCGTAGCCAAGGAGGCGTGGGGCAGGGGTGGAATTCAGCCCTGGAAGAATTTTAACACCCCCTAGAAAATTTTTACCTTACTTGTAAGTCATCAAAAACACTTGTATGCCCCTCCTGAAAACTGTTTAGCCCCCTTTCAAGGTGATCTGACTACAGTCCTGCTTAGACCCAGCTGTAGTAGTTTTCTTCACAAATCCGGCGCACTTCCAGTCAATGTCCATCTTTGCACAGCACTATTGGTGTGACCCTAGCATTACCTGGCTTTGACTCCAATCAAACTCGCCGACTTGTCGGTCCATAGATACAGCGGTTCGTTTTTTCCGCAGATCAGCAATAGAGTAAACTTAAGCGTTAGACTATTACACTGTACATTTTAGTGAGTCGATTTTAACTCAGAATGAATTATATCACTCAATCTGAGTTAGGACTATCAGAACTCAGCGTTCTGTTTCAATTCAACTCATTCTGAGTTAATTAAGCAGTTCAGCCAAAATCAACTCAGCTCAGAGTGAGAATCAACTCATATTGAGTTAATGATTAATAATATTGATTCAAAAACAACTAACAAGTGTACGCCTATACTACTGTTATGATGCCGTTCTGTACATTGGCCTTTCTTACCTTAATAGCAACAGGGTAAGATTTTGCTCCGCGTTTGGGAATATTGCAAGCGAGGCCTCGAAATACTTCTCCAAAGAAGCCTTTTCCAAGTTGGTCATTCATTACTATATCATTTTGAGCAATTTGTGGCAAAAAGTCGTACTGTTTAGTATCCTAAAGCCAAAACTATTTAACCAGCATATTCTAAATTTTTCAAACACACATATATATTATATATCTATAAATCTATATATATTTATATATATTATATATCTATATATTTATATATAATATCAATATATATTTATATATAAATTGTCTACTGCTTAATCTTTTGCTCAAACAATATAAAATACAAATAGTACACGCAGTACTATGCTATTTAGTTCTGTGTTGTGTACAAGTGTAACCTACTGCCAGGCTAAGCAAAAACTTAAATACAAAACCTCAGTTTTGGTTTAAGCCTAAGTCTAAATTTAAGCCTGAGTCTAAGTTTACGCCTAAGCCTAAGCCTAAGTTTAAGCCTAAGCGTAAGCCTAAGTTAAGCCTAAGCCTAAGTCTAAATCTCAGTTTAAACCTAATCCTAAGCTTACACCTAAGTTTAAACATAAGTTAAGCTTAAGCCTAAGCCTAAGTCTACGTTTAATCCTTAGCTTAAGCTTACGCATAAGCCTAAGCCTAAGTTAAGCCTCAGCCTAAGTCTAAGTCTAAGCCTAAGCCTAAGCCTAAGTCTAAGCCCAAGCCTAAGCCTAAGTCTAAGCCTAAGCCTTAGCCTAAGCCTAAGCTTAAGCCTAAGCCCAACAATACCATCAGAATTGTGCCTGGACGCCTGAACCATACATATTTAATTTGGAACGTATTCTAAACATTAGTCGCCTTCATGACCTTGTCAACTTACAAACATCGCAACGTTTAACTTGGCCAAAAACGGATCAGGCTTTATATGCGGAGCGGTAGCGTTTGATTCCATGACGTGTTTTGCTTTTATAGCAGTTTTCATTCTTCGCTTGCACAATACTAAACATCAAATTGTTGGTTTTAACAGAAGTCTTGGTACGAAAAACGGTGTGGAATGTATTTTGCGTCCTGAACCGGAATTAAAGCCGTTCTAATATTTTAGACTTGATTTCCGTTCGAGGGGAGCCGAGGCTCCAGTGTCGTCAACTTCACTGTAAATTTCAGTGAGTTGATTTTAACTCAGAATGAGTTGAATCACTCAGTCTGTCACTTACGAATATCAGAACTCAGAATTTTGAGTTGATTCAATTGATTCTGAGTTAATTTTATCAACTCACCCACAGGTCTAGTGAACTCAGAGCGAGAATCAACTGAACTCAGAGTGAGTTGATGTTTACTGATATTAATTCAGAAATAACCACCTCGCTAGCTGAACTGATTAATCAACTCATTGGAATTTACAGTGTTGGTTCCACCAGTGCGTGTGACCGAACCTATCCTGTGACCCGGAGTTAGTTCTGATCTGTCCGATGCAAATTTAATTTTAAAATGAAAGTTGTCAAAGAAAATTCTGACAAACGAAGCGAGCGAGACGTTAGACGTATTAAAATTGGGCCTATTTTTTAAGGAATACGAGGCTAACTGTGTTCATGGGCTTGTGCAAAAGTAGAACCCAAAAATGTAAGGACGGCAAAATGGTCATTATCCGAAAAGTTCCGTTTCGAATTGGCCCTTTGCTCGTACACTTTTGGTGCCAATCACTGTCGTAGACTTTAGGAAACGAGAATAACAGATAATCCGGAGCTTAGTGTGAAATATATCTGCTAATGAAACAGTTACTGAGGGCTAAAGTTTAGGTGTACAGTGTAAATTTCACTGAGTTGATTTTATCTCAGAATGGGTTGAATCCACTCAGGGGTCTGAGCTATGAGTTAGGTCTTTCAGGACTCGGAATTGTGAATTGATTTAACTCATTCTGAGTAAATTAATCAACTTACCCAGAATTGTATAAGGTCACAGTGAGATAACGTTTACTGTTATGAACTCAGAAATAACCAGAAATGACTAATTCTCTCTCTGAGTAGATTAATCAAGAGGGCTAAAGTTTAGGTGTACAGTGTAAATTTCACTAAGTTGATTTTATCTCAGAATGGGTTGAATCCACTCAGGGGTCTGAGCTATGAGTTAGGTCTTTCAGGACTCGGAATTGTGAATTGATTTAACTCATTCTGAGTAAATTAATCAACTTACCCAGAATTGTATAAGGTCACAGTGAGATAACGTTTACTGTTATGAACTCAGAAATAACCAGAAATGACTAATTCTCTCTCTGAGTAGATTAATCAACTCATCAAAATTTACAGCGTACAGAAAATCTCGTGAGTGAAACGAGCGTGAAGTTTGACGTAATTGTTGCATAAAATTCTTTCGGGATATCTGCCTCGATTGGACTCACTTTCTTTTGCAAAGTTCCGACCCATAAAAGTTGGTTCGGGGGAAATTCTTCCTTTTTCTCCCACCACCATCCGGCTCCACAGCCCCTGCGTTACCGTACTGTATGGTGTAATTGCTCGCACCCAGCACCGCCCAGTGACAAACGGTGACTGACGTTGATGCACGACAAGTATTAATAGCGTCACCCATCCTGCGTTGGAGTGATTCTTGTGTACAACTTATATGCAAGGCTTCGAATTTAATTCCGAATTAAAAGTCTGACTAAACCCGCTGCGGCAAGATAAAGAAATAAATTCAGCTCATAAAATTTTGAATAGTAACTTACTAACGCCAATAATTGCTAAAATGCAAGCAATCGATACTAATATTGCAACTGCAATTGCAATAATAACAACGTTATTGTCTTTATTTGCAGGCAGAGCAACTAAAATAGAAAAAAAAACAACAATTGATTTAAAAGCAAAATTCAAATGAAATTTCAATTTTTGCTAAAATGTCGGCAATATTTCTGTTTCGGTTTATTATACAAAACAGAAGCACTACACTCTAAATTCCAGTGAGTTGATTTTAACTCAAAATGAGTTGCATCACTCAGTCTCAGTTAGGACTATCAGAGCTCACAATTGTGAGTTCATTCAACTCATTCTAGTTTAATTCATCAACTCCCCCGTAGTCAACTCAACACATAGTGAGAATCAACTCAACTCAGAGTGAGTTTAAGTTTACTGTTATTAGCTCAGATATAACTAACTTTCCGTCTGAGTTGATTAATTTACTCATTGGAATTTACACCGTACTTTAGGATACCCAAATTCGAAACTTTGAGCAACAACGTGCGTATATACAGAATTTAAAATACAAAGAACCTGATAAAACCACTATGGATTTTGACTATGATACTTCTAGCGACCGACCTCTTGAAAATAAAAAAAAGTTTTATTTGGGATTTTTCATTCAAAAACGCTGTATATAATTAAAGCTAGAATGCCCCAAATACACATTTTGCGCAACGTTCCTGCACTACTTTGTTTTCAATAAAATTAGCACGCAGATTGTTGTGCATTCGCTAACTTTTGCGCATTGAGCAAATCCGGCTGACTAGTTTCTATTACTAACAGCGGATATACGTATTGTATTAACTAGTATCTTTTTCTGCCAAAATTGTGTTGCAGTTGAATTATAGTTCAAACTTACTTTGAATCGGCTCCGAGTATGGTCCGAGTCCTTTGACATTTCGCGCCGCCATACGAACTTCAAAACTGCCGTCAAGATTGATTTCTTCTGGGATATGCCATTTACTCTCGCCGCCGTCCAGCATTATTGAAGTCCATTTTGATTGGCTAATTTGGCTTAAATATTTTGATTGGCCAATTTGGCTTAAATATTTTGATTGGCTAATGTGGCTTAAATATTTTGATTGGCTAATTTGGCTTAAATATTTTGATTGGTTAATTTGGCTTAAATATTTTGATTGGCTAATTTGGCTTTAATATATAAATATGGTTACATTGTCCTAATCCTATAGTAAGGACATTCGATCCACGTTAACTATAATGACATACAGTGCCGGAGCAGCTACCCCTCATATCCCCCATTCGGGGGAGGGCACTCGTAAAGGGACCCACCACCGTAACCCGTTGAAACAGAAACCGTCGAAGTTTTAAAATGCGTCTGGCTTCTCGCTGGTTTCACTCCCGTGTTAGTGATATCATAAAATAAGCCAAAGCGTAAACCTAAAACTTAAGTGGCGTACGCGAGAAGAGAGACAGATCTTCCGAAATTTTTGTAAGAATAAGGAAAAATTCACTGTTAATAAGCTTAAAATAACCGACCGATTCATAAAGGTCAGAAAATCATTTTTTATGTACATGCGCCATATCTAAAAATGAAATTCAAGCTACACATTTGGCTTTTAGGAGTAAGCAGGCCCGTAGCTAGCTCACCTTGCTAGAGGAGCTAAACAAATTTCAGCAAAGGCATACAATGGTGTTCGTTGACTTACAAGCAAGGATGAAAATTTTCTAGAAGGTGCCAAAATTTTTTCAAGGAAAGGCTAAGCCCTTCTTATGGCAACAGCTTGGCTACGCGCCCGAGAAGTAAAGGTGAAAGTGTACTACTACACAATAGAAAACGTTATTATTAAAGCTGAAACGTCCCACATATGTAATTTGGTCAGCGTTCCAGCGTTTATTTACATACTTTTGAAGTTTGATACAAAGAAAAGTATATGCAAATTAAACAAATAAGTGCCGATATTTAACCAGGTATAAAAAATGATCTGATGAGAAAAATCAAACAACTGCGACGTTGCAAATGTTGCAACGTCGATCATAGACTGGTTCTATTTAAGCAGCCACACAGACAAAAAGTTTTAGCATTTTATAAAAATAACCCGTAACCCGTAGTTACACATATGTGTAACTCTCCTATTGTACTGGGTTTTAACCTATGTTCAAGAGTGTTTTTATCGAAACAACAGTGTTATGTTTATGCAAACTTCTATTTATTTGCATATTGTGACTTTGCTGGAACGTTGCCCAAAATACGTATGTGGGGCGTTGCAGCTTTAATATATAGATTAACATAAACTAACCGGTACTGTAAATGATACTCTAAATCATCATCGTAGCCTCCGGTTGATTTGGGCGGCATCCAAGAAAGTACAACACTTCCGCTGGGTAGCTTAGATACCGTCGGCTGTTGCATGGGCGATGGGGTTGTGCCTTTAAATAAAACTAGTCAGACGGTTTTGCGCAATGCGCAAAATTTAGCGACGAACAGTCTGCATGCAAATTTTGTTTTCACATAGCAATCACGTTTCTGTTCCAAGAAAATATTGTTAACAAAGTAATACTGGAAACTTGCCCAAAACACGTATGTGGGGCATTCCAGCTTTAATATATAGATATATTTTTAAACGCCCAAAATTCGAATGGGAATTCATGAATTTGTCGGATTCGAAATTTTGGTGAGATGGTCGTAGAAAAGATGAAATAAATATATGAGTTTTCCACCAATACAAGGTTTAGGTTTTAGGCTGAAAAACACGTATGTGAGGCATTCCAGTTTTAATATGTAGATATATTTTTAAACGCCGAAAATTCGAATGGCAATTCATGCATTTGTCGGTTTCGGAATTTTGGTGAGATGGTCGTAGAAAAGATGAAATAAATATATCAGTTTTCCACCAATACAAAGTTTAGGTTTAGGCTGAAACTTAAGACTTTTAAAATTTTGCCTAGTACATTAATGACTCTTAAAATATCGGATTCGGTATTGTAGCCCTAGTGTTGGCCTATACTTATAGCAGCTATTCGCAGCTTCAGCATCTATTAATTAACCTTTCGAAAAGTATCACGACAATTCGTCACCCGACAACACCTCAACTGGCAACTTGTAATCTGAAATCTTGTCATCTCGACTATTTGTCGCTCAACATCATGGATAGGCTTAGGCTTAGATTTATGATTAGGCTTAAACTTAGGACACTGTCTGGCGACAAGATGCCGACCAACGAATTGTCGTTGATTCTGACCCATATAAAACTCAGCGGCAGACCGTTTTTCTGCAGGACTGCAATAGAGTAAAGTTTACGGTTTAGACTAATTTTTTGCTTAGGCTTAGGTTTAGGTATACGCTCATTCTTACGATTAGGCTTACGCATAGGCATAAGGAATATGTTTATACTAGTGTTACGGCCCTGATCTATAAATTGTCGTAAATTGTTTCAAACAGTTAAATACTTGGTGTACGCAAGTTATTATGGCAGTAGTATTTAATACCGTTTGTAATCAATAAATCAGTTTACCAAGTGTTGTAAACGTTTCCTGTTTCGGTTTATCCAAGTAGAAATGACCATGAGGATACGTATGAGCCATTCGGACACTGTATTCTTGATTCGGCAATAGATTTCGAACATCAATTCGATAAACTCCCTGTTGTAGGCTTCGTCTGGGTCTGTCCCAGCCGGGCGACGGTTGTAAAGTAGTTTTCAACGAAGCTGACCGCACGAATTCAGTCTCGGAAATGTTTTGCCACATATCCAATGTCTGCGAAAAAAATTAGTTAAAGTTAGGGGTCGTATTCGCAGTTGGACACTGTAAATTTCAATGAGTTGATTTTAACTCAAAATGGGATTGGATCCACTCAGAGGTCTGAGCTATGAATTAGGTATTGCTGAACTCAGAATTCTAAATTTATTTTACTAATGCTGAGTTAATTAATCAACTAACCCAGAAAAAACTAATCTCTCTCTGTGAGGTGATTAATCAACTCATCGGAATTTACAGTGTATGTAGCACCTCTAATGGACGATACATAAAAGATAATCTAAATGTTCGGTATAAAAATAAATATTTTATTAGTTAATTGTTAGACTTTTTGTATTTTCGGTATAAAACTAAGTATTTTATTGGTTAATTTATTAGACTTTTTTGTATTCTATAAAAATAAATATTTTTTCGTTTAATTATTAGACTTTTTCGTATTTTCGGTATAAACAGAAATATTTTATTGGTTAATTATTACACTTTTTCTATTTTCGGTATAAAAATAAATATTTTATTGGTTAATTATTACACTTTTTGTATTTTCGGTAAATAACTAAATAGTTTATTGGTTAATTTATTAGACTTTTTTGTATTCTTGGTATAAAGATAAATATTTTTTCGTTTAATTATTAGACTTTTTGTATTTTCGGTATAAAAATATTTTATTGGTTAATTATTACACTTTTTGTATTTCGTAGAAAAATAAATATTTTATTGATTAATTTATTAGACTTTTTTGTATTTTCGGTAAATAACTAGATACTTTATTGGTTAATTATTAGACTTTTTGTATTGTCGGTATAAAATAAATATTTTATTGCTTAATTTATTAGACTTTTTTATTTTCGGTGTAAAAATAAATAATTCATAATCAATTATTAGAATTTTTTGTATTTGGGTATATATAACAGTACATATTTTATTGATTAATTTTTATACTTTTTGTAATATTGAAATTTTGAAATCTGAGTGACCAGAAGTTTCGGCACAAAAGAAAGATTTATTTTGTTTTTAATAGACATTCGTTTTTATCTGCAAAACTTGCACGTGTGAATAAAGCTTAAAATCTGCTACAAACGCAATGAACTCACAATATTATCCGTATACTGAAAAACACTGATTAACGGCGAAAAAGTTGACGAAGCCGATGTTTTCCATATGTAAACCACTGAGTCAAATGATATATTCTTTGGACCAGAGAGAATACCAACTGGATCAAACGTTTTTGGAGCAACAACGCTTGAGCTTGAGCTACTCTCGTTCGGTTCAGCTTGTAAATATTTGGCAAATACCTGACAAATAAATGATTTCAGCTCAGAATGAGCTACGTACTGTAGTGACCTGAATAATAGGGAAGAGACTGATATTTATTTGGCCTCTCCAGAGGGTTTCCACTGTTATTCGGCTACGGACATTCCCGTCTTTTATGACGTTCTCTCTTTTGAGCGAGACTGACCTTTTGTAGCATTTTTGCTGGTTGCCATATCCGTCAATTAGTTTCTGGATTAATAAATTTATGCGGGTTTTTATTTCGTCCTGGAGTCATTTATGCAATACAATTAAAGATAGTTGGCATTTATGAGCTCTAATATTAGGGTTTAGGGACTCTATCCGCGTACAGACTCTTATTAGGAATACAGACTCCTATTGATTGGGACTCTAAACGGGGACACCCTTTTTAATACCCCACGTCTTATTCGCGTCATTACATTAAGGGATTTGCTATCAATACTCAGGCCTATATCCAGCTCTTGCTTGATAGGGGCTGCTGCAAATTTTTCAAAAGGATCATACAAGGATTTAGAGTTTTCGTTGTCTTACAAGCAAGCTTGAAAATTTTCTAGGGGGGGCAAATTTTTTCGTATGGGAAGCTGAGCCACCCTGGTCCACGCTTGGCTACCGGTCCGTCTATAGTAACTTCAAAGGTTATCATAACATCTAATGTCACTCACACGTTACCGTTTGTAGGTTGCGCACAAATAAAGTCCACCCTGTTCTGCTGGAACGGTATGGACGTCCATACCGTCTACCAGTCATACGTTTTGTCCACTGGCGACATAGCTAATAAGCGGACATTTATGAGTTCAGCGCAACGGTGTGCGGACAAAATTTATGTGGCAATAACGGTGTAGCTAGCTAAAGTTTTAAATGTTAGTTCTTACATACGCCACAAATTTTAAAAGTAGCTAATATGCGCGAAATCATTTAAAATTTTTGTTACAGTTCAGTTCTGAGCTGGACTGGGGTATATTTGGCGTCAGGGCTCAAAAATGATCAAATTTTTAATGCACTTGGCTATAGTAACATTTTGGATTTTTCAATCTTAAATGCTGACATCTCAATTTAGAGTACCAAAGATGCGTTTTACGTCGGCTAAAACATAATGCAACTTTAATCAATTTGAAAAGTTTAGTATTGTATAAGTGGCATAAAAACACTGTATCGGACATACATTAGAAATATTGATAGCTATGCGGACATTTTTCCCTCAGAACAACGGTATCGAAATGTCCGCTTTTATAGTTCAAGTAGCGGCGGACATTTATTTAGCTAACTATACTGTAGGACGTTACTCGTGCGCAGAGTGCTTTTAGTAACGTGTGACTGACATAATTGAAAAAAAATAAATATTAAAAGGTTTACACATTTCATCGAAGGCAAAAAAGTTTAAGCGAATCTTTGGACGGAGGATTTAGCATAATTTGAACCAAAACTGTTCCGGTGGAACAAAGTTTTTTCTCAGTTGGGGGTTGAACACACCGTACGGGTGACGGGCGGTGCCGGAAGGCACCGTACCTGTAGCGGACGGCGCCGGACGGTACCGTACGGGTGACGGGCGGTGCCGGAAGGTACCGTACCTGTAGCGGACGGCGCCGGACGGTACCGTACGGGTGACGGGCGGTGCCGGAAGGTACCGTACCTGTAGCGGACGGCGCCGGAAGGTACCGTACGGGTGACGGGCGGTGCCGGAAAGTACCGTACCTGTAGCAGACGGCGCCGGACGGTACCGTACGTGTGACGGGTGGTGCCGAAAGGTACCGTACCTTTAGCGGACGGCGCCGGACGGTACCGTACGGGTGACGGGCGGTGCCGGAAGGTACCGTACCTGCAGCGGACGGCGCCGGACGGTACCGTACGGGTGACGGGCGGTGCCGGAAGGTACCGTACCTGTAGCGGACGGCGCCGGACGGTACCGTACGGGTGACGGACGGCGCCAGACGTCAACAAAAGTATAGCGCAACCCTGATACCCATTAGCCTCGGGTCGAATTCAATGGATTGCGTGTGTGTAAGTTTTACTTGAACTTTATATGTTGTCGACGGATGCAAGTTAAAGATCACAGCGCAACAATCATTCGATCCACAATTTAAATTTGAAAAACTCCGACATTTTACATTGAACGCTTTTGGAAGTTGTACTGTTTGAGCAGCGAACTGAAATTAACAATGAACAAACATTAAGAAATAAGATTACAATTATATACACTGCAAATTCCACTGAGTTGATTTTAACTCCGACTGAGAGTTGAATCCAATCAGAAGCCTGAGCTCTGAATTAGGTCCTTCAGAACTCACAATCCTGAATTGACTGAACTCATTCTGAGTGAATTAATCAGCTCACCTAGAATTAAATCAGCTCAGACTGAGTTATTATTTACTGTTATTAACTCAGAAATAACCAGAATAACCTAATTCTCCTTCTGACTTATTTATTCAACTCACTGAAATTTACAGTGTAGCTTAGCCGCAGTGCCGACGGAAGCGCCCCTCAAACGCACCAATTGGGACGGCCGTCACACTGTCATTTCTGGTAATTTTTGAGTTGATAGCACGAAACATTACTCGCTTTGAGCGGATTTGATTATGGTTGAGTTGATTTAATTAACTCAGGATGAGTGCAATCAGTTCAGAATTTTGGGTTCTGAAAGACCTAATTCAGTGCTCAAGCTTCGGAGCGGATTTAACTTATTCTGAGTTAAAATCAACTCACTGAAATTTACAATGCGAAGTTATAGTGATGTGATGTGAAACATTTTCTTGCTCCCTCCTCGGACCTGTTTTGTGGGGCCGGCTATTCTAACGCCGGCCCTACATAGCCGTATGGCAGAACACCAAATGCTTAAAAATAGTGCTTGTGTTGAAATATTGGTATTGTTTCAACGTACACTGAAAATTCCGATGCGTTGATTAATCAACTCAAAAAAAGAATTAGTTATTTCTGATTATTTGTGAATTAATAACAGTAAACATTAACTCACTCTGAGCTGATTCAATGCTGGTTTAGTTGATTAACTCAGAATGAGTTCAATCAAATTCTGAATTCTGAGCTCTGAAAGACGTAATTGAAACGTCAAACCTCTGCGCAGATTCAACTAATTCTGAGTTAAAATCAACTCACTGGAATTTACAGTGGCAGGTCTGTTTAAAATTAAGTTGATAGAATAAAATTAGCCCTGGCAAAGTTTATAAATCGCTTTGCCAACAATTACTACTACGGGATTTTATCCGTAGAACCTGAGATAGCATTGAGAAAAAGTAATTGAACTTAAATATAATTTTTGGACAAATTAAGTCATATATCCGAACCTTACTTTACAGACGTACGTGCAAATTCGTTACTATTCCTACACTGTAAATTCCAATGAGTTAATTGATCAACTCAGACGGAAAGTAAGCTATTTCTGAGTTAGAAACAGTAAACTTTAACTCACTCTGAGTTGAGTTAATTCTCACTATGAGTTGATTGACTACAGGGGAGTTGATGAATTGAACTAGAATGAGTTGAATGAACTCACAATTGTGAGTTCTAATAGTTCTAAGTCAGACTGAGTGATGCAACTCATTTTGAGTTAAAATCAACTCACAGCAATTTACAGTGTACTGCAGAAAAGTAGTTGGAAGAATAAAAAAATATTTAAAAAGCAATAAACTTTAAGCGTTATGCTATGCTTTACTGTAACGGATGCCATTAGCGGATCCAGAGGGGTGGGGGGGGCGGTGGCGTTCGCGTCTCCATCAGAATTTTTGGTGATATAATGGTAATTCTTCCTATTTTACAATTTTCTCCCTCATAATTTTTGTAGTAAAACTTTATTATAATTTTTACCGTTAGAAAATTTAGGTGATAAAATGATAATCTGCCAACCTTACAATTTTTGCGTTTCTTAACGTTTGCCGGCCTGCTCCCCGTCAGAACTTCTTGGATCCGCCTCTGCTGGACGTCGCTGCGCTCCGCCGCACGCTCTTACGGGTTGCTAAACAAAAATATAGGCAAAATTTATTTGGTTGCGTCCGACGACACACTGCGACTACAGCAATACCCTAAGTATTCTAAATTCAAGCTAATTTAAAGTTAAAACTAACCAAAAGTGAATCTTGAACGGCCTCGCAAATAAATCCATATCGAACATCTTCAAAATTGTCGTGTGTATTTGATGGAATGTTCCATTTGACCAACAACTGATCTGGAGTTAAAGCCGTCAGCTCCACATTGCTCGGAGCAGTGGGTTCTGAAAAAATTTAAAAATGAAATTTATACAAATATAGCAACTGATTTGAGCATGACAAAACAAACGCATTCCAATCGATTTTGGTCAATCAATATTCAGGTTGAAATTTGAATATTTTTAGACCGAAACTGTCAAAAATGTTGCGCACAGGTAAAATGTGATGTTAAAGAAAGCTGTGGAAAATGTGTTCTAAGTATAACCAAGAGGGCTTAATACAAGAGTGTGCAACTCTTGGGCTTCCGCATGGTACAAAATGTACCACAGAGCGCTGCGTTTTTGGCCGACCCCCGTTGTTTAGAGGGAATCATTGTCGCATGCAGTAACCTTAAATTAAACTATAAGCTTAGCAATTTTTGTTGCAGGCTACATAAAGTGTCATGGTCCACACTGGTTGTATAGTACCTCCTCTAAATAAAGGGGGTACGCCAAAAACGCAACGCGTGGCGGGTACATTTTTTAATACACAGAATGTACCCAGTTGCACACTCTTGTTAGAGTGATCATCCACTCTTGGTATAACCAAGCGTGGGAGATAGTTTTATAGACAAAAGTATGCAAGTTAATTGTTAGCGCGGGGTACCAAATGTACCACCGCGCGTTGCGTTTTTGCTGTATCCCCCTCTTATTTAGAGGGGGTGTTCGATGTAATAAGAAATACTTACAACGCTTATGTTACCCTTTCGTATAAGTATAAGGGCAAAACATTTATGTCACTTGTCAAAAGCCAGGAAATGTCTCCAACCACGAAACTGTACTACCCTTAAATAAGGGGGAATGGGTGTAGGCCAAAAACGCAACGTGTGTTTAGTACATTTTTTGTACACAGAATAAACCCAGTTGCACACTCTTGTAAAACAAGTCATTATCGACTCTTGGTATAATATATACCGATATGTAGGTTCAATACTACGTGTATGCCTGCCTAATCGGAAGCCTCAACCTTAAACCGAACGTCTGAATCATTGTAAAATTATTTTTGTAGGGGTTTTACCGGATAAATTGATCAATAGTCAGAACTTCGGTTTAGGCTTATCAATCTATACGTCACACTGCAAACCGTAATTTAACCCAAATACGAATTGGGATAGTCCAAAGCGGAATTACGACTTGGGCTAGAACACGGCAGAGTTCTCTCTGACCTACCCCCTTTATTTTCAGGGGGAATACCGGGTACAACCGGTGCGAACCATGTCACTTTATGAACACGGCGTGAAACATGATTCCGTTATACTTTGATTTAGGGGAACTCATGTGATAGCGACCCCCCGGTCAACAAGGGGAGTCGGCCAAAAACACAACGCCCGATGGTACATTTTGTACCACGCGGAACCGCAAGAGTTGCACGCTTTTGTATCATGCACTCTTGGTTGAACGAATACCAAACTTCTTTTGTTGAAGATTTACAATTGCGTTTGGCTTCTTGCTCGCTTCGCTCGAGATGAGTTCCACAATTATATGTCGCGAATTATGTAATCAAAAATTTTGAACTGACTTCCGATAAACTCACTTGGTTTAAGCGTACGAAATTGAATTTCATTTGACCATTGTGGAGCGTAATTAGCAACAAGAGAAGAATATACGTTACTCAATAAATAGGTTGCGTAATAATCAGTTGACGGTTTCAATACGCCTCTTATCGCCATCGGTAAATCATTGAAAACCTAAAATGCATGCACAAATGCAATTTAAGCTTGTCAGTATATGCGTACGGTAAGTGTATGCAAAGCATTGATTGCCATTCATGTGCACGTATACCGGAAACTGAAGTTGTTGCAAGCGACCGTATGGTGTAGTGGCATAATGCTTGACATCGAACACAAGAGGCCGAGGTTCGAATCAACGCATGGTGGTTAACTTTGGGTAAAACTTCGAATAGGGTGTGCACATATACCGGAAACTGAAGTTGTTGCAATGACCGTAAGGTGTAGTGGCATAATGCTTGACATCGAACACAAGAGGCCGAGGTTCGAATCAACGCATGGTGGTTAACTTTGGGCAAAACTTCGAATAGGGTGTGCACATATACCGGAAACTGAAGTTGTTGCAATGACCGTATGGTGTAGTGGCATAATGCTTGACATCGAACACAAGAGGCCGAGGTTCGAATCAACGCATGGTGGTTAACTTTGGGTAAAACTTCGAATAGGGTGTGCACATATACCGGAAACTGAAGTTGTTGCAATGACCGTATGGTGTAGTGGCATAATGCTTGACATCGAACACAAGAGGCCGAGGTTCGAATCAACGCATGGTGGTTAACTTTGGGCAAAACTTCGAATAGGGTGTGCACATATACCGGAAACTGAAGTTGTTGCAATGACCGTATGGTGTAGTGGCATAATGCTTGACATCGAACACAAGAGGCCGAGGTTCGAATCAACGCATGGTGGTTAACTTTGGGCAAAACTTCGAATAGGGTGTGCACATATACCGGAAACTGAAGTTGTTGCAAGCGACCGTATGGTGTAGTGGCATAATGCTTGACATCGAACACAAGAGGCCGAGGTTCGATTCCACGCATATTAGTTAACTTTGGACAAAACTTCGAATAGGGGTTGTGCAAACCGTGTTGTTCCAACAAAGTGCCATATTCTCAATTGTGTTTAGCAGCTAACGTGAGTTAGTGACAAGGTGTCTAATAACCCAATGAACAACAGCAGTGGTACTGGGAGTCTGGTTTGAACCACGATAATAACAATTGTGCTAACGCTCGACTGTCTTAGCTTAATGGGTCGAAAATGGCAATCTCGGCCGCCGTCGAAAGCTATAAAAATAGTAAGCTTAAGCTTTAGACAAATTTTTGCTTGGCTTAGGCTTAGGCTTAGGCTTAGGTTTAGAAGTATGCTCATTCTTACACTTAGTCTTAGGCTTAGGATTAGGATTATGCTTATAATACTGTTCCGTCCCTGTTCTTTACATTGTCCGAAATTTTTAATTTTTAATCAGTATATTAACGTACGTAATCAGTGTTCAGGGTCCTTTTTGGGGTCTTATACGTTATCCCACCAGCCCCCGATTGTTTAAATCTGGTTGGATTTTGAAACTTACTGCATATTTGAGCTTCTCGTGATCTAGCCTGATCATCCCAGATACAAATTTGAATTTTTAAACAATTCGATTTTTAAGGCCACGTGGTCTTCACCAGGGATCCAAAAATTTTTTTGTTGAAAACTTAGACAAATTATGTACCATTCGACTTAACATGAAGACGTAAGTCGAATTGTGCTAAATTTTTGGCAATCAAACGTCTAAGGAGTTATTATTAAATAACTGATTTGACTGGCTGCAAACGATTTGAGACGTCGACAAATCAATCATTTCACCATAACTAACGAGCCAGACGTCTGATTGCCGAAAATTAAACCGAGACCTTAAAAAATCGAATTTTGCAAAAATTCAAGTTTACGCGTGGAATGTCCAAGAGAGGTCATGAGTAAATCAAATATGTAACAATTTTCAAAATCCAACTATTTTTCGGCAACCGCAGACAGGGTAAAAACTGAAAACACCCCTTAGTGCGCGCAACTGCACACTCGTGCAAGTATTTAGTGGCACGCACGGTTGCAACTAAATGCATTTGCTTGCAAACAAATGCAGTTCATACTGCCAAATTCAAAATATAGGACAAATAGTATATAAAAACGAACCTATTTCACTCTAAACGACCCAAAGTTTGGTTTGAAAATGGGCGGGGGGTGACAGCTGGGTGCGACCCTGTCTAAAAACATACCACAACGCTTAGAGTATTACTGTACTTATCGAACGGCGCCGTCCAACGCCGTTCGACATCAGAAAACGACGCAAGTCAAACCGTTTTTTTCTTTTCAAATTATTATTTGGTGCCATGCGGCAATACAAATGCGTTGACGTACGATGCCGATCGACGGTAAATGACGCCAACCGACGCCGGACGGCATTTTAAATGATCCAAATCATCGGCATTAAAAACGACGCAAGTCAAACCGTTTTTTTTCTTTTCAAATTATTATTTGGTGCCATGCGGCAATACAAATGCGTTGCCGTACGATGCCGATCGACGGTAAATGACGCCAAGGGGGGGGGATTTTAATGATCCAAATCATCGGCATTAAAAACGACGCAAGTCAAACCGTTTTTTTTCTTTTCAAATTATTATTTGGTGCCATGCGGCAATACAAATGCGTTGCCGTACGATGCCGATCGACGGTAAATGACGCCAACCGACGCCGGACGGCATTTTAAATGATCCAAATCATCGGTGTCACCCTTACTCTTTCGATGCATCCACCAGCAGATCGTTTATCGCAAACATTTCTTGAACTCGACACCGGTCGAATTCGAAGTTTAATTTGAAATTTAGGTTTTGCCACTGTCTCACAGCTGTCGAACTGGTTGATGTTGGTCAACGACTGAGAAAATGGTCGTCGGTATTGTGTAGTTTGTTGCTGTTGCATTGATACTGGACTGGCGATTTGTAACACAACTGACGCAGATCCTACGTTTTGAATTTGGAGCCGCGAAGGATGTTTCGGAGGCAACAGGCAAGATATTTCTGAAATATAAAAACTATTCAACTTGTCGTAGTGACACTACCATGTATTGAGCGAAGCTCGAACACACTTAAGCAATTATGCTAATATGCAAATTAGCTATTAGGTAACTATCAGCAAATTATTTCGAAATATTTTTCCTGTTTAGGGTAATGGCGTAGCCAGGGGGGGGCAAGGGGGCCATGACCCCCCAATGGTTTTGGAATGAATTGAAACTGTGATATCCTGTGCGTTTCACTCCAAACACTAGTTGTCAGTTGTTGATGATTTTCTATTAACTAAGCCGACATTGCTTTAGTAGTATATGTACCAAAATTTGTTTTCTCAAACGTTGTTGTGTGTAGTGACTGTTTTGGTACTGTGTATTTTGATCAAAAACTGTGGTATTACCAACGCACGCAGTATTCCGAAGGTAGGTAGGTAATTTTATAGCTTGTTTATTCATAGGTTACAAACAGTCCAATAAAGAGCCAAGCTATTCAGATGACTGCATGTGAAAAATGCCCTTAATATAACGAAGTCAAAAATGGGGCCAGGGGTGCTCAGATCCTCCATAAAAGGATTCAGTCCCCCTAGACAATTTTCAACCTTGCTTGTAAGTCATCGAAAACCATTGTATGCCCATTTTGGAAAATGCTTAGCTTCCCTAACAAAGGGACCTGGTTACGAGCTTGGTCTCGCCTGTGCTCTGCGATTGCGGACCCGTGATAGTTTACCTTGTTTTGATTGGCTGGTTTACCATCACAAAGTATTGTTATATTACGCATAGGTTTCAAGGTGCAACCGGTGGAGAAAAACAGCGCAACCGGAGCTGAAAGGTCAACAAATTCTGCCGAAGCCGGAGGTGTAGCCGGAAGTGAGATGAAATTAAGTACTTAAAATGATGTTTAATTTGCTAATTTTATTAAATATCTGTAAGGTGTTGTTGAATCTTTTGGTGTTGCGCTTTATTTTTACGAAATCTCGGCAATTTTTCCACCAAAATTGAACCAAAAGTTAAAACAAAACGCACCAAACCAATAAATTTGGTCAAATATACAAAATTTTTCTACAGAAATTTCCGCAACCTCTGACAGACATTCTACCGGAGCCGGAGGTTGATTTTCTGCCTGAGCTTGACCCGGAAGCAGACTTTGTTTTGTACGCTGATAGGTTTACAATTTTGCCCCATGTTACTGCAAGGGGCGTCCAGGTTTATAGTTGGTCCATAAAAGAGTAAATTTAGATTCTAGATTACATTTTTAGCTTAGGCTTACCCTTAGGCTTAGGCTTAGGAACACATTTTTGGAACGCTTAGGCTTAGGCTTAGACTTAGGAATACGCTTATTCTACTGTTACGCCTCTTAAAGTAACATTGGCCATAATTTTTAAAGCTGTCCATATTCACAAGCTTGAGAAAATTGTGTCATGATGTACTCAAGTTATTGTTGAAAATGTATTACTTGGATACGGTTGAAAGCCTGGAACAAGAATGGCCACCGCAGTGTATGATGATTCAGCATTGAGTATTTGTATACTATTATCGCTGCGATCCAGTAAATATATCGCACCGTTTGAAGTCAGCAACGCAATTGTTGTTGCGCTTCCAGAGATTGATTGAATTGAACCAGGGTCCAATCCTGAAATTAGGTTTTTCTTCAAATGTGTGTAGCACCTACTGCCAGTTAATGATAGGTCTTGTTGTAACTTTTGAATCAATGAAAGAAAAATTTCTCACAGGCAACATGCTATATGCGCCTGGTTGAAGCTTGCTGCTATTGTGCCGAATTTCAAACTTTAAGCTGCTTCTAGTTCACTTGTTTGAAAACCGTTTGCCAAGATAAAATACGCTGTTTCCGTACGCAAAACATTTCACAAGAAACAAATTTAGTATAAGTTTCGGCACCGAACTTGCATGTAATTCACCGGGCCGATGTATTTACATCAGGGAGCGACAGGATAATAATTAACCGGATACCGAAACCAGATACAGATACTAATTTTTTAGCACAACCGGATAGCGGATATTGTAAATTTTGACTCAAAATCACATGGCGGATGCAAGGAGCACCCAAACGCCATGCGTAACGCAACAGGGATCAAAACCAAAATCTTGTATTAAAGTTTAGTATTAAAATTGCGTTTGACTTCTAGCTCGCTTTCTTCGGGCGCTGTTGTGTACCATTGTTCTTCGCGTTACCCCCGTCAGAAATTACTGAACCCTTCTTCAACAAATTAGCAAACTAAAAATTACGTACCTGCAAATGCGGAATACTCGACCAACGGAGTGCAACTTTCCGTTTCGTGCAGTCGGCGATATTGAATAATTGCAGATTTCGCAAGCAAAAGCAATTCGTATTCAAGACTGCGTGCATCGTAACGACCATAGATACTGTTTGAACTTCGCGATAAATCGTAATGTGAGCAAGATGAAACCATGGTGCTGTTTTCTGCGTCTGTAATTAATATTTTTTGCGGGTAAAGCCAAATTCACACGTGCAAGTTTTAAAAGTAGAAAGCTGATACCTTTTTATATGTCATAAATGGAATTGAAAACGCAACGTGCACTGGTACAGTTTACATCATACAAAAATAAATAAGTTGCATACGCTTGCAAGAAATATTGTCATCATCGACATTTGATACAGGCACAAACTTTGCAACTCAGTACCCAACACGTGCCCACGATGCAAGTCGACTCCTCAAGACGCAGGACACCTGTTCTCATGCCCGTAAAACAGAACTATGCTGACCATCTGAGACCTCTGGATGAGGCCAATCGAAACTGCTGCATTCTTACAGATCTAATCAGTCCACAAATGGAAGGAAACGTTTAACACAACAACAACAACACGTATAGTTCAATAATTGGTGGTAAATCAAAGCAAAAGTGGATGATTCATAATTCAACAAGAGTATTCAACTGAGTACTTTTTGTGTACAAAAGAATGTACCCGGCACGCGTTGCGTTTTTTGCCTACTTCCCGGCACCCTCTTGTTAAAGAGTGATCATAAACTCTTGGTAAATGTTACAAAATATAAGGTTCTCGCAGTCGTCGAAGTAATAGTACCTTTGTACGACAGTGGTTGTCAAATGTTTCATATTAATCGCTGCAAGTTTCGATTTTTCGATAATAAAAATATGAAAATTCAACAAGTTGTAATATAGTGTAAACCTTAAGAATAGTGCTTGAACCGATACTGTAAAATTTCGATATACCACTCAGAATGGTAATTTTCCCTCGGATGCCCCCGGATGATCGTAGGTAAGCGCGCTGGTCGTGTAGAAAGAATTTCAGTCGCGGGCATACCTGCAGGTAAAGATTTGTATCACGCGGCTAAAATATTGACATTTTTACCCGCGCCACACTACTTATTGTGGCTCATGTTACTTTAAGGGGCGTCCAGGTTTCTGGTGGGCATTTGAAAGAGTAGGCTTACATTCTATACTACGTTTTTTTGCTTAGGCTTAGGCTTAGCCTTAGGAATACGCTTTTGCAACGCTTAGGCTTAGGCTTAGACTTAGAAATACGCTTAATCTACTGTTATGCCCCTCAAAGTAACGTTGGTCGTCTGTTTTATTTCTGGTCAGTTGTTTTGCAGTGCTTATATCGGCGCTTTATATTTAGTTGGGTTTGAAATTTTTTTGTTTCTAAAGTAAAATATTTTGCGTAAATTTATATTGCAGCTTTGATTATAAAGCGCAAATTGCCGCCGACTTTCAAAATACTGATTTAACTTCAAGCTCGGGTAAAAGGTGGCTTCCGAGTAGATATTTTAAGCGCGGGTATACCCGCGGGTAAAAAAAGTTTTGCGTGGGTAAAAGAGTGGGTCGGGTAAGAAATCCTTACCCACTTTACACGCTGATACCACAATACCGATACCTTGATTTTACTGATATCGATATATCTCGGTTGAAAAATAGTTAAGAAATTCTTGTTGCACAAAGTTTATCTGTTGTATAAATACTTAAGTAAGATTGTCGAAACTCAGTTCAACATTAATATAAACTGACCGTGAATTTGAAGGTGTCCTATCTTCGAATCACAGCTGTATTCGTATAATTTTGGTCCATTCCTTTGCGAGTCCATTTGTAGCGAAACATATAAAGTGCTAAAATCCAAACTAATAAAGATAACTAGAAGCCGTAGTTGGACATATATGCCACTTTCCTGCTGGAGTTTCAGACATCTTCACAAAAATGTAAGCTGTATCAAAAATAGGAAACGTTTACTAATCCACGCTTTAAACCTTCACAATTAGACTAACAGTAAATATATACACAATAATTTTTTTGTACAAAGATCCGTTTGTTATACCAATATTTACTTGTGCTGGAACGGTGCGCAAAATACGTATGTGTGGCGTTCTAGCTTTAATATATAGACATTCACTACAAAAATAGAAGAAATAACGAAGTGGCTTGAGTAAAAAGGAAAAAATAACGCGTCAATATTCAGATGGAGTCCAAGACTTTTAAAAACGCAAAATATACGGATAAGATTTGTGTAGTTTTGAGTTGACACAAATTTCAAACGAATTCTAAGCTTATATTCTTAAATGCGTATAGCAGCTATCACCAGTTAGCGTAAGGTTTTCAAATTGACGAACTCTTGCAATAACATATTTCAAAATTTTGCACAAACTTTCAAAATTTTGCACAAACTTTCAAAATTTTGCACAAACTCAAAATTTTGACCAAACTTTCAAAATTTTTAACATACTCTCAAAATTTTGCACAAACTTTCAAATTTTTGCACAAACTTTCAAAATTTTACCCAAACTTTCAAAATTTTGCACAAACTTTCAAAATTTTGCACAAACTCAAAATTTTGACCAAACTTTCAAAATTTTGCACAAACTTTCAAAATTTTGCACAAACTTTCAAAATTTTGCACAAACTTTCAAAATTTTGCACAAACTTTCAAAGACAAACTTTCAAAATTTTGCACAAACTTTCAAAATTTTGCACAAACTTTCAAAATTTTGCACAAACTTTCAAAATTTTGCACAAACTTTCAAAATTTTGCACAAACTTTCAAAATTTTGACCAAACTTTCAAAATTTTGCATAAAATTTTGCACAAACTTTCAAAATTTAAAACTAAAATTTCAAAATTTTGCACAAACTTTCAAAATTTTGCACAAACTTTCAAAATTTTGCACAAACTTTCAAAATTTTGCACAAACTTTCAAAATTTTGCACAAACTTTCAAAATTTTGCACAAACTTTCAAAATTTTGCACAAACTTTCAAAATTTTGCACAAACTTTCAAAATTTTGCACAAACTTTCAAAATTTTGCACAAACTTTCAAAATTTTGCACAAACTTTCAAAATTTTGCACAAACTTTCAAAATTTTGCACAAACTTTCAAAATTTTGCACAAACTTTCAAAATTTTGCACAAACTTTCAAAATTTTGCACAAACTTTCAAAATTTTGCACAAACTTTCAAAATTTTGCACAAACTTTCAAAATTTTGCACAAACTTTCAAAATTTTGCACAAACTTTCAAAATTTTGCACAAACTTTCAAAATTTTGCACAAACTTTCAAAATTTTGCACAAACTTTCAAAATTTTGCACAAACTTTCAAAATTTTGCACAATCTTTCAAAATTTTGCACAAACTTTCAAAATTTTGCACAAACTTTCAAAATTTTGTACAAACTTTCAAAATTTTGCACAAACTTTCAAAATTTTGTACAAACTTTCAAAATTTTGCACAAACTTTCCAAATTTTGTACAAACTTTCAAAATGTTGCACAAACTTTCAAAATTTTGCACAAACTTTCAAAATTTTGCACAAACTTTCAAAATTTTGCACAAACTTTCAAAATTTTGCACAAACTTTCAAAATTTTGCACAAACTTTCAAAATTTTGCACAAACGTAGCGCAAATTGAATAACAAACGCGCTGCATTTCAAAGATCATCACTTGCTGATTCGAAAGTTTCAAGACTTATTAACAACTTGTGATAGGTGCTACACACATTCGAGAATACGGACACTTAATGTAACTTGAACAGTTTGACAGCTAAAATTGAAACGAAAGCTTTACAATAAGAATTAATTGAAGCTTAAGGAATGGCTCTTCAAGTCCTCCAGCTCGAAGCCAGGATCTTAGAAGAACTTTGAGGATCAACAGACAGCTTGTCTTGAGAAAGTGGTAACGAGTGGTTATTAACCCGTATGGACTATGATACATTTTGTGGCCAGGCCGAATTTTAAGTTAAATTTTCAAGTTACCTTGTCAGTGAATCAAATTCAATTGCATACACCGTATGCTTCACTGACACCAATGGATTAACATCCGGTCTGACGTCCGCTTTTTCGTGTGAATGTTTCAAATCAATCACGGAAATATTAAATTTTCCAACGTTTAAACGCGGTGCAGTTTTAGGCTTCGTTAAGATTAAAAGTCGGTTACCAGTCCAGTCAACGCTTATACCATGAATTTCGGCGAATTGAGATAAATTTGACAGATCCAGCTGAAATATTTAATTTTTTTAATAATACAAAACGAACCAAAACTGGTAATTCCAGTGAGTTTATTAATCAATGCAGCTAAAGAGTTAGTTATTTTTGAGTTAATAACTGTAAATATTAACTCAGTCTGAGTTGGGTTGATCCTATGTCTGAGTTAAGTTGATTCCGCGTAAGTTGAATAATTCAGTCAGAGTGAGTTTTATTGACTCAAAATTCTGAGTTCTGAATGTCCTAACTCAGACTGAGTGATTCAACTCATTCTGAGTTAAAATCAACTCACTGGGATTTACAGTGAAATACGAATTGCAAGAAAATTTTTTTCTTAATATAATGCACCGCTTACAATATGAAATTTACCGTTGCCACAATATATGTCATAAGGTAGAGTGAACGCGTGAGAAATTTTAAATTTGTCACGCCTTAACTCTACCTTAACGCTTTTTTTCTGTTATCCCTGCCCTAAAAACTCGACCCCCGAAACGAATTTAAAATTTCAACGTATAAAAATTGATTTCAGCGCGTAAACTACTGTAAAAGTAGTTCAAGACACAAATCAGTATTGCCAGATATTTTGCCCAGGACGAACGGAAGGGTCTACGACAAAACGCACAAACCACAATTGCGGCAAATATGACAATTTTCTAAACAATTACCCTATTACGACAATTACCCAAATGCGACAATTACCCACATGCAACAGTTGCCCAAATGCGACATTTGCACAAATGCGAGAATTTCTCAAATGCAACAATTACCGAAATGTGATAATTACTCAAATGCGACAATTACCCAAATACGACAATTTCTCAAATGCGACAATTACACAAATGCGACAATTACTCAAATGCGACAATTACCCAAATGGGACAATTACTCAAATGCGACAATTACCCAAATGCGACAATTACCCAAATGCGACAATTACTCAAATGCGACAATTACCCACATGCAATAGTTGCCCAAATGCGACAGTTACACAAATGCGAGAATTTCTCAAATGCAACAATAACCGAAATGTGACAATTACTCAAATGCGACAATTACCCATATGCGACAATTACTCAAATGCGACAATTACTCAAATGCGACAATTACCCTATATGCGACAATTTATCAAATGCGACAATTACCCAAATGCGACAATTACTCAAATGCGACAATTACCCAAATGCGACAATTTCTCAAATGCGACAATTACCCATATGCGACAATTTCTCAAATGCGACAATTACCCAAATGCGACAATTACCCAAATGCGACAATTACTCAAATGCGACAATTACCCAAATGCGACAATTACTCAAATGCGACAATTAATCAAATGAGACAATTACTCAAATGTGACAATTACTTGAGCGGTTAATACTCAGATGAAACATTTGTTTTAAAACGACAATTACCCAAAACGACAATTATACAAATGCGTCAATACTTGAGCCGAACAACAGTCACATTTTGGTAATTCGATATAATCCGTTAATTGACTGTCAATTAATTCAATAATTACCTGTTCAATATCACGGGATCTGATTGCATACAAGTCGTCCAAATTTAGGTACCAAACGTTAAGACGCTTTTGCGATTGAGATACGCCAAATATTGACTCCGAAACCTGCTTTATCAGACCAACTTTACCACCCAAATCGCTGTCAGGCAAAGCTAACTTTAAGCCTGAAGTTGTTCGATTTTGAAGATATTGAATTTCAATTGAACTGTTGTTTGAACGAGCGTTGAAATGAACACGACTGGTTAGTAACGCCGCTGTTGATGGTTTATCTAAAAATTGAAGCAAAGAAAGCGTAGTTTATTTTTGGTCAAAATCCAATTTAAAATATGTGGGTTGGGTACAAATCTGGCAAAATAACCGCCTCAAAGAAAAAAACATCGAAGAAAGATTAGTGTGAGACCATGTATGGACCTGAAATACACAAGAAAATAATCGGAACTGGCTGTTTATTCCTTTAAAGGTACCGCTATACTTGTCTTGTGGCGCCGTTCGTCACCGTCCATCACGTACGACATTGCGTGGTGACGTACGATGACGGACGGCGCCGGACGTCGCCAAAAGTATAGCGCCACCCTTAATCGTTTAAAATTAAAATTAAATTTAAACAATCTGTCATTTGTGGTAGGTCAATCTACACTGTAAATTCTAATGAGTAAATTAATCAACTCGGCTAATGAGTTAGTTATTTCTGAGTTAACGCATCAGTACGCCTTAACTCACTTTGAACTGTGTTGATTTTCACTCTGAGTTTAGTTGATTCCGGGTGACTTGATCAATTACCTCATAGTCAATTCAATCCATGCCGAATTCTGAAATCTGATAGTCGTAACTCAGACTAAAGTGTCAACTCAGTCTGAATTAAAATCAACTTAATTAAATTCACAGTGATAGCTCTTCGAATATTTTATACCTTGCAAGTTAGCTGAAACACTGATCGAATCGCTGCTCCCGACAGTAGCGAAATCGGCATTTTGAGCAATAATCTGTAAATCAGAACAGTCAACAACAAAACTAAGCATTGCCCAATACTAAATGTTTAAATCCGCTTTTGTTAAGACTAATAGTGTAAATTTCAATGAGTTGAGTAACGAACTTAGCTAGCGAGTTGGAGTTAATAACAGTAAGCATAAACCCACTCTGATTTGAGTTGATTTTCACTCACAGCTTATATATTTGATTTCATGTAAGTTGATCAATTAACTCAGAATGAGTCGAATCATTTCAAAATTCTGAGTCCTGGGTCCGTATTCTCAAGTGTGTGTAGCACCGATCACCAGTCGGTGATAGGTCTTGTAACTTTCGAACCAGTGAATGCCGAGGCTCAAAATTGAGCACATTTTTGGCATATATATGATTTGCTGTACGTCTGTACCAAATTATGAGTTAAACAACTGCAATAGTTTGCGAGTTTCAAGAAGTTGCTATAGACATTTGATAATATGGCCGCTGATAGTCGTAACGCAGACTGAATAATTCAACTCATGGATGATTCCAGTACGATAAGAGAGTGCAACTTAGCGGATGATTCCGCTATGACAAGATTGTGCAACTGAATAGTGGATGATTACACTATGATAATAGCGCGCAACTGAGTACATTCTGTGTAGAAAAGAATTTACCCCGCGGATATTTTGCTTTTGGCCTACCCCCTTTCATTTAGGAGCGTACGTTGCACTATTATTTTTAGTTTAACCAAAGTCGCTTCGATTACATTCTGAACTCATCTTATGTTTGCTATGCGGTTTAAGTGGAGATTAGACGCCAATTGAGGGGGTTGGGCAAAAATACAACGAGCAATGGTACATTTTGTGCGGCCCATGTATATAACAGGGCCGGAACAGTAGTATAAGCGTATTCCTAAGCCTAAGCAAAACAATTCGTGTAAACCTTAAATTGACTCTATTTACAGCCCTGCCGAAACACGATCCGGACCTGTTCTATACATGGGCCTTTTGTGCCATGTAGCACCCCAGTAGTTGCACACTCTTGTCTATGGGTTATCTTCCACTATTGCTTAAACTATTCAAACTTACATTACAGTTAATCTCAGAATTATGTCTCGGGGTTGTTAGTTCAACGGTTAATCTTGTTTGATCCGCAGGAATACTGTCGTTGTTGTAGATTTCTTTGCTGAAAATATTTGATTGAAAATGGCTTGAGGTTTCGACTTGGACAATAATACCAATTTCGGCGATACAAACCTTACAATGTAAATTGCAGCGGGTTTATTTTAACTCAGAATGAGTGGAATGCAATCCACACAGAAGTCTAATCTCTGAATTAAGTCCTTCTGAACTCAGAATTCTAAATCGATTGGAGTCATTGTGAATAAATTAATCAACTCTCCTGGAATTAGATCTGTTAAGAGAGAATTAATATTTACTTTTATTAACTCAGAAATAACTGATGATAGCTAATTCTCTTTCTGAGTTGATTAATAATCAACTCATTGGAATTTACAGTGTATAAATTTAGAAAGCTAATGGCAGTTAATGATTTACAAACTTTAATTTTTGTGGTCCAACTTGAGGCATCACAGACATGTTCCACTTATTGCAGCTCATTGTTATCAAAACAAACAGGAAATATAGTTGCACACAAGAATCCAATACGTGTTTATGTCAAAAATGGACGTGGGGCGCGGGACGTCATGGGGGTCCCATGAAGCGAGGTGAGGCAGGGTAACGTGGTAACTTTTCCTATCCATATATATTAACTAATTACATTGCTAGCTATGGATCAAAATTTTGATCCATTTTGAAACAATACCTGCTAGAGTGCCTTGAAGACGTTAGATCGATTATGACACACCGGATTCGGTATCCCACAGGCAAACCATTCCATTGAGACGCGGACCATAAAAGTTCTAGCAAAATTGCCGGGTGTCCATCAGATGCCAACGTGCGCACATCGTACAAATTCAGCATAAAATTGCCGACAGCAGAAGGTTCTGAAATTATATTTTTAAAATTAACCAAACACCGTTTCGTTTTAATGGAGCCACCTCGGTTTAATTTTTTTAAAGTAGACATTTGTATTTTACTACTATTTATGAAATCTATATATTTATACATTAAAGCTGGAATAGCCCACATACGTGTTTTTGGCAAGTTTCCAGCATACTTTGTTTACAATAGTTACGCTGCACATAAACGAGATCGTTCTAGAAAATTTGCTTACAGATTTTGGCCCATGTAAAGATTAGGGACATGTGTTTCTGTGGGACTGCAATAGAGTAAGCTTGAGCTTTACACCAGTTTTTTGCCTGGTTTAGGCTTAGGCTTAGGATAAGGAATATGCTTATAATACTGTTCCGCCCCTGTTCTTTACATTGGCCCAGATTTGTTATACACTCGATAACCCTTTAGCACATTGCGCAATGCTGGCCGATTAGTATTTCTTATTACTGATCCTACTCAATTATATCTGAAAACCTGAAAGGGCTCTTCTCATTCTGCTGCTTACAAGCGATGGCCAAACGTTTCAAAAATAGAACTTACGAACATTGGCTCTCCGCAGCAGTTTGCCTAAGCCTAAGCTTACAAATTTCTTGCCTAAATTTATCTTATCGACTCAACTGGCTGGCATTTTAAAAGTATTTCTAGTGCACTTAAGGGTAACTTTTTGGTGTTTCACATATGTCATTTGGCTACGCATAGAACCGAAACCAGAATTTTGTACCGGTTGACAACAGAGTACAAAATAGAAAAAAGTAAAAATAGAGCAAACGAGTATAAAAACAAAAGTCTAAAAAATTTTTTAAAATTTTCATCAAATTTTGTCATTTTTATTTCAAATCGAACAATTACAGCATATATGTGTAATGAAAAATTGAGTGATTTAAACGTGATTTACGATGTATAATTGTTAGCATAAAAACCGACACAATTTCCGATATTAACGGAAACGGAAACGAAACTGAACGTTCGTCGTTTACTAAAAATCAATATCCGGTTACACAGTTGTTGATGATAGCATTCAGCAGTAAGATTTGAAAGCAAGCATAGCGACCGAGAAAATAATTATATTTGAAAACCTGTCAACCGTTCGATAAAGTAACGTTGTGTAAACAATAAACTTTACTGCTCGCTGGAGTCATGAAGTTGTCTTGAAACGAAACTGAATCTTTCCATAACGTAAACGGTTTGATTTGTAGCGAAATATTCGTAAAACCAGGATAATCTTTCAAATTGATATATTTTTCTGAAGTAACCTGAAACCAGAAATAATATCTTTGTAAACAATGAATCAACTAATTTTATGCCGGAAAACACTAAACTATGCATTTAGATCGTATCTGAAATACTTAGCTAATATCTACTGTTAGAGATATGCCTAGTTATGTAAATTTCAATGAGTTGATTAATCAATACAGCTAGCGAGTTGGTTATTTCTGAATTAATGTCAGTCAACATTAACTTAGTTTGAGTTGCGTTGACTTCGGGTGAGATGGTTAATTAAATCATAATGAATTGCATGAACTCAAAACTCGGATTTCTGATAGGCCTACCTCAGACTGAATGATTCAACTCATTCTGAGTTAAAATCAACTTACTGAAATTTACAGTGTATAAGCCAATTATACGTTCAACAGAATGCTTGTATTCTCATTTATCATCAGTTGGTGATAGGTCTTGTAATTTCTGAATTTATTCCATTCAACTTTCACTGTTGGCCTTGGTTCACTTCAACTACCTGAACCAGATAACAATACTACTTTGTTTTCTGTTTCCAAAAAGAAATGTTGCGAGTTAAAATAACGAAAACATTTTTTTGCTCAAACTCCAACAACAGAGTCTTATCAATTTATCACATTCAAAAATGACCATTTTTTCAATCTTTCTGTGACGGTTAACAACCAAATACCTGATCCGCGCAGTAAAAAAAGTACAAACCAGTTTTCTGGTTCTAAAAAGTAGCGAGGCAAAATAACAAAAATTTCCAGTTTAAAATTGAAAAAATTTACGAAAATTTTCAGCTTCTAATTTTATACCGAAAGTTTTATTACGAGTTCATAATAACTCTGCTTACAAGAGTGTGCAACTGCTTACATTTTGTGCACAAAACAATGTGTCCAGGGCACGTTTCGTTTTTGACCGACCCCACCCTTTATTTACGGGAGGCCTGTGTGGTACATTCGGTAGTTCCACACTGTTGTTAACGAGTGATCATCCACTCTTGGTTTGGCCCATGTTACTTTAAGGGGCGTTTAGGTTTCTGGTGGGTCTATAAAATAGTAGGTTTAGATTCTAGGTTACATTTTTGTTTAGGCTTAGGCTTAGGCTTAGAAATACGCTTAAACCACTGTTACTCCCTTTAACATAACATTGGCCCTTGGTTTTATTAATTTTATAATTTTGCCAAAAAGTACCGTTTCACTTATAATCTTTCCATTTTCGTTCGCATCGCTCATCTTCACCCAGTAATACGTTGCAGCGTCTGAAGTTTCGCTTGATACAGTCCACGATAAACGCAGTGATTTGTTTGACGACGCCAAGCGAACGTCTGTCGACGTTACTGTTGGTGGCAAGAAACGACTACCATCAACTGAAATAAATGGTTAATTTTCAAAAACAATTCTAAAAAATTTTAACTGAAACTCGTGTTTGTAACTGAAAATCACGGCCAATGTAAAGAACAGGGGCGGAATAGTATTATAAGCTTATTTCTAAGCCTAAGCGTAACCCTAAACCTAAGCGTAAGAATGAGCACAATTCCTCAGCCTAAGCCCAAGCCAAGCAAAACAATTAGTCTAAAGCTCAAGCTTACTCTTTTCTAGTCCCACAGAAAAACGTTTTGCCTCTGAGCTTTACATAGGCCAAAATCAATGTTAAAGTTCAAATTTAATTACTGTAGTGACCCGAATAAGAGAGAGACTGATTTTTATTTCGCCGGTCCAGATAGTACTACACAACTGTTAGTTCTTTTAACTAACACCGTGCTAGTTGGATCCAACACTTTTCGTTTTATATTCTTTCCTTTTGTCCGAACTGACTTGCTCTGAAGCATTTCCGTTGACTGCCATGTCTGCTAATCTTTTTTACTGCAGCTTCCGATAACCTGAAGCTTTTTGGCCGCAGTACTACGTACACTGAAGCCTGCAGTGTCCAGGAAGCTGAACCGTTTTGGTTTCAGTAAAACAGACACTGAAACCTTTTCTGCTTTCAGTATACTGGACATTGAAGCTTTTTTGCTTTCAGTATACTGGACACTGAAGCTTTTTTGCTTTCACTGTACTGGACACTGAAGCTATTTTGCTTTCACTGTACTGGACACTGAAGCTGTTTCGCTTCCACTGCACTGGACACTAAAGCTTTTTTGCTTTCAGTATACTGGACACTGAAGCTTTTTTGCTTTCAGTGTACTGGACACTGAAGCTTTTTTGCTTCCACTTGGACACTGAAGCTTTTTTGCTTTCACTGTACTGGACACTGAAGCTGTTTCGCTTCCACTGCACTGGACACTGAAGCTTTTTTGCTTTCAGTATATTGGACACTGAAGCTTTTTTGCTTTCAGTGTACTGGACACTGAAGCTTTTTTGCTTTCAGTGTACTGGACACTGAAGCTTTTTTGCTTTCAGTGTACTGGACACTGAAGCTTTTTTGCTTTCAGTGTACTGGACACTGAAGCTTTTTTGCTTCCACTTGGACACTGAAGCTTTTTTGCTTTCAGTGTACTGGACACTGAAGCTTTTTTGTTTCAGTATCCGATACACTATCCCCTCAAGAGTTACCAAGTGTACGCATGATACTGTGGATGTTGCAATTTAAAATAAAAATTTAATTTTCTTACCTTGAAGCCTCGACCAGATTCCAATAGTCGAACAACGTTGTCGGTAGTAGTTGACGTTATTCAATTGTTGATTCATCGTTCCAACTCGATTGTCCATCGTCACAAAGTAAACAAGGTTGGCAGGTTCTGCGCAGGTGAGTGATTTGAGTCTGAAAATTTTAAAAGTAATTATTGCTATTTAAGTCTCCTTCCTTAGGGTTCCGCTATATTTGACGTCCGGTAGCGTCCGTCATCGTGCTTCACCCGTACGGCGCCGTCCGTGACTGTGCGTCAATCGTACGGCGCTGCCCGTCACCGTCCGTCACCATACATTATCGTACGTGAGTTATTTGCGTACGATACCGCAGGATGACGGACGGTGCCGGACGTCAAAAAAAGTATAGCGCAACCCTTAGTTTCATTAATTCTGAATTTTACTTTCGCAATAAAAATCCTTAACTGGAACTCACCAAAATATGTACATATTTAATAATAAACTTACTACACAGTGTTTATAAAATAATTAAAGTCATTCCTGAGCTAAAAATTATGGCGAACACGTCGTGCCTAATCCGTTGCTGTTAAGGGTATGCACAAGCAGAACACAACTGACGGATATCTCTACTAACTTTTAACCATTTCTCACATGAATATTTTCAATTTCATATAAGATGTAATTTCAAGATAAGATTTGATCGTCAGTCTCACGAGTAGGAGGCGTTTACGATGACCACTGAGCTATAGAAGATTGACACTCTAGCCTATGTACGTCTCACGTCTTGTGGAGATTTTGCACTGTACATACATGTCAGAATTGTTAAACGCTGCTCGCAGTGTCTGTATTGCTCGTATATTATTTGTATTTAGTTGCGTATAGTATACTCTATGAGTGACAGGGTTAAGACAGGCCAGACAAAATGTCCACTTTTACAAGCTTCAGGATATCCTACTAGATTCCATGGGTCAAAAAATTTTCTCGCAAGCTACGCTCACTCGCAAGACTTTAGCATAATGGTATACCCTGTTGAAATGAAATGATCGCTTCTCAACTGATGGATACATCTCGCTGAAACATTGGCCCGTATTCTCAAATGTGTGTAGCACCTATCACCAGTTGGTGATAGGTCTTATAACTTTGGAATTAGTGAATGCTGAGGCTCAAAATTCAGCACATTTTTTCGCGTATAATTTTGCTTTACTCGTGTACCAATTTTGATTTCAACTACTGCAATAGTGAATAAGTTTGAAAACCAATTACTAACTGATGATAGTTGCTATACATATTTGAGAATATGGGCCATTTACGTTACATACTTGAACATAACATTCACCTACCTTGGAAACGTGGCCAAGCTTCCAAGAAGTTGTCGGGAACCTTTGAGTGCATCAATAGCAACCATTTGAATACCGTTGCGATTACTGCTGAATGCCAGTATTTTGTTCGTTTGCACGCATCCAGCAATTTGTTCTATTGTCGAACAGTCAGAAATGTTTGCAGTAAAATCGCAGTCGACATATCTGCAAAAAAACAATCAAAATAAAACTTTAAAAAACACACAATTTAGCATTTTTTGAAAAGTTTGTGTTGCAATGTAGTGCAACTATTTTCATATTTATATCTGTAGTACCAATCGCTATTTAGTAATACGAGTAGCCTAATTTCGGCCAATGTATAGAACAGGACCGTTACAGTAGTATAAGCATATTCGTAAGCCTAATCCTAAGCCTACGCGTAAGCCTAAGTGTAATAATGAGATGATACCTAAGCTTAAGCCTAAACCTGAGCTCAAGCAAAAAAATTGATCTGTAGCTGAAGCGTAGTCAACTGCAGTCGTGTAGAAAAACGTTCCGTTCCTGAACTTTACATTGGCTCTAAAATTTTTAAACGAGCGGTTTTCTCTTGTTTTCGGCAATTGTTTTAAAAATACTTTATTATACACAGTAGTCTGTTTGAAAATTTAAAATTAACGAATGATAGTTGCGGTACAAATTTGCTTATTCGGCTTTAAATTGAAAATGTTATACAAGTTGTTGTGCCGTTTCCATTTACTCCAAGAATTTCAATTATAATATTTTGATTTCTCAAATTTTAGCTACAGTCACCAAAATACATTTTCGACTGTTATTACATACCGTGTTCACTAATACTTCTAATTCAGGTATTACACTCAAAATAATATTTCTAATTTTAAGAAAAAATTTCTTTCATTTAAGAAATATAATTTAGCAAGGTGCACTTGAAAAGCATTTCTGTGATAACAGTAAAGTTTTCAAAAAAGTTTTGAAATAAAGTCTGAAAATAAACGTTTTCCAGTTATTTTTAGAAAAATTGTCTTAAATATCAGAAAAAACTGTTCAGATTTGCCACAGAAAATACATTTCTGAATACACTCAGAAATACATTTTTCTGTGTACTACGATGTATCTTATCTATAATGTGTTGTTTGTCACATTTAATTATAAAACTAGCCAACAAGGCTTATCGACAGCAGTAGCCAATTTGTTCACAAGAGTGGCGCTATACTTTTGACGATGTCCTGAGCCGTGTGGCAACGTGCGTCACGGTGCGGCATCGTACGCCAGACGGCGCCAAACGGCGGCGGACGGCGTCAAACGGCGGCGGACGGCGTCAAACGGCGGCGGACGGCGTCAAACGGCGGCGGACGGCGTCAAACGGCGGCGGACGCCGACAAACGGCGGCGGACGCCGTCAAACGGCGGCGGACGACACCGGGCGTTCCCGCACGACAAGTATAGCGACATCCTTATATACCGGCAAACGTTTGAACGTACTTTGAGTAAAATAGGCCATTAAGTTGTATGCTCCACAATTTGTAATTTGAAGCTAATATCAACAGTCCTGCAGACGGCAACACAGCCATACTCAGTAGATTTGAATTTATAAATGTAATGAATTTGGTTGTTGTTGGCTTATCAATTGAGAATCGTACAATCTAAAACAATAAATATCGTACTTTGTTGCAAAATAGCTTACAGTATGAATGATATGAATGACGGAAGTTTTTCAATTTTATGTTTAATTCGCTGCAGCCGGCTTTCGCCTAAAAAATCGTCTGATTTTGAAAAGTTTTGTTGCATATTTGAATTATTTTGAAATATTGATACGAGTGAAAGTAGCGAGTGCGAAAAAATTTTTAGCTCTAAAAGGGTGTAGATTTATAGCCAATGTAAAGAACAGCGGCGCAACAGTATTATAAGCATATTCCTAAGCCTAAGCCTAAGCGTAAGCGTAAGAATGAGCATATTCCTAAGCCTAAGCCTAAGCCTAAGCGTAGAAATGTGCATATTCCTGGGCCTAAGCCTAAGCCTAAGCCTAAGCGTAGAAATGTGCATATTCCTGGGCCTAAGCCTAAGCCTAAGCTAAGCAAAAAATTAGTCTAAAGCGTAAGATTGCTCTATTGTAGTCCCACAGAAAAACGTTCCTCTCCTGATCTTTACATGGGCCAGATCAATTCAAAACTTTGTAGAAAAATGCTATGTTTAATAGGCTTAACAATTTTCTGACAAATGAATCCGTGAAATACTTCGAAAGCGTCGAACGTCATAAAACGGCTAAAAGTTTATCTTCCAAAAATGTCCAATAGTTTTGTACGGAAATAAGGATGTAACTGTCGGGACACCAGGCTGGCGAGATTAAGCAGGTTTATAACAGCAATAGTCGATGATGACTGTTGACAAGAGTGTGTACTAAGGAAAGATTCCGTGGTACTAAATATACTACCGGGCGTTGCGTTTTTGACCGACCCCATCCTATTGAGGGGGTGGTTAACATTTGAAACTAAGAATACGCATGGGTTTTAAAAGCCGAAGGGGTGCAACTTTGCATTATTGCAATGTTTCAACATCTGAAATAGAGAGAATTGTTCAAATGTACCCCCTAAATCAGAAGTGGGGCCGGCCAAAAACGTATCCTGCGCTGGGTACATACTTTTGTACCCAGAATGTACCCAGTTGCACAGTCTTAATAAGATTATCCATTCATGAGTGTTTCTCTTACCCTATGTTTGCTTCAGTATTGAAACACTTTAGCGAAACTTATGCAGCTTCCACAATAACATGCGTACACCAGGTGACTTTTGAGGAGTAGTGTCACGGACACTGTAGCCAAAAATGCTTCAGTGTGCAGGATACTGAAGCCAAAAAGCTTCAGTGTCTTTGACATTGAAGCAGTTTTGGTTTCAGTATCCTGGACACTGATGCATTTTGGTTTCAGTGTCGAGCGCATTGAACAACAGTTAACTTTAAATGAAACTTTAGTTAAAACCAGATCTATTTGTTTACCTGACCATTTTGTGCCATATACACATATTCTCCGATAGGATCCCAAACCGCTAAGCTACCAGTTTCTGGGACGTCTTCACCAAGCACCCTCGTATCTTGATTGCTACCCAGAACCTCTGTGGTATTTATACCACCCATAGAACTCCAGGTTACACCAGTTACGTCGCCTGAACGCGTGACAAAAATAGTTTCGAAATCTCCAGATGGTTCACTTTTCATTTTTGGCAAAATTGCTGAAAATATTAAAGTGTCGAATGTTTAGTTTGGTTTGAAATTTCATTGGCAAATTGGCAATATGATCATCTATGACTTAATGAGACTCGGATTAGGCGATTGAAAACTTACGCTAATTATATATGTCGTAACTCAAGTCGTAATTTAGCCGAATTATTCCGAATTTGGCTAGTCGTAACCGGAAATATGACTTGGTCTAGCCCAAGACGGAATCATGTCACATAAATTTGTGTGTTTTCTAATTGGTTACCCGATAGTCGTAATCCTGCATTATTCCGTTTTGCTCATTAAAATAAACTGGTAGGTAGCCAATAGGTGGCGATTATTTAGCCAATCAGAAAAAAAGAATTCGGATCAACCAATCGTATTTGAGTATGGCATTAAGCTAGAAACGAATCACAAGGCGTACAGTTGTTGCATAAAAAGAATTTTCGCCGTAGGCTAGCCCTTGTCGTAATTACGCGCAGAGCTAGCCCAATTCGGAGTTGGGCTAAATTACGACTTGGGCTACAACATATATACTAGTACACGTAGTAGTACACATGTGCAACTGGATTAAGGTTTGTCCGGCCCTAAGCTAAATTGTTACTTGGACCCCTCAAATTAAGTGACTGACATTAAAAATGCTTTTTGAAAAGCTGTCGTGCTTTGCAGATACAATCTTAATTTGCATACGTAATACAAATAAAAATTTTATTGGAACGCTGCCCAAAATACGTATGTGGGGTGTTCCAGCTTTAATATATAGATAAATATATATGTTTATAAACATACATATTATTTATGTATATGTGTGTATATTTTAAAAAGATATACTTGTAATTTCGTCGTCATATTTTCGACGATTTGAAAGATCAGAGCTTAAAACATGAAGTCCAACATTGTTGAAATATCCAATAATGGAACCAGATGCACAGATAAATCCAGGAGGATCAAACCCTAAAAATAATCACAACTTAATAACATTTCGGCACAACACAGCAAGTTTTAGGCTGGCTTCTCTGTTTGCGCCATTGTTTAAAACAGTAAAACAATACCTTAGGTTAACAGGGTTAGGAAACTTAAACACAACGGCTGGCTGGTATTTTAGGTGTTATGGCCAATGTAAAGAACATGGACGGAACAGTATTATAAGCATATTTGTAAGCCTAAGCCTAAGCCTAAGCGTAAGAATGAGCATATTCTTAAGCCTAAGGCTAAGCTTAAACCTAAACCTAAGCGTATGAATGATCATATTCCTAAGCCTAAGCTTAAGCCTAAACCTAAACCTAAGCGCATGAAAGAGCATATTCCTAAGCCTAAGCCTAAGACTAAACGTAAGAATGAGCATATTTCTAATCCTAAGCCTAATCCTAAGCCAACCAAAGAAATTTGTCAAAGCTTAAGCTTATTCTTTTCTAGACCCACAGAAGAATGTTTATAATTGAACTTGGTCTACGAGATATTATCGCTGAGTTTCTGAAACCCCGCTTAAGTGTACAACTTAGTAGTTAAGCATGTGTTAAGCAATTACATAACCATTTTGTGGCTTCGAAAAGCACACTTAGTTAAAGTTGCTGACTAAATATGATATATTACAGATTAACAGTGTAAACATACTAACCTTGGTCTAATTGAAAATATACAGTAATGGTGCCTGATCTATATAGAGCAGAACTATCACTTTGTTGTTACGATTGGTGCACCTTTGGTGTTTATTTGTTTTGCTCAAAAAGTTAAGTATTTACTTAAGCCAGCGACTTAATTACTTCCGTGTAACATATGTAAATACTTAAGTATGATTTCAGAAACCCAGCCAATAAAAGATAAAAAATTACCTTTGGCAAATGTTGTTGATAGTTTGACTTGGTTTTCAGAACAGACACCGACCCAACAAGCGCTTAACGTGACTCTGAAATTAATAATTGATAGAATTTTAACGCTCAAAAATTGAGAATTTGATTTTTAGTTTGGTCCTTAAATTCCGAAATTCAGTAAAGACTAAAAAATTGAGAATTTGATTTTTAGTTTGGTCCTTAAATTCAAAAATTCAGTGAAGACTAAAAAAATTGAGAATTTAATTTTTAGTTTGGTCCTTAAATACAAAAATTCAGTAAAGACTATAAAATGTTTATATTTATATGAATTTACAAAATAATTATACGAAAACAATGTTTTAAATTCCGAGCCTCGAGATTTTCATTTAAAAAAGTTTTTCTACGACGAGCAAGTACCATAAAAACAGCAATTATTATGCTTAATTATTGCTTCAAAAACGTAGTCGTTTTCTGTTACCTTTCTATCGCTACAGAACTGCAGGGGTGTGACCAGAAATTTGTTTGAGATTTAACTAATTTACATACAACGTGGTTCACCAAACCAGAAAACAGCCAGATTCGTCGAGTGCAAGCGCTAGCAATCACACCCGGGCTAATAAAAACTACGGCGAAACAGAAATTACTGATGGCGGGCAAACTGGTAAATGTTATAAAACACACTTTTTAATCTATGCTTATACGTGTCAATTTTCTGAATACCCTGTAAATTTCAGTGAGTTGATTTTAACTCAGAATGAGTTCAAACATACCGTCTGAGCTAGGACTATCAGAACTCAGAATGTTGCGTTGGTTGAATTCATTGTGAGTTAATTAATCAACTCATCCAGAGACAATTCAACTCACAGTGACAATCAACTCAACTCAGAGAGAATTAATGTTTGCGGATGGTAATTCAGAGATAACCAAGTCGCTGGCTGAATTGATTAATCAACTCATTTAAATTTACAGTGTAGGGACTTTACCATTTCATCACAATCAATTGTCCGACGGGGGCGTACGCCCCGCCCACTTCCCCGTCAGGATCCGCTAGAGAGTAAAACGGCTTACTCATAAACAGACGACGGTTTCAGTGCCTCAAAATCATAGCGCAATTGCGTTGAGCTGTTCGGTTTCAACGTAACATGAGTTACTTGTATTCCGCCGTGCCGTAAATTCAATTCGTACTTCAGCGCTCGCCATTCAACTGGAGCTAAAAACAATGAACTTAGACTCAGCTGTTGGCATAAATCCTTGCCACTGTAAATTCCAATGAGTTGATTAATTTTGCTCAGAGTGAGAATTAGTTCTTTTTGGTTATTGGTGAGTTAATAACAGTAAATATTTACGCACTCTGAGCTGATTTAATTCCGGATGAGTTGGTCAATTAACTCAGAATGAGTTCAATCAATTCAGATCGCTAAGTTCAGAAAGACCTAATTCAGTGCTCAGGCTTTTGCGTGAATTCAACTCATTCTGAGTTAAAATCAACTCTATGGAATTTATAGTGTGGCCCCACGTTATCCCCGCAATTTAGAAAGTTCTCGGCGGATTGGCTTAACAAAGTATATTGTACTGTGCTTAAATTGTTATGGTTGCTTGCAAACTTACCCATGTAGAATTATGCTTTTCCAGTTTAAATTTATGCGGTCGTCATTGATCATTCTGCAAGGGCCGGAACAGCCACCCCCCATATTCCCATTTGAGGAGCCCACCCCAAAGAGGGCCCCCATCATAACAATTTTTTAAACTAAAAATTTGAAAAATATTTCAATCTTTGCAAGGGTTTCCCTACCCGGAATTTTTAGGGCAGCCAACCTTGCCTGCTCCGACACTGTAGTGAATCGTAGCGAACTCTAAAAGGTGAAAACTTTTAGACATTTGAAGTAAATCCACCGCTGAACCAGCGCAAAACAAAATTTTTTTATTAGAAATTAAGACTAAAATTGCGTTTCGCTTCTCGCTATACGAAGTTTTCTTCTAAAATTCGCGTCTGCTTTGCCTCCTGGTTGTCTAGCAATAAAGACCTATGTTTTCAAATGTGTGTTGCACCTATAAATTGTTGGCGATTGGTCATGTCACTTAGCAACCAGCGCATGGTGAGGTTCGAAATTCAGCACATTATTCGCGTTTGATTTGCCCTACTTCTGCACTAATTTTGAGAACTGCAATTGCAGATGTTCGTCAGTTTAAAAACCTATCGCTAACTGATGATAGATGCTATACGCATTTGAAACTGTGGGCCAAGATATAAGCGTTTTTGTATACTGGCCAGATAATTTTCAACTGTCTCTCATTACAAACCAGTTTACAACTTACCACTGTACAGCACAGACTCCGGCGGATCCCAAGTTACAGCTACAGCTGTTTCGGTTGCATGAACACTGAAATTTCGAGGCGGACCCAAATAGCCTGCAACAAGTAAAACCGCAACTGATTTGGCATTTTATTCATTGAGCGAAGCGAAACTTCGAGCGAACCTCCGAGTTTCGCGAAACGGTTTTGTGTTTTGTACTCTGGGATCAAATGGTGGATGTCCGTCTGTCCGTCCGTCCGTCCGTCTGTTCGTCTGTTCGTCCGAAAAGAATCTCATAAACTGTTTTTGGTTTGAAAACCAATAATCCTGCGCTGTTAACCTCGCATTGGGATCTTAAAATTTTAAGCCGTTTACTAGCTACAGGCTAATTTGCATAATTACTTAAGCCTAAATTAGGACTTTCTACATTATTTCACTAATTATTACAGTTAGAAGCAATCTAATTTCAGCATACAAGGGTTTTTGGGTGCGAGGAATCTGCGTAGACTGTTTACAAACCTCCAAAACCGATAATTGAGCAGTTAGCTAATAGATAATTTGCATATTAGCATAGTTCATAAGCCTAAATTAAGACTTTTTACAATATTTCGCTAATTTTTAAGGTTAAAAGCAATATAATTTCAGCACTAAAGGATTTTTTGGTGCGAGGAATTTGAATAAATAGTTTACAAACAACCAAAACGGATAATTGAATAGTTAGCTAATAGCTAATTTGCATATTAGCTTAATTGACAAGACAAAACTAGGACTTTTTAAATTATTTCCATAATTATTAGGGTTTACTGAAGGTTTTTGGGTGCGAAGAATCTGAATAAATTGTTTACAAACCTCCAAAACCGATAATTTAATAGTTAGCTAATAACTAATTTGCATATTAGCTTAATTGACAGAACAAAATTAGGACTTTAAATTATTCCAAAAATTATTAGAGTGGCTGAAGAGTTTTTGGGTGCGAGGAATTTGAATAAATAGTTTACAAACGTCCGAAACCGATAATTGAATAGTTAGCTAATAGCTAATTTGCATATTAGCTTAATTGCTTACGTGCGTTCGAGCTTCGCTCAATAAATGTAGTCCCACTACGACTGGTATTATTAAAGCGATTACGCCACACATACGTATTTTTGGCAGCGTTCCAGCTGTTGTAATGAATGTTTCATACCAAAACAAAAGACAACGTAACTACGCAAAAAATACATTCTTTTGATAGTCAATGTACACGATGTAGCTAAAGGTTAAAGAGCGAACCGAAAACAAAATGTACTGAGCAGTTTTCAGGAATGAAAAGTTTCGCGAGGAATGTTTTAGGATGTTAAATTTAGCCACCACGGCGATTGGTTAAAATGAAATCTGGAACGACCACCATAATTGCAAGTATTTACAGGCTAACATCTATGCTTGGTTTAGTGCTACTGCTGATACGGCATGAATCTACTAGTTTTTTTGATTTGTCGAAAACTGCAGAAATTGACACTGTATCGAGAAGTTTTCCTTTTGAAACATTCTTGACAAACACAGGCGGATCCAAAAATGCCTGACGGGGGGCTGGCAAATGTTATGAAACGTAAAAATTGTAAGGACGTAACTTATCATTTTATCACCAAAACATTTTCTGAGAGCGAAAAATGTAACAAAATTTTCTGACGGAAAAAATTGTAAGGTAAGGCGGACCTTACCATTTTATCACAAAAAATTTCTGACGGGGGGAGTACGTACCCCCTGCCCCCTCCTCTGGATCTGCTAGTGTTCACAGAGAAAAATACGACCTTTGACGGAAATTTTCCGCTTTCTGAAGTCAAAAATCTTCAAAAACTTTTACATAAAATTTTGCCTCCTCGAAATAAAATCCTTCGCTTCACAGCAAACAACCAGTTTAAGGGTAAACATACCTGGTGCTACATCAAACGCTACTGCAACATCAATTAGTTGCCTGTACTCTGGCGACAAAATATAACCGTCGATTTGTTTGCCTCTTTGTTGCGCTGCTGGTGTTTCTGTTTCAGTCAGTAAACAACTTGGTTCGTTGGACGAACATTTAGACGAGATCCAAAAGAAGCGTCCTGTAACAGTAAACATTAAAGATTAGAGTAGAATCGTAATTCTCGCGGTTCGAAGAAGCTCAAGGGTGCCGATATATTTGCCGTGTGGCCGGCCGCACATCAAAGAATTTTTTGTTTACAAATTGATATGCTATGCCATGCGGCAATGAACGTGCGTTGTGGTACAGTGCTGAACGGAACCGGACAGTGTCGAACGATGCCGGACGGCGACGGATGACGTAGAATGGTGACGGATGACGTCGGACGGTGACGGATGACGTCGGACGGTAACGGATGACGTCGGACGGTGACGGATGACGTCGGACGGTGACGGATGACGTCGGACGGTGACGGATGACGTCGGACGGTGACGGATGACGTCGGACGGTAACGGATGACGTCGGACGGTGACAGATGACGTCGGACGGTGACGGATGACGTCGGACGGTGACGGATGACGTCGGACGGTGATGGATGACGTCGGACGGTGACGGATGACGTCGGACGGTGACGGATGACGTCGGACGGTGACGGATGACGTCGGACGGTGACGGATGACGTCGGACGGTGACGGATGACGTCGGACGGTGACGGATGACGTCGGACGGTGACGGATGACGTCAGACGGTGCCGGACGACGCCGAATGATGCCGGATGACGACGCCGGACGGCGCCGGATGGTTACAGACGATACTGAACGCCATTAAAAGTACAGCGTCACTAAAGGTTTGAGTAATTTGTTAAGAATTGGGGTATTCGTACTGTATAGTATGCTGAACCGTTTCATTTCAGCTGTACCATGTACAATCGAAGCTTTTTTCGATATGTAATATATAAAACAGATATGCAAAATATGAAATTAATTCGCATCACTATGAAAGAGTATTGTATCGAAACGGTATTAACATACCTAGTCAAATTGCGTTTTACCTGCCGAACTGCAATAGAGTAAGCTAACGCTTTAGGCAAATCTGTTTGCTTAGACTTTAGGCTTAGGTATGAGCTAATTTTTATGCTTATGCTTAGGCTTAGATAAGGCTTAGAAGTATACTTGTACTACTGTTACGGCACTGATCTATATAGTCAATCTAGCTGTTGAAATTTCTCAATCTTTAATTGAAGTCTACATTGTTAAAGCCAGGTGTCAGTCGAATTTTTTGTTCCTTTAGCGGCGGCGGTTGTGTCAACATACCTCCTCCAGCTGCAATTCTTGTCATTCCGTCATAGCTTCGCTTTGTTCCGGGCCGAAGTCGATTTTCACCGATGTTCACAATATCGCTATGATCAACCAAAGACACCGCAAACACAGTGTTGTTCTGAAGCAAAAAATATGTTAAGCATGATAATCAGTACGTTTTACCACACTTTAAATTGCATTGAGTTGATGAATCAATTCAGCTAGCGAGTTGGTTACTTCTGAATTAATATCAGTAAACATTAACTGGCTCTGAGTTGAGTTGGTTAATTATATAATTCACAATGAATGAATCATCTCAAAATTCTAAGTTCTGATAATCCTAACTCAGACAGAGTGATTCAACTCGTTCTGAGTTAAAATCAACTCACTGAAATTTACAGTGTTGAACCTTGGCTTGCTAAAGATCCCTCCTTTGTATCAATACTTCAATTCTAAAATTACGTTATTAAGGTCAAATTCTAGCTAAAGAAAATGACTAAGAATGCACTTGACGCTGTTCTATGGATATGAAAACATCGGCCAATGCATAGACCAAACCATAACAGTAGTATAAATATATTCCTAAGCCTTAGTCTAACCGTAAGGATACGCTTATACCTAAGCATAAGCAAAAATTAGTCTAAAGTTTAAGCTTACTGTATTGCAGTCCCGTGGAAAACTTGTCGGCTCCTTATCTTTATATGGGCCAAAACACTCTTACCTCTGCAATTAACAACCGAAATAGATCGTAATCCACTGTTAGATCCGCAATTTGATCCGGTGTAGAAATTGAGAACTTTTCTCTGCGAAACACTAGTTCTGGAACGTGTGGAATACCGGATATTGAAGATGCCGCCGGAAAACGATAAACTGTGGCTTGGTCTCCGGAAGTAGAATTTGAAAAAGCAAAGTAAATGTATCTAAAAATAAATGTAAAGTCATCAAATTATAAACAAATATAAAGGACATAAAACTTTTGAGTGTTAAAATTATAGGTCGTCAATGCCTGAGTTTCTGGAACGCTACTTAAGTACAACTTATATACTTAAGTATTTTCTAAGCAATTTCTTACCACCATTTTTTCGTTTTTAGAAGCCTACTTAAGTTAAGTAAAAAGTATGATTTCAGAAACACAGCCACTGTTTTAAATAGGTACTAAACAAAATGCACAGGCCTAACTTGTGCTTAAATTTAGACTTTTAAGCCTAAACTAATACCTGTGTAGTTTGTCTCGATTCTGTTCTAAATTCTCGCATTTCTAGGAAAATAGGTTTTAATCTTAAAAGCTAGAAACATCTTATTCTTCCTATAAGATGGGACTGATCAATGCAAACGAATGCAAAACTTTCTCTTTTATTTGATGCCGTTCAAAGAACATCGGTGGGTTTAAAATCATAGCCCATTAAAAGATCAGAGGCAAAACGGTGTTTGCTGACTGCAATGGAGTAAGCTCAAGCTTAGACTAACTTTTTTGCTTAAGCTTAGGCTTACGTATAAGCTCAATCTGGCGGATTGGCTTTGGTTCAGGCTTAGGTTTAGGAACATGCCTATACAACTGTTGCGGCTTTGTTCTATACATTGGCCAAAATCCTCGAAGTCCTTGCATACGCCCAATATCGGTTGATTAAAGTAAATACCTTGAACGCAGGGTCACATTTTACCTGCCTAATTCGTACTTATTTTAAGACAATTCGAACGGTACGGATTGTTCCTCGAAAATTTTGTTCCGGTTCCGCTAGGACTCGAACAGCGAAATACGTACCCGTTTAATCCATCACAGGTGATTTTCGCATTGTTAATAACGTTTTCAAAGTTGACCAATACGGACGTTGTTTCGAATGTAAGCTCGTAGACAATAATCTGGAATTTTAGTAAGGCCTAAGTTTGATGCGCTAATTTAATACTAAAAAGAAAATTGCAGTCTAATATTCTTGCGTAAAAAGGAACTTGAATACCCAAGCATTTGATTGAAAACGACCTACTCGAAGCATTTCCTGACTTATTAATTTAATAATTTTTTGGTTAAGGCGCAGGTTCATGGGACATCCCTGAAACCGTCCTAAATCTGCCCCTCAGGTCCACAAAACGAGAGTTTTTTACAATAATTGACTCTGAAATATGGGTTGTAATACGAATTTTCGGCCCATAAAGATCAGGGGCACAAAGCTGCACTGGGAGACTGAAATAGAGTAAGCCTAAGTTCTTGACTAATTTTTGCTTAGATTTGGGCTTAGACTTAGGTGTAAGCTCATTGTTACGCTTCGGGTTAGGCTTTGGCTTAAAAATATGCTAATAGAGTAAGCTTAAGTTTTTGACTGCTTTTATTTGCTTAGGCTTAGACTTAGGCGTAAGCTCATTAATATTAGGCTTCGGCTTAGGCTTAAAAATATGCTAATAGAGTAAGCTTAAGTTTTTGACTGCGTTTATTTGTAGCTTAGGTGTAAGCTCATTATTACGCATCGGATTAGGCTTTGGTTTAGGAATATGCTTACACTACTGTTACGACCATGTTTTTTACATTGGCTAAATTTTCTTACTTGCGTCGCCGTTATAATATGTAGCCGATTGTTTAACAGGTCATAAGATATATCCAAAATCGCATTAAGGGATGAATACACCAGATCCTTTTGTTCACGACCAGATTTTCCGTCTTCGGGCAATGGAATGAACCAAACGGCATTTGTTGTTGCTGCGAAATAGCCCGGCTGACCAATTGCTATCGCTGTAAAACTATTCAGGTAATGTTAAACAGCGCCAGATCTTTAATCAGCTAACCTGCCCACGGGGGGATAAAAATATTCATGATGGCCAAAAAAGGCTGTCAGATGTCTCAAAAGCGAAGTTGAAGGTTTTCAAGGCAAAAGGTTCGTAATGGGCTGAATGCCCCTTCCGGAGTATCCTGTTGCTGCATGCACGAACAGCGTCTACTGCCAGTGCGATAAAGTATGAAACAGCTGAACTTACTGTAAAAATTGCAGTTGCAGTATTATTGACATAACAAAATTTTCAGCACAACTCAGCTGGTTGGCTGGTTTATCGTGATCCTTTGAGCCGATATGTCCACAAAACAGCTTATTTGACTTACCAACAATAGGCTGATGTTGTGATACAAAAATCAGTTCAGGATTCTGAGTTACAATTAAGTCTCGTGCATTGTGCAATTTGAACAAATGACTTGCGTTTGCAAATATAACTCGATTCGTTTCTCGAAATGGTGGAACATGGATTACACTGAAATTAAAAAATACGTTCTTTACACATATATATATGTTTATATATATATATATATATATATATATATATATATATATATATATATATATATATATATATAGTATATATACGTGTATATATGTGCATATAGATTGTAATTTCAATAAATTGATTTTAATTCAAGATCAGTGGAATCAATGAGTTTAAATTAGGTCTTTCAGAATTCAGAATTGTAAATTGATTGAACTCATACTGTGTTAATTAACCAGCTCATCCAGAATTTACCGGCTTCGACTGAATTAATGTTTACAGTTATTAACTCAGAAACTAGCAGAAATGACTAATAAAGCAAGTTATACGCTGTTCACAGTTAAAAATTTTGCACTGCCCCCAAAACTGGCAAAGATAACAGACGGTAAAAAATTAATTTTTTTAAAAATTGACGGAGCAGAAGAGTTTTGAAGAATAGGACACTATAGAATTTATATACTTGAAGAGATAATTAAAAATTCAAAGACATCTTAAGCAAATTTTGTTAAAATACATTAAGAAATTACAATTTTAAACCACAATTCGCACCCGAAACGTACCGTTTTGCTTTCGCTGACACGTAATTTCCAAAAAACATCGTCGCTTCTATCGTGTACTGTTTGACAGTTGAATATTCGGCGAGTTCACCAAAAACGCCGCTCTTATATCCAGATTGAAGCGTTTGCTCAGAGATCGCATCTAAAACAGAACAAATAATGCTCAAATTGAAAAAACATCTGGTTTGAACCGGCCTTTCAAGCTTAAGATTATACTTGGACCAGAGTGTGTAAGAAGGCTTAGCTTAGGCCTAAACGTAATTCTAAGCCTCCGTCCATACCTCAGCTTATGCGATCTAAAGCAAAATCGAAACGTCTGATTAAGCCTAAGCCTACACCTAAAGGTCTTGACAAAGTCAGAAGTCAATCGACATTACAACACAATAATGTTGAACAATATAATTTCGCTTTGGTTTACATGTTTGCTTATTAGTCAAAAAATAAAAGCACTGTAAATTCCAACGAGTTGATTAATCACCTCAGGCAGAAAAATCGTTATTTCTGTTTATTTTTGAGCTAGTAACCGTAAATATTAACTCGCTCTGAGCTGACTTAATTCCGGATCAGTTGACTAATTAACTCAGAATGGGTTGAATCAACTCAGAGTTTTGAGTTGTGAAAGACATAACTCTCATTGGAATTTGCAGTGTATAGTTTTCATCAAAACTGTTGAACTGACTTCCGTACTGATCCATTAAGCTAACAACATATCCGTTAATTGGGCGTTGAAGACCAGCAGCAGGTTCAGAAACTTCATACGAATATGACCAATTCGAAGCCAGATAGCCAGTTAAATTAGGTTCAGGCAAATTTTTCGCATCTGAAAACCAAAAGTTGCCTATAAATACACGGAATGCAAAAAATATACAACTGTAAATACTGATTAGTTGATTAATCAACTCAATGACCGAGTTAGTTATTTCTAAAATAATATCAGTAAACATTAACTCACTATGAGTTGAATTGATTTGCATTCTGAATTAAGTTTTGTTCCGGATGACTTGATTAATTAACTGTTAAGAATGAGGTGAATCAACTCTGAATTCTGAGTTTGTCATTACTAACCTAGACTAAGGAATTCAACTCGATTCCAGTTAAAATCAACACATTGAAATTCAACGCGAAGTGGATATATGACTCCCTATACAGTTCTGGCAAAGTAGTTCAATATATACACTGTGAATTCCAAAGAGTTGAATGTGTGGGTGGTTGTGGGGTGGGTTGGTTTGTGTGTGGGGGTGTGAGTTGGTGTTTTCTTCTGGTTCATTAATAATAACTCACTCAGAGTCAACTCAATTCAGAGTGAGAATCAACTCAGCTAGCGAGTTATTTGTTTCTGAGTTAATAATAATAATAATAACAATAAATAATAACAATAAGCACTCATTCACTCTGTGTGTAATCGATTTTCACTCTCACTTGATTAGATTCCGGGTGACTTAACGAGTTAACTCAGATTGAGTTGAATCATCTCACAATTCTGAGGTCAGCTAGTCCTAACTCAGGCTGAGTGATTCAACTCATTCTGAGTTAAAATCAACTCACTGGAATTAACAGTGTAGTAATTTTTGCAGGTATTTTTCAATTACCCTGCTTTTACCTAAACGCTTATAATCGAACATATTTTTCCGTTCGCTACGCAAGCTTGCCAGTCAAAAATTTCAGAAAGTCTTATACGCCCTATTTAACCCTCAAAATAAAAGTTGAATTTTTTGACCGTCCATATTGAAACTAACCCCAATCCGCTGGTATTCGAAGCATCACAACCTCGGTAGCGACCACTACACCGTAGTCATTGTTTACAACGATGAGTCGTACCTGAAACCAAAAGTTTCGTATTCTCAAATGTGTGTAGCAACTATTTTCAGTTTAGCAAAATTTGTTAAATCACAGGATCTGTTAGGAAGGATTGTCTGTGTCGCGGCGCTGTTCTCTGTTGACCCGTACAGTAACCTATAACGAACCCCTAACAGTTACTCTATAATTAGAAATTTCGCGCTTAGTGAGTACTGGTCGTTCAGGTTTGCGCAATGCGCAAAAGCGTTAGCAAACACATAAAATTTTGTATGCAAATTTTCTAATTATAGAACAACCCCGTCTAAGTGCAATGAGACTATTGTAAACAAAGTATGCTTGAATGTTGCCCAAAATACGTATATGGTGTATTCCAGCTTTAATTATAGATACGAAATTTCGTAAACAAATTATTTGCTATTCGCTAATAAAACGTGTAAAACAACATTTAATAGCCGTTAGTATGTAATGCTGTTTTGTATTTATTTGAACTTACTTCATACTCAGAATATGGTTGAAATTTAGCTCCGAAATCTGATTCGGTCACTAAACTCATGCCACTTTCAAGCAAATCAGGAACGTCGATGGTATTCCAGGCCGCTCGATGTTGACGCCACTGAAGGAAGGGATCCATTGACGAAACCTTGAGGCTGTGGATTGTCGCTTTGTTAGACAGATAACCGTTTAGTTCCACAACGAACGATTTCAATGTTATATCCGTCAATTTTATAGCAACCGGTGAAGAAAATGCAGCATCTAAAATAACATTAAATGTAAAAATATTACAGAAAAGCATCGTCTTACTCATTTAATATAGGTATATATGTCGTAGGCCAATCGGATATTCAGGTCAATTACTAATTGGCGTAGGCCAATCTGCTATTTTATGTAACAGCAGTTTGGCCAGGGCTAGACTGCTATTGAAGTTATGGACCAATCAGATTTGATTATTTGAACAGACGCAATACCGTTAATCAATCAACATTGGTATTATATCACTGTTTTTGTGAAATCTTACAATCGCAAACTGGCCTCGGCCAAACTGCTATTTGCTAACAGCAGATTGGCCAGGGCAAATTGGTAATTGACCTAAATAGCAGATTGGCCTACGACATATATCTTAATAGATACAAATCTGAAATTACTGCTAAAAAGACGATAAATTCAAAATACTTGTTCAAGTCTAAGTTTAAGCCTAAGCGTAAACCTAAGCATGACCTGCTTGCGAATGCAACAATGCATTTGCACTTTGAATATTTAGTTGCACGCAAACCACACACTTGTGTGTAATTCTGAGAAACCAGTGTTTCTGCAACGTCACTTATTTCGAATTTTGTGCGTTTTTGATTCTATTCAACGACTTATTAATATTCCAGGGTAATAAAGTTGACTCCACGAGTTTCAACGGAATTTCGAATCCGGCTCAAATTACGACAAAATAGTCATTCCGACTTCTAGCGGGTGTGATTTGCATGCCAGAAGTACGGCAATTTCGGTTACGTATCTTCATCTGCCAACAGTTTCAGGATTGAACTTTTTATAACCCATTTTGCTTTAAGGCAATGAATCGGAGTTGAAATGTGTCGAACAGCCGCCTAATATGGAAAACTGTATCTTTGGGACGAAATTTTGCACACAGAGCATTTTAAATTGTAAATTCTATTTTCGAATTTTCGAATCTGACTGCGGTCTCACAAACAAATTGTACCTCCAAAGCTGTTTCGACGTAAAAATTTAATTTTAACTTCGATTCCGACTAAATTTTATTCCGGTTGAAACCCTGGTTCACTTCAATTCGCTTATATGCGGACGTCTTCGTAAAGGCCATTTCAGTGGATTGGGTCATGATATATTACAGCAACACTAACCTTTTAACCATTGGATCTGTTGCTGAGAACATCCATATCGACACGCTTTGTAACCGGCATCCTGAAATATAATAAAATTTAAAAATTTTATGAGAAAACAAAAGTTTTTTTACAGAAATTCTCAAATTTAAAATTCAAATTTAATTTCATGAGAAAATAATTTTTTTACAGAAATTCTCAAATTTAAAATTCAAATTTAATTTCATGATAAAATAATTTTTTTACAGAAATTCTCAAATTTAAAATTCAAGTTTTATGGTGAAAGTATCAATCTGCTGTAATGATGGGCACCGGATACCCAAATATAACAGCTCACGCATACTATCCTTGGACTAGCTCAAATTGTAGACTCATGGTGCATTCTTATTACAAAGAAAACCGTTACTTTTTGTTTTATGACAATGTTTCACATTTGGCGTTTATCTGTTTCAGTTTTAAAAGTTAAGTATTTATTTTCAAGTCGGCGATTTCAGTAATTGCTTAACTTAAATCTATATTATTAAAGCTAGAACGCTCCACATACCTATTTTGGGCATCGTTCCAACTGAATTTTAGATATGCAAATTAAGTATAGATCTTTATATACTTGAAAGTTGAACATCTGGGCAACTGCGGATTACTAGTAAATTCTAAAGTAAGATTTCGGAAACCCAGCCAATATTTCGCAAGAATTTCAATTTTACTCAAATTATTTTCACTTACACAATAGTGATCACACGATATGTTTGCCAGTCCGTTGTATGAAATACACGCGTTTGAGCACTGAAATATACATGAAGCAAAACAGAGATGGTATGGTCAAATCGCGAGCAAAGCAAGCATAAACCCACCAAACAATTTTTACTTAATATCGATGCAAAATATTGAACCGCTAGCCCTAAAAAGTAACCCCAGTGTATTTACTGCAAGTGAATTTTTGGTGCCCTTGATAATCTTATTGCCCCCCCTTCGCAAATGGCGCTGGGATGGCATATGGCTCGCTGGTCTTTACGCCAATGAGCCAATGTAAAGAACAGGGGCGGAACAGTATTATAAGCTCATTCCTAAGTATAAGCCTACGCCTAAGCCTAAGCGTAAGAATGAGTTTATTCATAAGCCCATTAGCCTAAGCCTAAGCCAAGTAAAAAAATTCGTCTATATAAGCTCATTACTAAGTATAAGCCTACGCCTAAGCCTAAGCGTAAGAACGAGTTTATTCATAAGCCTATTAACCTAAGCCTAAACCTAAGCCAAGGAAAAAATTGGTCTAAATCTTAAGCTTACTCTTATCTAATCCTAGAGAAAAACGTTCCGCCCATGATGTTTACATGGGCCCGCCAATGTAACAAGACCAATCACCATCTGGCAATAGATGCTACACACAGTTGAGAATACGTTTGCTTTGGCAAATACTTAAAGTGCAAAAATCAGATACGCAACTCACTTTAGTAACGTAACACTGATGATCACAGTCGAAGCCGGTATATTCAGATTTTGATATGAGGGCAAACTGAAAAATAACAAAATCTATAATTAATCGTAACTCCTAAAAATGCTACTGATTTTCGCAAGCACCGGATAAAAGAAAGCTCAGGAACCCAGGACCCGAGCCTAAGGGTCATTCCATCAGCCGAAAATCGACGATATGTTTCAATGGATAACAAGCCATCAAATGCACTATTAGATTTTTGGGAAGTACTGCTTGCGTTCTTCGAGTTATGTACCTAGATAAATATTAACCCGTACATGGCTGTGTTATTTTGTATCCAAATATTGTCTGTCAGTACTAAATGTTCATTGCGCTTGGCATATGGACTCCAAGTCTCCCATCCAGGGCCGTAGCAGCCACCCCCATGCCCCCATTTGCGGAGGGGCGCCCCTAAAGGGGCCCCCACCGTTGAAACAAAAACCGCTTAAGTTTTAAAATGCGTATGGCTTCGCGATCGCTTCGCTCGCGAGTCTGGGGGCCCCTACCCTGGTATTTGGGGGGAGCCCTCACCCCTGCCATTTTACCAAGGCTGAATTCGTCGAATACGAGGGAATTCTCATGCTAGGCCCTCCTCTAAAGGTTTAGAGGTGATACGATGTATTATTTCCAAATGCCCTGACATAATTGGCCAAAATGGTATAAATATTACAATACAACTCTTTATAAATTCTTTTGGTACGTAAACGGGCCAATGTAAAGAACAGTAGCGGAACAGCATTATAAGCATATTCCTAAACCTAACTTAAACCTAAAGCCTAAGCCATACAAAAAAATCAGTCTGAAACTTAAGCTTACCCTATTCTCGTCCCGCAGAAAAACTCTCCGCCCCTGATCTTTACATGGGCCAGTAAACGTGACAGGCTTACATTTTGAGCTGAGCAAATACGATCACAGTCAAGCGTGTTTGGTCGAAAGCCAGTTGCAGTTGCCGTAAACAACACAATTAAACAGAAGCAATGAAACGCTGAAGAAACCCGCATTCTTATTGCATTCTATACTTATTTATGCAATTATGGCATAGTTTCTTTGAAAACATTCTATAAAGAAACTTGTATTGCAAACTGTTGATGAAATATCATATGATATTCGAATAAATGTTTCCAGTATCGCGTGCAACATACGAACTCTTGTACTGTACGAATTGAACGCGTGCCCTTGGCAAGAGTGGAGGGGCAAAGGGGCTTGACACCCCCTGGAACAATTTTGGGCTCGCTAGAAAATTTTCAACCTTGCTTGTTGAATGAACATCTGAATGAAGCAAGCGGTGGTTTGTAAGTAAATTTCGTTTGATGTTCGAACTTTATCTGTCATCTCGATATGTGAGCCAAGAAAATTTTGATGTTGCTGTCGAATCAACATGGGACAATCCGTGACCCTGCCGGCCGACATTGGCGTATCCAGGATTTTATTTCCGGAGGGAATAACCACGTTTATGTTTCTTCTGACTGAGCGTCGAGCCCGTAGCCAAAAAGGGTACGGGGCTCAGCGCCTTTGGAAAAATTTTGGCCCCCTTAGAAGATTTTCAACCTATCTTGTAAGTCATTGAAAACCTTTAAATGCCCCTCATGAAACTTTTTTAGTCCCCCTAGCAAAGATAGCTGGCTACGGGCCTGCTGAGCGTAGCGAGTATTGCTTGACGTCCTGTCTGCAGGTTATTCTGCAACCTGTAAAAGTGCAGACGGCGCCGTACGGGTGACGGACGGCACCGTACGGGTGACGGACGGCGCCGTACGGGTGACGGACAGCGCCGTACGAGTGACGGACAGCGCCAAACGGGTGACGGACAGCACCGTACGGGTGACAGACGGCGCCATAAGGGTGACGGACGGCGCCGGATGGTACCGTGCGGATGACGCACAGCGCTGCACGTCAAAAAAGTATAGCGCAACCTTCACGCGGCCGCTCCAAACAATTCAACAGCTACGATCCTTCTAGAGCCTAAGTTAGTCTAAACAGTCCAAATTTAGCAAAAATTCACATTTTAAATCAATTTTAAACAAACATTTATCGCAACTGCATTGTTGTTGTTGTACAACAACACAAACGCAATAAAAATTGTACACTAAAAGTGTATAAAAACTCAAACAATAACACACTGTACGTAGATTTATACCTCAAAAAGTATACGTATATGCGCATATCCGCTAGCAATACCAAGGGTGAGGGGCGGGCGTACACCCCCACGTCAGAAACTTTTTTTGTGATAAAATGGTAAGGTGCCATGGTTTACAATTTTTGCCTAAATTGGCACATATTTAGCATACAGTAAATGTTGCGTTTCATAACTTTTACCAGACCGTCGACTTCGTCGGAAATTGCTGGATTCGCCGCTGCGTATGTATCCTAACAATAAACACATCAGCAGCAGCAAAATCGTCCAAAAGCGGTTGATATTCAAAAAATAGACAAATAATGAATGAATGTACTTCTGTGACGGAAAGTTACGCTCTGAACCAGCTCAACGCGTAAATTTCAGGGCGGACACGTAGAGATTTCAGAAAACATCAGAGCAACCATGAAACTTTTCTAATTTGGCGGCCTGTAGCCAGAAAGGGGCATGACAACTGGAGCCCGTCTTGAAAGAATTTGCACCCCGTTTAGAAAATTGTCCACCTTGCTTGTAAGTCATCGAAAACCCTTGTATACCGATACTAGAAAATGTTTAGCCTCCACTAACAAAATGAGCTGGCTACGAGCTTGTATAATTGGGTCAAAATATACCACACAAAACGACCGTAAACGTGCGTTGTAGTTCAGGTTTTGGGGTAAAAAGGGAAAATTTTTCGACATCGCTAGAATGTTAGGCACAAAAACGGTATTTTGGTATTTTAGCCAAAACCCATATTTTGACTTTGAGCATTTATAATCATCAGGAATTGTTGAAAATTTTAAGTTCCTTCAAAAAATCAATAGCAATCGGATGTGGAAGCGCTTGAATGCCGCCCGGAAGCAACACTTTAAGGTTGGAAAAGTACGGCGTTTAGAAACAACGGTTAAAATTTAGATTTTTAAGTAATAATTTGGTTACAAATCGGTGAACAATGATTTATTTCGGTGATGCGACATGACACTTCGACGTGGTTTCTGGAGATATCCAACAGGTACTATTATGTTTATTGGATGTTTTGGAAGAAAGTGATTGGATGCTGTTGAAGAACTTGATTGGATGCTTTTGAAGAACGCGATTGAATGCTATTAACTGACGAAAATGATTGGACGCTTTTAAGAGACACGATTGGATGCTTTTGAAGAGCTTGATTGAATGCTTTGGAGAAGCGTAATTGGATGCTTTATAAGAACGTAAACGGATGCTTTTAAGAAACGTGATTGGATGCTTTTTAAGAACTTGATTGGATGTTTTTGAGAAGCGTGATTGGATGCTTTTGAAGAACTTGATTGGATGTTTTTGAGAAACGTGCTTGAATTCTTTTGAAGAACTTGATTAGATGTTTTTGAGAAACGTGATTGGATGCTTTTGAAGACCATTAATACCTTGCTAGAAATCTTCAAAATAGTTTTCTACAAGACGACACATCGAACGCTAAACGCAAATTCAAGCCAATACTTAAGCCTAAACGTAACCGTGAATAACGAGATTCTTAAACAAAGAGGCATGGTTGTGACTTGTTTGATCGAAGGCTCTCAGATGGATTCGAAAGTAAATTTTTTGAGGTTTTTGAATACGAAAACATGTCCCTGGCTTCTTGCTCGCTTCGCTCAAACAGTCTTATGAAAAAGTATTTATTCAGGGATGTAATTCAATAAAAAAATACGAGCCTCCATTCTATTAAGCTTAGTGGCATATGTAAATATTAGGAGCGGAACGTTTTTCTGCGGGACTGCAATATATAGTAAACTTGAGCTTTGAACCAATTTTTTTACTAAGGGTAACGTCTATGTATGAGCTCATTATTACGCTTATGTCGCTCACACGTTACCATACGTGAACTTGGCACATCCATCGTCCCCCTATACTGTTTTAAAAAGGCTAGCTATACTGTTATTGCGTAACTGTGTGCGGAAATTTTATCTCTAAATAAAAGATGTCCGCATAGAGTTTATTGCATTGACGGATATTTTTTATACTGTTTGCGCATTATGTTAATATTAAATATAGAGTTGCGTGAATTGTCGGACTTTGTCGTTACAGTCTAAAAGGTGTCACCGGAAAGCGTTAAATCAGGTAATTAAGTTACTGCGTAATTTTGTTGCTTTCTGCAAGCTCGCCAGCATTTCCCGCCAAAATTAGAATTTCGCGCCAAAATTTGAATTTTCCCGCCAAAATTTGAATTTCACGCTAAAATTTGAATTTCCCCGCCAAAATTTGAATTTTCCGCCAAAATTTGAATTTTGCAGCGAAAGTTTGAATTTTCCTGCCAAAATTTGAATTTACCACCAAAAATTGATTTTTTACGCCAAAATTTGAATTCGGCGCCAAAATTTGAATTTTCCCGCCAAAATTTGAATTTTCCCGCCAAAATTTGAATTTGCGGCCGAAATTTGAATTTACCCGCCTAAATTTGAATTTGCCGCCAAAATTTGAATTTTGCGGTCAAAATTTGAATTACGCGCCAAAATTTGAATTTTCCCGCCAAAATTTGAATTTCCGGCCAAAATTCGAATTTTCCCGCCAAAATTTGAATTTCCGGCCAAAATTTCAATTTCCCGCCAAAATTTGAATTTTCCCGTCAAAATTTTAATTTTCCCGCTAAGGTGTCCCTAATGTGTCTATCATATAAAAATATTTTCCACTGCACTGTTTTTCCAATATTTCAATGTCCTAGACAGTGTCACTGAAAAACAATCTTGTCCGGTTAGAGTTTCCATGAAACTCTATGATGTCCATGAATATCGGTGATACTGTTGGAAAATGAAGGGTTTCGATAAAACATAAGCCGGACAAGCTATTGAATTTCTTTTGGGAGGGGACATTTCGTGTGCCGAGTGCACGTATGGTAACGTGTGAGTGACATTAATAGGCTTAAGGTTAGGATTATGCTTATACTACTGTTTCGTCCCTATGTATGAGCTCATTATTACGCTCAATAGGCTTAAGGTTAGGATTATGCTTATACTACTGTTTCGTCCCTGTTCAATATATTGGCCAGCTTAATATTATAGGCGGACCCACCGGTCGCTTTTGGGTTTATAAAACCTCTTGGCTTTGTTCATGAGTTTTTATTTACAAGTTCAGAAGAAGCTGTCAACGTTAAAATATAACCTACAGAGTCAAACGACCGCTCGAACTCTGTCTATTGAACCATATGCTCTTATATCCTATTTCCTTTACATTTTCCGGCAATAAAATATCCAAAGCCACAACAAGGGTACATTGGGCAAATTTGCCCTACTCAAGTCAGATCTGACTTGGGCAGCCTCCTGCGTAGCATCTGCAAATTGTTTATTAATTAGGTATTTCCACCCCATTTTAACATCATACCAGCAGCGATGCAGCAAGCTCTCCCTTCTACAAATATTAAGTACCACAACTTTTGAGATCAAGACCGACCGAACAGAGGGGCCACAGATCAGTGGCAAACGCTCCCAGGCTCTTTTCCGATTGAGTCCAAAAGGCCACAAACCTGTACGGCTTACTCGCTCGCACATCTTATCAGATGTGCTCCGGTTGTTAGGATTTAAGATTTCAATTGCGCCTTCGAGTAGGTAAACGCAGCCACATCTCTACACTTATATTTAAGATTTAGGCTTAGGCTAAGGCTTAAAAGCTTATACACTTACGAAATCCCTTACGCAAAGGCTTAGGCTATTGCTTATGTAAGCCTTACTCAAGTCTATGGTTAAGCACAAAATGGGGGAAAGTGTACCGAAGCTAACCAGCAAATTAAAAAACGGCTGAAAGCAAAAATTAAGGGGATGTTTTAAATCACTCTTGCCCCCCCCCCTTAAAAGTCCAACCATAAATATTTCTAAATAAACTCTAAACATTTATCATTGAAAAATAGTTTAGAATGAAATAGCGTTATACGGTTTATGCTGCACTGTATACAACAGTATGGTCGATTCAACTACGAATATTTGTAGTATGTGAAGTATTACCTACAGTGTAAATTTTGGTGAGTTGATTTTAACTCAGAATGAGCTGAATCACACAGACTGAGTTAGGAACATCAGAACTCAAAATTTTGAGTTGATTCAATTCGTTCTGAGCTAATCAACTCACCCAGAGTCAACTAAACTCAGGGTGAGAATCAACTCAACTCAAAATAGGTAATGTTTATTGATTTTAATTTAGAAATAACTAACTCGCTAGCTGAATTGATTAATCAACTCATTGGAATTTACAGTGTATAGAGTTCAAACTAAATTCAGCGGCGGATCCAAAATCTTAATTTTTTCTGGCAGAATACTTGTGTGTATTTCAATTTCATCCGTTTTACAGTAACTTTAGTGGATTTCAGCAGATTTCGATGCTTTTTAGCAGGGTACAACAGGAGGTATGCCTCCGCCTACGACAGAAGGTCGGCCTGCGGCTCCGTTCCGGCAGAATTTTTGCCGGAGATTCCGGCAATTTCGGAATTAAAATTTTGCAGAATTTTGCAAAATTTATCTGTTTATCGCGTTTTGTTTTACTTTTGTCATACTTTTCAGGAAAGAATTTCCGAAATTCCGCAGAAACTCAGCGTAAAACCAAACAACTTAATAGCATATTGCAGATATTGGCTAAAATTAGCTACTTAATTAGCCATCTTTTTAACTTCCTGATTTCGTCTTTCCTCCTGCTCCGGCAAGTTTCGTTGACCTCTGCTTGGCAAGTTTCGTTGACTTCAAGCTGTGGTTTCGGCTCCGGTATTTTTCCACCTCAGGTTGCACCCTGGTTTTTAGGTTTGTAAATATGCCAAAAGGTGCCAATTTTTTTATCTGAACTATATTCGTGCCATATTTCACTGTTGTTTAGCAAAAACACATTGCTTCTAAGTCATCGAAATCCCTTGTATGCCGCTCCTGAAAAATTTCTAGCCCCTCTAGTGTGATCACTTGGTACGGGCCTACATTACTAGCGTGTAATAATTTGTATTGAAAAATTTCCTGCAATTCTTGTGTTCATTCTGGTTACAGTCAGTGTCGCCTTGAAGTTAAAAGTGCGAACATTTTTCAATGGTTTCGAACATCAGGATTTAGCCCAAGTAAAGATCAAAGGCGGAAGGATTTCGGCGGGACTGCAATAGAGTAAGCTTAAGCTTTAGACTAATTTTTTCTTAGGCTTAGGCTTAGACTTAGGTATAAGCTCATCTGACGCTTAGTCTTTGGCTTGAAGTTTAGGCTTAGGAATGAGCTAAAACTACAGTGACGGCTCCGTTCAATACATTGGCCCAGGATTTTTCGCTTGATCCATCACTTCATCTGTTGTATCCTTATCTAAATGTCGGTCCATGTGTAGAACAGGGTCGGAACAGTAGTATAAGCCTATTTCTAAGCCTAAGCCTAATCCTAGGCATAAGTCTAAGCGTATGGATGAGCCTATTCCTAAGCCTAAGCCTAATCAAAAAAATTAGTCTAAAGCTTAAACTGACTCTATTATAGCCCCTCCGGGAACCGCTCTGGCCCTGTTCTATACATGGGCCTAAAAGTCTATATTATTTTACAAAAAATTCCAAAGCTACCATTCCTTTAACAATTGCAATTTTCCAAACAAACAACTCAGAATATGCAATAAACAACAATACAACAGCATAACTTTTAGACAAACTTGTACTAAATTAAACGCAATTCATAGGTTTGACCTTCAAAGCGCGTTTGCAGTAATAAGAATTGCAGCCTTGTATTGCACATGCAATAATAGCGGCTATTTTCAACAA
>JASANG010003066.1:0-200398 GCA_030248215.1 Enoplolaimus lenunculus | reverse complement strand
GTTTGTTTATTTGTTTGTTTGTTTGTTTGTCTGTCTGTTTGTTTGTTTGTTTGTTTGTTTGCTTGTCTGTCTGTTTGTTTGTTTGTTTGTGTGATTGCTGTTTGTTTGTTTGTTTGCTTGTTTGTTTGTTTGTTTGTTTGCTTGCTTGCTTGTTTGTATGTATGTATGTATGTTTGTTTGTTTGTTTCTTTGTTTGTTTCTTTGTTTGCTTGTTTCTTTGTTTGCTTGTTTTTTTGTTTGTTTATTTGTTTGTTTGTTTGTTTGTCTGTCTGTTTGTTTGTTTGTTTGTTTGTTTGTTTGTTTGCTTGTCTGTCTGTTTGTTTGTTTGTTTGTGTGATTGCTGTTTGTTTGTTTGTTTGCTTGTTTGTTTGTTTGTTTGCTTGCTTGCTTGTTTGTTTGTATGTATGTATGTATGTATGTTTGTTTGTTTGTTTCTTTGTTTGTTTCTTTGTTTGCTTGTTTCTTTGTTTGTTTCTTTGTTTGTTTCTTTGTTTGTTTCTTTGTTTGTTTCTTTGTTTGTTTGTTTGTTTGTTTGTTTGAAACATTAAACGGATATAATATACTTTTCTTGTGCTAAATGCCACTGCACAACAGAAATAAAAATAAACTCTAGATCCGACGAGCGGCAGGGTGCAGTGGTGCAGGACACCGCGAATTTTATGGAGTTTTGGACGCGCGGTGCCGCACGCCAATGCAAATATATATAACGCAACCCTTAAGCAAAGGCGCCCCCACGTGAGATATTGGGGAGCTGTGGTGCCCCAAATATGGCTGGTGCCCCCAAATAGTCTCGGTCTGCACGTAATCAATCTTGAATTGTAATTGTAGGAAGCCGTCAAAATTATTCCGTGCCCTCGAAACAAAATTTCCTGTGGACGCCCCTGCCCTTAAACTGCATTTACATGTGCAAGTTTTGCAGTGCGAAGACTTTGCAGCTGCTAAACTTGCAACTGGAACTTTTGTTTGAAAAACCAACAGTTGCAGCTGAAAGTAGCAGATACAAGATTTGAATGCAAATACTTGGACTTGCGAGTTCTCGCTGCAAAAACTTCCATGTGTGAATGGGGCGTAGGAGTTGTGTTGTATAAGCTGTATTGCGGCCACCGTTTTGAAAATTGCTAATTTTGACGAGTCAAAAGTATTAATGAAATGCAATTTTTACTGTATGCTATATATGTGCCAATTTTCTGACAGGGCGATATTGTAAAGTAACAGCCCGTACGATTTTGTCACAAAAAATTTTCTGTCGGCGGAAGGCGTAATCGTTTCTGCCCTTCTGCATCCGCTAAAGCACAAAGCGTTGGCAGATTATTGGGTTGTGGTCTTTGTTGCTTACAAAATCGCTGTTTTACTCGGTTTTAGCGCAGCTGGGGATCCAGAAATCACAATATTCAACGACGCGTTGGTCTATTACGACGGACGTGTGGTCTGGAAGCCACCGACAATTTATACAAGTTTTTGTGATGTAAAAAGTTTAACTATTTTAAGCTAAAATTTCACACCAAAATAGCTTTTAGTTCAACCAGGAGTGAAGGCATAACATTTTCGGCCCAAAGATTTAAGGGCTGATCGTTTTTACGCGAGACTACAATTAAGCTTATGCTTTAGACTATTTTTTTGCTTTGGCTTAGATTTTGTAAATGCCAATACGACTGCTACGCCTTTCGAATTAACATTGGCCAAAGATGTTGTCCGCTTTCTGCTCACTCAACAGGATGGACACAGTTTAGGTTTAGGCTTATCCGTACGCTTAGGCGTAGGCTTAGGAATATGCTTTTAGTACTGTTACGGCCCTGTTCCTTAACATTGGCCAGATTTTCACTAATTTAAATTTACATTTCAAAGGTTAAAGGAACGTTGTATTAGACTTAACTGACAATATTAATAGCAGTATTGCAATTATAGTCGGTGATGCGTGAGAAAAAAGGGGACTATGGTGAATATACCCCCCGAATTTGAAAAATTATTTCTCGCTTGCTACCCTCGATCACAAAAATACTTTTAGACGTGGTTATTTCTAGTAAAATCTTGGGCGATGGCTTATGACGCCAGTATAAATTTCAGATTGACGTCACTTGGTTTCCGTATGACGATCAATTATGTCATATGAAATTCGGTATGTGGACGTATACCGGACACTATGTCGACATGAGACAACTGCCGGAAGAAAATGTCACTTTCATACCGGATCCGGAACAAGAAGGCAAAACTGTTCAGTATTTAGCCACTGGCATGGATCTATCGTACTATTACAGGTACGGGAATTCTTTTTTTAAACGTTCCAATAATAAATAAGATAGTTTAGGGGCCAGTGTGCACCATTGAGTAAAGCTCTTATGTGGTGCCATGGCTGAGATGGGCAATTTATAATCCAACGATCCGGGTTCGATTCCGCGTCAGGGAATAGAACCGGCAATAGCGACAAGTTATAGTAATAATTCAGCTTGTTCGATTAGACTTTGGTTCTTTGCTTAGGATTAGGCTTTGGCTTAGTGGACAGAGCTTAAATATGACTTACACTGTAAATTGCAATGAGTTAATTAATCAACTCAGACGGAAAGTTAGTTATTTCTTAGTTAATAACAGTAAACTTTAACTCACTCTGAGTTGAACTGATTCTCACTTTGAGTTGAGTTGACTATGGGTGAGATGCTTAATTAACTCACAATGAATTGAATCAACTGAAAATTCTGACTTCTGATAGTCCTAACTCGGACTGAGTGATTCAACTCATTCTGAGTTAAAATGAACTCACTGGAATTTACAGTGTATAATTACGCATTTACGCATCATTGATCCTTTGCAGATCAGCCGAATGGGACCTGTTGAACGTAACTTCAATCCGGCACGAAGAAATCTATTCATCATGTTGTGGACCGGAAAAATACATCGATATCAGCTATTCGTTGAGTATCCGCCGGAAAACTTTGTTCTACACCGTCAACCTTACCGTTCCGTGCGCGCTGATTTCATTCCTGACCACATACGTCTTTTATCTTCCGGCGCATTCCGACAAAAAGATCACATTCGCCATTTCAATCCTTGTTACCCTAACCGTGTTTTTCTTAGTTCTCATCGATATGATTCCACCGACAAGCGTTGTCATTCCGTTGTTTGGCAAATATTTAACATTTACCATGGTTCTGGTCAGCTTTAGTATTGTCATTTCGGTGATAACGGTCAACTTTCATCATCGAAATGGTAAACAGTACTGGTATCTGCGACAATTTGTCGTCCGACAACTTGAGTCTTAAAGAGCCTATGAACAAAATGGCCAATGTACGAAACACGGCCGGATCGTTTTTCGGAGGGGCTATAACAGAGTTAGGTTAAGCTTTAGACTAATTTTTTGTCTTAAGTTTAGGCATAGGCTTAGGCTTAGGCTAAAAGAAATGGGCTCATCCATACGCTTAGGCTTAGGCTTAGGCTTAGGAAGATGCTTATACTACTGTTCCTGCCCTGTTGTATACATGGGCCAAAAATTATACATAACCGCATGTGCATATTCCTAAGTCTAAGCCAAAGCATAATTATGGGCGACGAATTGCCGAGTAGATAAATGTTTCAGATTACATGTTGTCGGGCGACAAGTTGCCGGACGTCGAATTGTTGTGATACCATTTTTTGAGTAATTTTTTGTCTACGGTAAGCGATGTGAAAGGTAACTTTGATATTATCCTAAAACTTCCTGGGTATGTTTATAGGATTTTTGTAAATTTGCTTACAGATTGAGTTTAATTTCATTTGCTATAGCATCAGATTAAACTTTGTGATTAAGTCATAAATCACAAAGCTTTAAAGTGTTTGACTTTTTTAACTTTAACCCTTTTTCACATGAATAATTTGACTAGAAAAAATGCTCAGCACTTGAGCAAAAAGGGATATGTTTCATATTCCTATTAAAAGTATGGTAAACTAGATCAGCACATTCGCTTGATGTAACCTGGAAAGGTATTAAGAAACAATAGCGGCCAAAATCATGTTAATTATTAATTTTTCTGAAACATCTTGCGGACAGCAAATCTATTTCTAACATTGAAGTTTTTGACAGGATTTGTTAGCAATTTTCAGAAATTCCTTAGGGTCGCAGAGACATGGCTGAGGTATACCGTTCTTTGATTTTGCAAGTTAATCGATGTTGCCAGAATACGGTGCGATTTGTGAGCTTCAATAGTCGTGACTATGCAGTGAAACAGATAAATAACTCGGGTGGGAAATGCGCATTACTGTAACAGCCATTATGTTGCCACACAACGCTCTTATGAAATTCAATTAACTATGGTAATACAAAGCCATAGGTAAACTTAATACGTTTTGTAGAGAACTTCAATATACATTCATGGATTCCAAGCAAAATCTGTCTACATTTCAGAAATAATTTCGCTTTGCATTCAAGAAAAGCATCTGTTTCTTACAAAAAATATTACAGAAATTTTGCTGTCCGCAATATGTTTCAGAAAAATTAATAATTAACATGATTTTGGCCGCTATTGTTTCTTAATACCTTTCCAGGTTACATCAAGCGAATGTGCTGATCTAGTTTACCATACTTTTAATAGGAATATGAAACATATCCCTTTTTGCTCAACTGCTGAGCATTTTTTTCTAGTTTCAACCGCTTTACCAAGCTGCTGCATTAATCCATGGGGGTGACATCGTCCGTTGCGGTGAAGCTAACCGTTTGTGTGAAACCAACCCTTGGGCTGAAACCGACCGTTGAGGTGAAACCAGCCGTTAGGGTGAAACCAACCTCTGGGGCAAAATTAACCGCTGGGGTAAAATTAACCGCTGGGGTGAAACGAACCCCTGGGGTGAAACCAACCGTTGGGGTGGAACCAACCGTTGGGGTGAAACCAACCGTTGGGATGAAACCGACCGTTGGGGTGAAACCGACCGTTGGGGCAAAACCAACCGTTGGGGTGAAACCAACCGTTGGGGAGGAACCAACCGTTGGGGTGAAACCAACCGGAGGGATGAAACCGACCGTTGGGGTGAAACCGACCGTTGGGGTGAAACCAACCGTTTGCGTGAAACCAACCGTTTGGAAGAAACACACTCTAGAGTTGAAACCAACTGTTGGGGTGAAACCAACCGTTGGGGCAAAACCAACCGTTGGGGCCAAACCAACCGTTGGGGCAAAACCAACCGTTGGGGTGAAACCGACTGTTGGGGTGAGACCAACCGTTGGGGTGAAACCGACTGTTGGGGTGAGACCAACCGTTGGGGTGAAACCAACCGTTGGGATAAAACCAACCGTTGGGGTGGAACCCACTGTTGTGGTGAAACCATCCGTTGGAGTGAAACCATCCGTTTGGTGAAGCCAACCGTTGGGGTGAAACCAACCGTTGAGCTGAAACCAACCGTTGGGGTGAAACCAACCGTTGGGGCAAAACCAACCGTTGGGGCAAAACCAACCGTTGGGGCAAAACCAACCGTTGGGGCAAAACCAACCGTTGGGGTGAAACCAACCGTTGGGGTGAAACCAACCGTTGGGGTGAAACCAACCGTTGGGGTGAAACCAACCGTTGGGGAGAAACCGACTGTTGGGGTGAAACCAACCGTTGCTGTGAAACCAACCGTTGGGGCAAAACCAACCGTTGGGGCAAAACCAACCGTTGGGGCAAAACTAACCGTTGGGGTGAAACCAACCGTTGGGGTGAAACCAACCGTTGGGGTGAAACCAACCGTTGGGGTGAAACCGACTGTTGGGGTGAAACCAACCGTTGGGGTGAAACCAACCGTGGGGGTGAAACCGACTGTTGGGGTGAAACCAACCGTTGGGGTGAAACCAACCGTTGGGGCCAAACCAACCGCTGGGGTGAAACCGACTGTTGGGGTGAGACCAACCGTTAGGGTGAAACCGACTGTTGGGGTGAGACCAACCGTTGGAGTGAAACCAACCATTGGGGTAAAACCAACCGTTGGGGTGGAACCCACTGTTGTGGTGAAACCATCAGTTGGAGTGAAACCATCCGTTTGGTGAAGCCAACCGTTGGGGTTAAACCAACCGTTGTGGTGAAACCAACCGTTGGGGCAAAACCAACCGCTGGGGTGAAACCAACCGTTGGGGCAAAACCAAACGTTGGCCAAAAACCAACCGATGGGGCAAAACCAACCGTTGGGGCAAAACCAACCGTTGGGGCAAAACCAACCGTTGGGGTGAAACCAACCGTTGGGGTGAAACCAACCGTTGGGGAGAAACCGACTGTTGGGGGAAACCAACCGTTGCGGTGAAACCAACCGTTGGGGCAAAACCAACCGTTAGGGCAAAACCAACCGTTGGGGCAAAACTAACCGTTGGGGTGAAACCGACTGTTGGGGTGAAACCAACCGTTGGGGTGAAACCAACCGTTGGGGTGAAACCAACCGTTGGGGCAAAACCAACCGTTAGGGCAAAACCAACCGTTGGGGCAAAACTAACCGTTGGGGTGAAACCGACTGTTGGGGTGAAACCAACCGTTGGGGTGAAACCAACCGTTGGGGTGAAACCAACCGTTGGGGTGAAACCAACCGTTGGGGTGAAACCAACCGTTTGGGAAAAACCAACCGTTGGGGCAAAACTAACCGTTGGGGTGAAACCTACTGTTTGGGTGAAACCAACCGTTGGGGTGAAACCAACCGTTGGGGTGAAACCAACCGTTGGGGAGAAACCGACTGTTGGGGTGAAACCAACCGTTGCGGTGAAACCAACCGTTGGGGCCAAACCAACCGTTGGGGCAAAACCAACCGTTGGAGTGAAACCGACTGTTGGGGTGAGACCAACCGTTAGGGTGAAACCGACTGTTGGGGTGAGACCAACCGTTGGAGTGCAACCAACCGTTGGGGTAAAACCAACCGTTGGGGTGGAACCCACTGTTGTGGTGAAACCATCCGTTGGAGTGAAACCATCCGTTTGGCGAAGCCAACCGTTGGGGTGAAACCAACCGTTGAGCTGAAACCAACCGTTGGGGCAAAACCAACCGTTGGGGTGAAACCAACCGTTGGAGCGTTTCAAAACCAACCGTTGGGGCAAAACCAACCATTGGGGCAAAACCAACCGTTGGGGTGAAACCAACCGTTGGGGTGAAACCAACCGTTGGGGAGAAACCGACTGTTGGGGTGAAACCAACCGTTGGGGTGAAACCAACCGTTGGGGCCAAACCAACCGCTGGGGTGAAACCGACTGTTGGGGTGAGACCAACCGTTAGGGTGAAACCGACTGTTGGGGTGAGACCAACCGTTGGAGTGAAACCAACCATTGGGGTAAAACCAACCGTTGGGATGGAACCCACTGTTGTGGTGAAACCATCAGTTGGAGTGAAACCATCCGTTTGGTGAAGCCAACCGTTGGAGTTAAACCAACCGTTGAGCTGAAACCAACCGTTGGGGCAAAACCAACCGCTGGGGTGAAACCAACCGTTGGGGCAAAACCAACCGTTGGGGCAAAACCAACCGTTGGGGCAAAACCAACCGTTGGGGCAAAACCAACCGTTGGGGCAAAACCAACCGTTGGGGTGAAACCAACCGTTGGGGTGAAACCAACCGTTGGGGAGAAACCGACTGTTGGGGGAAACCAACCGTTGCGGTGAAACCAACCGTTGGGGCAAAACCAACCGTTAGGGCAAAACCAACCGTTGGGGCAAAACTAACCGTTGGGGTGAAACCGACTGTTGGGGTGAAACCAACCGTTGGGGTGAAACCAACCGTTGGGGTGAAACCAACCGTTGGGGCAAAACCAACCGTTAGGGCAAAACCAACCGTTGGTGCCAAACAAACCGTTGGGGGGGAACCGACTGTTGGGGTGAAACCAACCGTTGTGGTTAAACCAACCGTTGGGGCTAAACCAACCGTTGCGGTGAAACCAACCGTTGGGGCAAAACCAACCGTTAGGGCAAAACCAACCGTTGGGGCAAAACTAACCGTTGGGGTGAAACCGACTGTTGGGGTGAAACCAACCGTTGGGGTGAAACCAACCGTTGGGGTGAAACCAACCGTTGGGGAGAAACCGACTGTTGGGGTGAAACCAACCGTTGCGGTGAAACCAACCGTTGGGGCCAAACCAACCGTTGGGGCAAAACCAACCGTTGGAGTGAAACCGACTGTTGGGGTGAGACCAACCGTTAGGGTGAAACCGACTGTTGGGGTGAGACCAACCGTTGGAGTGCAACCAACCGTTGGGGTAAAACCAACCGTTGGGGTGGAACCCACTGTTGTGGTGAAACCATCCGTTGGAGTGAAACCATCCGTTTGGCGAAGCCAACCGTTGGGGTGAAACCAACCGTTGAGCTGAAACCAACCGTTGGGGCAAAACCAACCGTTGGGGTGAAACCAACCGTTGGAGCGTTTCAAAACCAACCGTTGGGGCAAAACCAACCATTGGGGCAAAACCAACCGTTGGGGTGAAACCAACCGTTGGGGTGAAACCAACCGTTGGGTAGAAACCGACTGTTGGGGTGAAACCAACCGTTGGGGTGAAACCAACCGTTGGGGCCAAACCAACCGCTGGGGTGAAACCGACTGTTGGGGTGAGACCAACCGTTGGAGTGAAACCAACCATTGGGGTAAAACCAACCGTTGGGGTGGAACCCACTGTTGGTGGTGAAACCATCATTTGGAGTGAAACCATCCGTTTGGTGAAGCCAACCGTTGGGGTTAAACCAACCGTTTAGCTGAAACCAACCGTTGGGGCAAAACCAACCGCTGGGGTGAAACCAACCGTTGGGGCAAAACCAACCGTTGCGGCAAAACCAACCGTTGGGGCAAAACCAACCGTTGGGGCAAAACCAACCGTTGGGGCAAAACCAACCGTTGGGGTGAAACCAACCGTTGGGGTGAAACCAACCGTTGGGGAGAAACCGACTGTTGGGGGAAACCAACCGTTGCGGTGAAACCAACCGTTGGGGCAAAACCAACCGTTAGGGCAAAACCAACCGTTGGGGCAAAACTAACCGTGGGGGTGAAACCGACTGTTGGGGTGAAACCAACCGTTGGGGTGAAACCAACCGTTGGGGTGAAACCAACCGTTGGGGCAAAACCAACCGTTAGGGCAAAACCAACCGTTGGGGCAAAACTAACCGTTGGGGTGAAACCGACTGTTGGGGTGAAACCAACCGTTGGGGTGAAACCAACCGTTGGGGTGAAACCAACCGTTGCGGTGAAACCAACCGTTGGGGCAAAACCAACCGTTAGGGCAAAACCAACCGTTGGGGCAAAACTAACCGTTGGGGTGAAACCGACTGTTGGGGTGAAGGACCAACCGTTGGGGTGAAACCAACCGTTGGGGTGAAACCAACCGTTGGGGAGAAACCGACTGTTGGGGTGAAACCAACCGTTGCGGTGAAACCAACCGTTGGGGCCAAACCAACCGTTGGGGCAAAACCAACCGTTGGAGTGAAACCGACTGTTGGGGTGAGACCAACCGTTAGGGTGAAACCGACTGTTGGGGTGAGACCAACCGTTGGAGTGCAACCAACCGTTGGGGTAAAACCAACCGTTGGGGTGGAACCCACTGTTGTGGTGAAACCATCCGTTGGAGTGAAACCATCCGTTTGGCGAAGCCAACCGTTCGGGTGAAACCAACCGTTGAGCTGAAACCAACCGTTGGGGCAAAACCAACCGTTGGGGTGAAACCAACCGTTGGAGCGTTTCAAAACCAACCGTTGGGGCAAAACCAACCATTGGGGCAAAACCAACCGTTGGGGTGAAACCAACCGTTGGGGTGAAACCAACCGTTGGGGAGAAACCGACTGTTGGGGTGAAACCAACCGTTGCGGTGAAACCAACCGTTGGGGCAAAATCAACCGTTAGGGCAAAACCAACCGTTGGGGCAAAACTAACCGTTGGGGTGAAACCGACTGTTGGGGTGAAACCAACCGTTGGGGTGAAACCAACCGTTGGGTGAAACCAACCGTAAGCTCTATAAAGTGGTGGGGCAAAACCAAACGTTGGGGCAAAACCGTTGGGGCCAAACCAACCGTTGGGGCAAAACTAACCGTTGGGGCAAAACCAACCGTTGGGGTGAAGCCGACTGTTGGGGTGAGACCAACCGTTGGGGTGAAACCGACTGTTGGGGTGGAGACCAACCGTTGGGGTGAAACCAACCGTTGGGGTGAAACCAACCGTTGGGGTAAAACCAACCGTTGGGGTGGAACCCACTGTTGTGGTGAAACCATCCGTTAGGGTGAAACCATCCGTTTGGTGAAGCCAACCGTTGGGGTGAAACCAACCGTTGAGCTGAAACCAACCATTGGGGTGAAACCAACCGTTGGGGTGAAACCAACCGTTGAGCTGAAACCAACCGTTGGCGTGAAACCAATCGTTGGGGAGAAACCGACTGTTGGGGTGAAACCAACCGTTGGGGTGAAACCAACCGTTGGGGCAAAACCAACCGTTGGGGTAAAACTAACCGTTGGGGTGAAACCAACCGTTGGGGTGAAACCAACCGTGGGGGTGAAACCGACTGTTGGGGTGAAACCAACCGTAAGCTCTATAAAGTGGTGAAAGTTATAATCGTAAAATTACATAGCTAACGTGTAAAAAGTGTTGAACCAAAATGAAAAATTTCGTGCACTTTCTGTAAGGAGTTTTTGACCGTAACTATTGAAGACCACACTGGTTTGCAAAATCCTTTGGCACAAATATTCCTTACGTACCAGGATACCAGTGTACAAAATTTAAACGATACAGGTCTGATATTACTTGAGCACCAACATGCGAACTAAACTGAAAATACGCGCTTGAGATGCGCGAATCATATATATGAACACTATCGTGTTCATATGATTTCCTCTGGGATATACATTCAAGCACGGATTTGAACCAGGGACTCTCGGGTGAGTGTCGTTTACCATCATCACATAGCTATAGGAATTTGACGCTCGAGTCCGAGATAGGCTTTCACGTGTTGTGGTAATATAATCGCTGCAAGTTTCAACTATTTTCCTATAATTTTGCCAATTTCAAATTCTAAAATCTATTCCATAATTTTTCAGGAAACACTCATCGTATGCCTCGTTGGATGCGAGTCATATTTCTATCGGCCCTGCCCAAATGGCTGTTTATGGAACGGCCTCGACAAAGTCCTTTGGTCGAGACTGACCCGCGAACCGGCGAATGTCGACGATCGACAATATTTCGCACTTTTCAACCACCGCCAGCCTTATCTTCACCCGAAACGGTGTCTCCGTTTCTAGGCAGAACGCCCGGCCGGACGGGTAGACTCAACAGAAACAAAAATGTTTTATCTGAAATTGCAAAAAATTTCGCAACTGAACACGGAGCGAGTGGAAATACTGCTAATATTGCAACTGTAAACGATGCGAGCTTGATCTATCGAAACGAATTTGTTCGGGTGAGCGGATTGGATTTAGTTGTTTTAAGTGCCCGCATTCTCAAATGTGTGCAGCACCGGTCACTATTTGGTGATTCAGTCGTGTAACTTTGAAACCAGCGCATTTTGACGCTCGAAATCCATCATTGTTCGCGTTTGATTTGCCCTGTTCGTCTACGTTTAAACTACTTATCGCTAATTATCATAGGTGCTATACGCATTTGAGAATATGGGCCAAGGTTGTATCCGGAAAGGTTACCACCTTAAATTGAAAATTTTTTGAACATTTATAGTGTGTGTGAGTGATAAAAATGACATATCCTGTTGCTTTTTCGGCCGATGTAAAAAGAACGTAAGCCTATGCGCAAGCATAAGCCTAATCCAATCAAAAAATTAGTGTAAAACTTAAGCTTACACTACTGCAGTCCCACTGAAAAACGTTCCGCCGCTGATGTTTACATGGGTCGAGTTTGTTAAGAAAGTAAATGAAAATACCGCAACGATTGTAAATATTAACCACACTTTACTTGGAACAATTTTGTTTGCTAAAGTTTCAAATATGCTAAAGCCCTATTTATACGTGCAAGTTTTTGCTAGGACAACTTGCAGCTGCAACTTGCACTTGCTAGTTTTGTACAAAATCCGTTTCGAAAAACTGTACAGCTGCAAATAATTTATTAAAAATCATAACTAGAAGTTTAGTTCACATGTGTGAATAACCATGCAAGTTCACTGAATTTATTGCAGCCGCATTCTCATTGGCTGATGAAAAAATGCAATTTCTGCGTTTCTGTTGAAAACTTAGTGAATGGGCTTAAAACGCTTTTAGGTAACATATTTGTTGTTTTTATTTGTGAGAAAATAGTTTATGGCAATGGTATATAAAAGTGTACAAAGCAAAATACACAAGATATCAAGGGTACAATGAAAAATGAGGCGTAGCTCTGACTTTGGCAGAAAATCGTCTTCCAGCTCCGACTCTGATGGAATTTCTCCTGCCGGAGATTCCGGCAATTTCAGTAGCTAAATTTTGCATAGTTTTACAGAACTCATTTGTTTTGGCCTGTTTTTTGTTTAATAATAACTTCTGAGATAATTGTGAGGAAAAAAGTGCCGAGATTTTGCAAAAATGAACGCAAAAGCCAATGATTTAACAACGCCTTTAAACGCCGTTTGCCAAAATTAGCAAATTAAACATTATTTTAACTTTACCTCCGTTTGCACCCTGGTATATAACCGTTAAATCGAGAGTGGATGATCACTCTAACAAGAGTGTGCTACTACCTAAATTTGTGTGGTACAAAATGTACTACCGGGCGTTGCATTTTTGGCAGACCCCCTTATTTAGAGGGGAGTAGATGATGTTTGAAACGTAGACTGCGCATGCTTTTAAAATTGTAAGCGGAATTAGTTTACAACTACAATATTTCAACGTGTAAAATTGAAAAAATTGCCAAACTTGACACCCACTTTCAAAATAAACGGGGTCTGCCAAAACCGCAACGCGTACCGGTTGCATTCTTTTGTACACAAAATGTACCCAATTGAATACTCTTGTTATATAAAGGGTGATCATCCACTCTTGGTAAAACGTATTATACTCAAACGTTTGAAAGAAACTTTGAGATAAATCAAGGATGCCCAACAATTACGCTGTACGATTTATTTTAGCGATTCCGCCATCAAGTCGGAAAATTTTCAAAACACGACCGTCCAAGAGTGGGACCAAACAACGGATCCGCGTCAGTCCCAACGCCAAGCCGGTCTCAAATCCGTAACGGATGCCATTACAGTCAAATGTCAGAAACAGACGCTTATGCGGCTTTGTTGCATCGGATGATGAGAAACGTTCAAATAATCGCTCAACATTTCAAAGAAATCGAAGAATACAATGAGGTAAGGGTGGCAAAAATTTGTTCAAATTTCAAAGGCCTTAAAGGCCGGTCTTCGGCGTGCACCCCGGGCTGATTTGAATATTTCTAAAACTGACATGCCAGAGAGTTATGGATTTTTGACTAAAGCACACTATTCACACGTGCAAGTTTTAGCAGCGAGAACTTGCAGCTGCAACTTGCGTTTGCAAGTTTTGTCCAAAATCCCGGTCGAAAAAACATGCAGCTGCAAACAATTCAATAAAAATGATAACTAGGAATTTAATTCACACCTGTGAACAACCATGCAAGTTCACTGAAATGCAAGTTCTGCGTGCAATTTGCAGCTGCAAGTTTTCGCCACAAAAACTTGCACGTGTGAATATTAAGGCTTTATCCGATTGGCCAAAAAGTAACCACTTGGCTATGTGCTAAGTAAGCCTTTAACTAAAAAATATTGGCTTGTCCCACATACGTTTAGGGCCGGCAAATTTTCCGTCGGACACCTGTTTAGGCTTTGTTTTGGACTCATCGTTACTCTTAGGCTTAGACTTAGGTTTTGGTTTATGTTTAGGATTATTTTTAATACTTATATTTAATTAGGTATTTGTTTCAAATTTATCGTTTATTAGAGGCTTATATAGGATTAAGCTTAGGTTGGTGCTTATAATTATTTTGGCCCATGTATAGCACAGGGCCGGAACAGTAGTATAAGCATATTCCTAAGCCTAAGCCTAAGCCTAAGCCTAAGCGTATTTATGAGCCTATTCCTAAGCCGAAACCTAAGCCTAAGCAAAAAAATAGTCTAATGCTTAAACTGACTCTATTAAACCCCTCCGTAAAACGATCCAGCCCTGTTCTATACACGAGCCATCATTTTTATATGGCTTATATATCTAAGCTTTTCGCTTTTTAAACTTATCGTTACGCTAACGCTTAGGCTTGGGCTTAGTTTCAGGACTATGCATAGAGACTACCGGTATACATCCCTAAACGTCCATAACATTTTTCTCAATCAAAACTTAAATTGTAAACTTTTAAAATTGTCATATCCGAATGGCGTCTTTGGCCTTTAAAAATTTGTGGAAAATATTTGCGTTCAGATCTCAGCCGACTGGACCTACGTTGCTATGGTGATTGATCGTTTGTTCCTTTGGATCTTTTCGTTCACAAATATAATCGGCACAATATTAATTATACTTCAAGCGCCATCCTTCTACGACCATTGCGTACCGCTCGATATCCCGGATCCGACGCGGCCGTTGGGTGGAGACACGCTGAGTCCTCAGTACAATTGAAGCATTTCAACAAAATATTTCGGGTTTGGAAACCGGGAAATCGTACCCCACTGTAAATTCGAGTGAGTTGATTTTAAGTCAGAATGAGCTGAATACTCAGTCTGAGTTAGGACTATCACAGCTTAGAATTTTGAGCCGATTCAATCCATTCTGAGTTAATTAATCAACTCACTCATAGAGTCAACTCAATTTAGGGTGAGAATCAAATCAACTCAGAGTGAGTTTAAGTTTACTGTTATTAACTCAGAAAGAAGTAACTTTCCGTCTGAGTTGATTAATTAACTCATTGGAATTTACAGTGCAATCGTATATATGTTTCGGAATTAGTAGCCTTTGCGCCGCAAGCTTAAAATCCTAAACCTAATCCTAATTCTTCAGGATGAATCTCGTACAACAACAACAGATCACACGAGTATGCAACTGAATAAGGCTGCCTCTACTAAAATCCGCCAGGCCGTGCGGACAGACGCCGTCAAACCAATTATATGTTCGGAACATTTCCGTTGCCCGTTCTACATGCAACACTGTACATTTCGGTGAGTTGATTTTAACTCGGAATGAGTTGAATCACTGAATCTGAGTTAGGACTATCAGAACTTAGAATACTGAGTAGATTCAAATCATTCTGAGTTAGTTTAATCAACTCTCACCCATAGTCAAGTCAACTCAGAGTGAGAATCAACCCAATTCAGAGCGAGTTAATATTTACTGATACTAATTCAGAAATAACTAACTAGCTAACTGAACTGATTAGTAAACTCATTGAAATTTACAGTGTAGCACGTATTATACTGATTGTTTGCTGCAGTTGCGGTTGTCAATATTGGTACAGAAGTAGAACAAATCAAATACAAAAATTTTATTGCTGTATTTTCATATTCACCATACATTGATTCGAAAGTTTATGCAGCATTCACTATAAAATTTAGGTGTAAGAGGAACCAAAAGTGGTTTAGGGTTACGCTAACACTTGACACAAAATTTTGCGTGCCAAGTGATAGCGTATAACCCTAACATGGTTTTTTGTCTTAGGGTTACGCTAACACTTGGCACAAAATTTTGCGTGCCAAGTGATAGCGTATAACCCTAACATGTTTTTTGTCTTAGGGTTACGCTAACACTTGGCACAAAATTTTGTGTGCCAAGTGATAGCGTATAACCCTAACATGTTTTTTGTCTTAGGGTTACGCTAACACTTGGCACGCAAAATGTGCCAAGTGTTGGACTAACAACCGACATGTTTTTTGTCTTAGGGTTACGCTAACACTTGGCTCAAAATTTTGCGTGCCAAGTAATAGCGTATAACCCTAACATGTTTTTTGTCTTAGGGTTACGCTAACACTTGGCACAAAATTTTGCGTGCCAAGTGATAGCGTATAACCCTAACATGTTTTTTGTCTTAGGGTTACGCTAACACTTGGCAAAAAATTTTGTGTGCCAAGTGATAGCGTATAACCCTAACATGTTTTTTGTCTTAGGGTTACGCTAACACTTGGCACGCAAAATGTGCCAAGTGTTCGTATAACCCTAACATGTTTTTTGTCTTAGGGTTACGCTAACACTTGGCACAAAATTTTGTGTGCCAAGTGATAGCGTATAACCCTAACATGTTTTTTGTCTTAGGGTTACGCTAACACTTGGCACGCAAAATGTGCCAAGTGTTGGACTAACAACCGACATGTTTTTTGTCTTAGGCTTACCCTAACAACTGGAGATAGATGCAACGCACATCTGAGAATACATGCCTTAAACTTAGCTTAAGTTTTAGGTTTACAAAAAAGCGTTAGTTTTAGCGAAAACCTTGCGATAAGATTAAGCGTTTCATTCAGGCTAAGCCTAAATTATGCCAAAAATCTAGAAATCGCCGATAACTGCGCGGGGAAAATGCACTGTGAATAACATTCAGTGGATTAAAATCAACTCAGAGAGCCAATTAGTCATTTCTGGCTATTCCTGAGTTAATAACAGCAAACAGCAACTCGCTCTGCGGTGATTTAGTTCCGAGTGAGTTTTAATTAGTTAACTCAGAATGAGTTCAATTGTTTCAGAATTATGAGTTGTGAAAGATATTTAATTCAGAGCTCAAACGTGTGAGTTGTAGATTTCACTCATTCTGAGGTAAAATTAACTCACTGGAATTACTCAACAGCATGTGCGAGAGACGTAGTTTGCGTGTAAAATCAATTTGTCTCATCTGGACAATCATGACATATACATATTTTTTGCATTAAATAAATTTTTTATAATAACGTTAGTTGAAGGTCACATGGCATTTTCTATAATTCTGATCTCCGTAGAACAACGGTTGATAACGGTGTATTAATGCAAAATCAGACACAGGAAAAATTGACATGTCAGAGGTGTAAGTGGGTAAAGATTCTATACCCGCGGAAATTTTATTTTTTAAGCCTCATATAATGCCCCGCACAAAATTTCGTTACATGTTAGCCGCTTTTACCTGCGCAAATTTGCTTTACTTTTAATACACACCTTTATCCGCCCTTATTTTTGTTTTGCGTTCAATAGTGTATTTTACAGTTCATTGATGTTTACTCTCTCTACTTAAATTTTCATACGGCAAAAACAGTTTAAAAATTCACAAATTTTTACTCTCGCTTTAAAATTCTTTACCCGCGGGTATATGTACCTATATACCAGCGTCAAAATTTCTTTACCCGTCATGCGTTTACGCGCAGGGTCAGGGATAAAAAAACCACTCACAGGTCAAAAATGATTTCTATGTTTGGAAATTTAATTCAAACAATCTGAATAAAAGAAAATTACATACCATTTGAATAATCAATTGAACTTAAAGTTGAAGCGAGCCAGTTTCTGAGACTAATTTTTTCGAAAAAGTTTCATTCGTTTGCGCGATGGTTAAAATATTTAAACTCATAAATCTTCCGCAGATAAACAATGACAAAATAAACAAATGTCTGTTAGTGTACAGCTGGTGGTCTGTATCCGGCTCCGGTTGCGCGCAGGAAATCTACCTCCGGCTCCGGAAAATTTTTTGCCGGAGGTTTTGGAAATTTCGGTAGTGAAATTTTGCATAGTTTTACAAAATTTCTTTATTTGATGTGTTTCTTTTTACTTTTGAAACAATTTTTACGAAAACAAATTGCCGACATTTCGTAACAAATAAGCGCAAAACCAAAAGATTTAACGACACTTTACATTTCTAAAATTAGCGAATCAAACATCATTTTAACGACCAAATTGCGCCTCTCCTCCATGTTCACCTCCTGCTCCGGACAAATTTTGATGAGCTCCGGCTGCGGTATCTTTCACCACCGTAGGGGGTACCCTCATGGAGAGGCCAAATAAAGATCAGTAAAAAAATTTGTGACCTCTATGATCCGGGTTATGTCTCCGTAAAAATTTTGGTAGGCGTAAGGGATATATCCCAATTGTTGTAAAAGAAAATTTTTGTGCGTTTAGTTTTGCTTTGTGGGGGAGTAACCGGAGTACCGGAACATATAGGGATGAGAGTCCCTCCTAAACTCCAAGATGGGGTCCCCAACGTTGAGGTCGATAAATAATTTTTCGGTGTTTGATTTTAGGTTGTCCGAACTCGTGCTTTCGTTTAACTGCTTTGAATACAGAAGACACCTTTTTAAAACACAGTTTCACAGAAAATTTGCAAAATTGGTGGATCTTCAAAGTGGACCCGCTTGTTCAAAACATATAAAATGAATCACTATTTTTATAGGATTTCTGCTGAAGTAGCTGTGAACAGCTTTCATTGTGGGTAAAAACTATTAATAAACAATGTTTATGCTTCAACAAATGGAGGTAGCGCACTGCACACATCACTTCAAACTGTGGTTTTCGTTCTTGAATATTTCTCATTTGCGGTGACATATTTAGTAAAATTGTAGGTCAGCGAGTGTAGCAAGTAAGAAAATTTCTTAACATTTATGGGTCATCCACGTTAAAATGCACGCGCCGATGTAATAAATGTTCCACCCACCCCATTAGGAACAGCATCAAAATACACATACTAGCTGGAGGCAACGTACAGTTTCGTAGTTGTACTTAGATAGTTTTATTTGTCTAGACTGTCGGAAGGGACTCTGGATAAATACATGTTGTCTGTAGGATGTCAGGACATTATGTTAGCACACGCGCACATATTTAAAAACACAAGCTGTGCACACATATTCACACGCATCATTCAACGCAAAAAATTGAGTCCCTTCCGAGGGACTATGGACAATAACAGTTCCGGACAATCATGTCAGGTTAAGTATATATTTATGCCTAGAGCATATTCATTGTCTAAAGGTTCAGACAATGACATATTGACATTTCAGACAATGTATAAAGAGAGTGGGTATGGACAACGCGGGCACTCAAAAAGGAGGGACGTTTTTTTACAAATAAGAGCGCATTTTAACGTGGATGACCCATTTAACAACATAGTGGTAGTGTGTGTAGTTTATGAAGCCATTAAAAGATTGACAGGAAGTTATAATAGTATCATAAACTGTGAGCGAAGCGAGCAAACCAGACTCATTTCCAAACTTCGGCGGTTTTTGCTTTAACCCCTTGGTCCCGTTTGCGGTTGACATTAAATTTTGTTCAGATCTTGTTGGGAGCACGGCCGGTGTGGCTTCCTATGGATCCGCCATTGAGTGTACAAGACAGTTTCGTATATAGCATTGCTTGGCTTCTGAAATTGCAAGTGGGAACTTCAAATAACATTGGCTGGGTGCGGAAAGTCGATTTTGTACTTCAGTCAGGCAACACATCTAAAGCTTGCAAGTCAAATGTTTGATGTACACACAGTTCTCACTCGAATTGTATATTGCACTGCAAACCTATGATATAAACTAAATAACCACTATTCTATCTTGAGAACATCAGACTTAAGCCAAAGTCACAAAGTTTAAGCTAAACCTTTAACGTCCCTGTAGTCCAGGATTTATATTGCTTATGCTGTAGAATAGTATATTTACCTAGCTAATAAGTTTCGGTATCAAGTGAATTACCAACAAGGTTAGATCAACCGTCCGGTAAACATAGATCGCCGGTTCAAGCCGTACCGCATCCGCACTAAAATTTAATTCTTAATATGTTTAATAGATTGTCAGGGGGATTGAACCGACGAACCTCAACTATGAACAGTCATAGTGTAAATTGGGCTCTGCTTTGTTATGGTGAAAAAATTAAAAATCGAAATATGCGTTTTTATTGAGAAATTTTGGTATTTTCGTGCTCAGAGCTATGTGGTGAATCAGAAGATAACATTTTCTCAATATTTTTTCACTTCCGAATACTTCAGGTTTTTTGTGGGTTAAGAGTTAAACTTGCTGTTAATGGCAATTAGGTTGTATAGTGTGAGTTGCGTTGTGCGGTGGTTTTGGAAGGCGGTAACCTGCCCTGTTATGTTTGTCTCATCAAGCCGCGTCGAATAGTATATTATTTGTCTATGTTTGTGAAATTTTTTTCGATTATAAAGGGACTCGTATAAAACGAAAAAAACCGATACAAAATTTTTTTGGAAATATTTTGAAACTGATATTTTCTGATCAGCCGCATTGAGGTTACTACAAAAATACCAGAATTTTTGAAAAAAGCATTTTTCTCGATTTGTATTAAATTTGACCCTATAACGATATAGTGCCGAAAATTGTGCGCCGGAAAGGTAAATACTGTTTTGGAAACCATGCGAAATTACAGACAAATATTAAATTACGTATATTTCTCAACTAAAGGCTTAGTTTCCCAAGCCTATTTTGAGCGGAAATTAACGACTTATTGCGAGTATAGGTTTTGGATAGGCTTGGAAAAGAATCGTAGTTTACTAAGATTCACAATGAACACTAAGTACATTTTCGTGATTGTAAAACACGTGAGAAATGCTTGTCTAACAATTGCAAACACTTTGATGCATTCTACTGTGTATGGTATCTATACTTGCAGGTAGCACGCGTACATACTGAATCAGCAAATCATTTAATAAAAACGAAAGCAACTTGTACAGAATTTTAGCTGCAAGTTGAAATTTGGAATTTGTCAGTTGCGTTATAGTGAATATTCTTGAACCTAATTCCATGACGATCTAGTTTTATCTATAAACGCTTTATATTAGTACAAAGCTGCTTTTTTCGTGATGCCTGCTACTCGTTTCATTTATTTATCAAGGCCGCTGTTTCGGTCCGTTTCTGGTTTGTTATTTGAGTCCGAAACAAAATCATTTGCTCGCAGTTGTCGAAATGCAAGCACATTTATGGCAAGAAGACATATGAGCACTCAACAAGACCGAGCATTGCCAATTGATGAACAGAGCGATCCGAGCTTTTTTGAGGTACTAAAATAGTTTTATTTCATTATGTACCCACCAATTATTTGGATGGTTGAGACTCACTAGACGTATTTTTATAAGCGACAGGGACTATGTATGTATTTGAACTATAATATTGTAAATTTTATACTTATAACCGTTTTATAAAACCATGTTCAAGTTATCGTATTTAGCGATGTTTTCAGAAAAAAATTTTAATCGAAATTTGTACCTAAGTGTCTTATATACAGCATTTGCATTATAGAACCAGTGTATTTAAAGTGTTCCATTTTTGGCGTTATTCTCTGTTAAATGTTATGTGTTCTGTATTTAACAGATGGTGGATTACTTTTTTGAACGCGGTAGCAGTGTGATCGAAGACAAATTAGTCAAAGAACGGCAGACAAAAAACAATCTACCGGTTGAAGAAAACCGGAATTTTGTTCGTGGCGTATTGCGAAACATCAAACCTTGTAATAAAGTCTTATACGTCACATTTCCAATTAAACGTGACAACGGAGAATTCGAGGTTTGTAATTACGTATATTGGCATTATTATTGTACCTTTACAGAAACAATCGGCCTTTGTGCACATACTTAGATTTATTTTATTTTTTATAGCGAGATTTTCCACCTAAATGTGCAATTACGTATATTGGCATTATTATTGTACCTTTACAGAAACAATCGGCCTTTGTGCACATACGTAGATTTATTTTATTTTTTATAGCGAGATTTTCCACCTAAATGTGCCTATGGAAACGGTATAAGCTCTATGCGCATATTCTGAAACATATGTGTACTTATGTCAACCGGGGTCCAACCGGATACCAATAAATGCCGGAGCCGGATATTTAGTGCAGACATGGTTTTCGTAACAGAAAAACGGTGACAGACTTTACTAATTCAGTTCTGAAATTTACTAATTAAATCAACAATCATATATTGCTAATTAACACAGTCTAAATGCAGAAATTTTTGACTTTTGTTGACCAGTTTCGAAGATTTTCAGAACAAATATCCGGTTGATTATAATACCGGAGGCGGAGACGGGGGTCGATTTTGGCCGGAATGGGCCGGATATCCGGTTGATCCCTAATGTCAACCTGCCATCATTTGGTTCTCACCTCCTGTAAATTTTGACAGTGGAGAATGTAAGTAAACTCCATTTGTTGCATTAGGTTGCAGCTACTTGTTATAAGCCCAGTATGATTTTTGTTTGAAAGCATGTTACCAACTGGTGATAGGTGCATAACAGGGTGCGATCGTATATCCGGCTCCACCAAAACATCGACATCCCACTCTGGCTCCAGTATTTTAACTTGCCGGATGTATTTAACAACGTAAAAATTGAAACCACCATGTGTATGTATGCCAACTGCCATGGAACTGATTGACTTTCTTTTACATATTTTTCTGTCATACAGGTAATATATATTAATGTTTGCATGTGCCCGTGTACGTTCACAATCTCTATTGGGTTACTATAACGTTTTAACTAAACCTAAGCCCAAGCAAAAATAATAGCCTTAAGCATAACCAACTCTATTTTATAGTACCCCCGGAAAACTGGATGCCCTTCACAGGAACATGGGCCAAACAAATATTGCAACTGAACACAACACTACAAAAATGTAGAATCGTGAAATAGGGTCGTTGCCAAAGTGTTAAGAATGCATCGGTGTCGTGTGAGGTGCTAAGCTTTGCACGTAAACACTTTGGATACCTTACACCATTTATGAAAGAATTGTTAGCTACGTTCTGATATTTGAATGCAATCTAGTATTAGATTGGAATTCATTATCCGGCTATGACCGGATATTAGATTGTCCGGCTTGTCATTTTATCCGGTCGCACCCTGCTGCAATCACATTTGAGAATATGGCCCAGAAATGATTGCAAAAAGTGTTTAGTGTAGTGGTGCTATCTATTTTGATGGCGTTTGGTTTCGTCCGGCAACATATTTGCATTGCTGGGCGGTACAATGCAGCACATAGAGAATGAAAAAAAGAACTGCCTGAGCCAAAATTGGCCAGTTTTCAAAGAAACAAAATCGTAAAACTTAGTTTGATTTTTTGCATTTTCGTTACAATATGTATATATTTTTGCAGGTTATTGAAGCCTGGAGAGCTCAACATAGCGAACATCGAACTCCGTGCAAAGGAGGTAAGTGATATGTAAATATATTTTTAACTAATACCTTTTAGCTATGTCTTTTTCTTAATGCTTGGAACATTTAAAAAAGTTTTCTGGAAACGTCTTGTTAAAATGAAGACATTTGCTGTTAAATCTGTAACTGAGTTTGGTGGTTTGAAGCTTTGTACAGCGTCCGCGATATCATGTGTACACACCATATGACCAGTTGTCCGTCACTCACCGCTCTCACGAAAAAAATGTAAGGTGTAAACATATGTCATTAAAGTGGTGTATTATTAGACTGGCATTTTTGAAATTTTTATTTATCCCATCTGACCGGTCGATTAGTCATTTAGATTTAATTAAGGTTAATTAAATTTTTGCTATTTATCGTTTTGTAGGAACCGGTTTAACGGGATGTTGACAAATTTTTTTAAACATTTTTGGGTTTGCTTTTTCGGTTGCTATTTTCTATAGTTTTTAAGCGTATTATGTTTCGTGATTATCGAAACATGAGTAATAAAAACACACGAACTAAAAAACATTTATGCTTTCTCAAATGTGAACAAAGGTCAATCGGTGCTATTTAGTATTTGTTCGTTAGTCAATTTGCAATATTGGCAAAACTAAACTTTTCCCAAATTAGTGGCGAAAACTGTATAATTAATTCAGCTATATTTCGATTCACAGCTGTTCAATTGTTTTATACTTATGATAGGTTTAAATGCTGTCCGAGTGGGGGCTAATTTGCTTGTCGTCGTTGTTTTTGTATCAAACATTCGCACAAATCTTGGAAATGCGCTTAAACTACGTATGGTTTGGTTGGCGGTTCAGTTTTATAAGTTGTAGTAGCCACTGCACCAATTTAGCCATATCGCCAATGTGGCCAGCTACGTAACAATTGTCACGGTGGCTAGGCATCGCAGCACATTTTAACTGACGTTAGCATTATTTTGTGTTTTTAATGGCACGGAATGTTACGCCCTCCTATGAGAATCGTTTTGATTTGTCAATAAATAAACCAATCAGCTGTCGTTGCTGAGGTATCTGGCCACTATGTACCTAAGTTGCGGCGGTGGTTACGCTACGACCTATACATCGATGTGAACAATTCGTGTTTTAAATTACGTAACTGAGCGAAGCTTGGAGTCTCGCGAAGCGTTTTATATTTTGTGCTCGGGGATTGAAAGGTGGATGTCTGTCTCTCCGTCCGTCCGTCCGTCCGAAAAGAATCTCAGGACCACTGAACCGATACGTCGCATTGGTGTTTTAAAATTGTAAGCCGTTTATTAGTTACAGCCTAATTTGCATATTCGGTTTAGCCTAAATTGAGACTTTTTAAGATATTTCACTAATCATTAGGGTTACAAGCAATCTAATTTCGGCGATACAAACATCCAAGACCGATAAGTGAATAGTTAGCTGATAACTAATTTGCATTATAGCTTAATTGCTTAAGTGTGTTCGAGCTTCGCTCAATACATGCAGTCCCACTACGAGTTCCTGTTCGTAAATTTGATTATGTCACAGGCATCAATAATAAATTACAACATTATACATAGGTAGAAGCTGGGGTGGTTACAGGGGTGCACCGCCTGAAATGTTTTGCGTGCGGCTGATTTTTAAAGCAAAAGTGGAAAAATCAAAACATTCATACTCGAGTTATTTAAACATAAGGTTCCTCTAGAAATTTTTGGGTCCGCTCCTGATAGCAGCTCTTCCTTTCTGCTTAAAGTAAGCTACGCGGCATCCATGGTCCAGCGTTCGGAATAATGACAGCCAAATCGCTTGCTTGATCATAAGTATTTGACACACCCAATTTGATGGTAATATTCTGATTGTATTTCAAACTGCTATTTGCTCAGAATAACAGATTGGCCTGGTCAATTAGTAATTGGTCTGAATAGCAGATTGGCTTACGACACGTGCGTACACTTGTATTCTGTTATGTTTGCATATATATAAATATATATATATATATATAATATATATATATAACTTAGCAAAAACGTTGTTTTTATGGTGCGAAGTGCTTCAGTTTACATTCAGGCTTCGAGAAACGTAACTCGGAAAAACAATATAGTTTGTTTTTTGTCATATTATTGTATATACGTCTCAGTCAGGGTATGGAGTAAAAAATTTTTTTATGTCAATATATATAAAAGAAATTTACACACTACACAGCTGCTACTACGACTTAGTCGGCGTCGTATACAAGGAGGATTTAAATAATAATTTGTACCGAAAGGCATTCGAATAATAACCTGCGCTGATGTCATCGGAGTTCAACCATACTTAGTTTCTGGCCTGCTATGTTAGCTCGCAACCAAACATTACCTTTAAATTCAGTTGTATTAGTCATTTGAAGTGACCGACTCATTTTCAAGTGTACAGACTTAAGCCAATCAGCGCTTTCCACCCGTTTCGTGTTTTTGCATGAATAACGCACCGTACATGAGTATTTATTTATACTATGCATCGTCCTTCAACTATCAGGGGTATTAGCTTGAATTTCATTTCCGGGAGGTTATGATAATCGCATAGCGAGTGAGATATATATTTTAGCTCGAGACGCCGGCAGAATTTTTTCCAGAAATTTCTCGGTGGGATATTTTCAGTATTTTGACCCTGACTTGTATTTGCGTCGTGATTGTTACAGTATTTATGTATTTATTTATTTATTTATTTTTTACACTCGTAGTAGTTATATTGATATATCGCTAGCGTCAGGGTAAATAGACTCGACTTAGTGTTTAAGTAGCACGTGACTGATAACGAGACAAGTATTTTGGTGAAGTATATTTTTAGCAGGCAAAAACGCTTAAAATTTTTCATTTCGATCAGTTCCGAATAAACCAGTTTGATTTTTAGAAAAATCGTCTGGGAAATAAATAAATAGGAATTGGGAAATGGAATCAGTTTGGGAGATTTGTATACAGTGATAGAGGCATTGACGGTGGTCGCGAACGAGTCGACGCTGTTCGGTGTTCCGGTGCAGTACCTGGAATTTTAGATTGGCGAGGGTCGACGGCGAAAAAACTTAACGGTTCGGAAATGTTGTCTCTTATATACTGTTGTTCGGGTTGCGCTATACTTGACGTCCGGCGCCGTCCGTCACCGTGGGTGCCGTACGGGTGACGCACAGCGTCGCATGTTAACAAAAGTATAGCACAACCCTAAGAGGGGGTGTTAAAAATTTGACTAAGCGTTATCCTAACGCAAAAGCCTAAGCCTGAGCGTAATAATGCGAGATGAATTGTCGAGTCGATGAAATGTCGGATTACAATTTTGTCGGATGACCAGTTGTGGTACAATCACTAGATGGTAACCGGTTTACTAACTTAAAAGCCAGCTTTTACTCTTAAGATTAGAATATTAGCACGTTTTTTGGCATTTGAATTAGCCTAGAGTTATGCGTAAAGGTTCACGTAAGCAGATAAGATAGCGTTCTCTCATTGGAAAACGGTGATTGGTGCGGCTCGTGGCCGATGGCGGCTCTGTAATTTGTGGTAATTTACGTGATAATAGTCCGTAAAATGCTCAAAACGATGACGAGGCATGCGAGCTGTATTTAATTTTAGTTTGAACTGGCTCTATGGCAGGGTGCAATCGGAATTCCGATTCCGATTACAATTCCGATTCAAAACGAGTTCCGATTCCCATTCCGATTCCGACTTGGTGTGATATGTTGTATAAAAATTTTGCATCATTTATCTATTAAATGTTTTTGATGAGTTAGTTAACTTATCAATAATTGATTGTAGTTTAGTTTTACGGAGCCAAAAATGATTGCTAATTTGTTCATGCGACGTTTTTGAGAATTGTTGCCGGCCAACAGACACCCGAAATCAATATTACACGTGTTAATACAAATTATTCGTGTAGTCACAAAATTTGTAGTTCCGATTTCGATCCCGATTCCGGTATAAATTTGCTGTTCCGATTCCGTTTCCGGTATAATCCAGTTCGCTTTGCACCCTTCTCTAGGGATCGTGTATATTCTGCCACCTTTCTCCAACATTCTTAAGCTTAGACTGAGGTGTAGAAAAAGGCGTATACACTTATGTCTCTAAGCCTTAGTCCAACTTTAAATCTTGGGGGAACGTGTATAAGGGTCGACTGTGTATGTTACCTTTGAATTTCAGGCATTCGATATGATCTCTCCGTGTGCGAAGATGAAGTGAAAGCGTTGAGCGCACTGATGACATTCAAATGTGCCGTTGTTGACGTTCCGTTTGGAGGCGCAAAAGCTGGCGTTAGAATTGATCCACGCCAGTATTCGGAGCGAGAACTCGAAAAGATTACGCGTCGGCTTGCGGTTGAACTGGCGAAAAAGGGATTTTTAGGTAAGCGAAAGAGTGTTGCATCTTGATCCAGGAGGAAGTTTCGACTCGCCGGGTATGTATTTTTGTAATGTTTCCACGTTTAGCGTTGCATCTGCGTTCGATTATTCAGATAGTTTTGTACTGTAAAAATTCCGAGTCGCGGTGTGTATTGTTAAATGTTGAAATGTTATTTGAAGGTTAACTTTCTGCTACTTTGAGGAAGTGGCTGGGTGTGTTGCGGGCTTGAAACTATAAAAATGAGACACTATAAAGTAGTTTAAATAGGGGGTTTAACGTCATCAGAAATGGTATAAGGGATGGCTCAGCGTCGGTTCGATTTTCCCTATGCCCCACTCTTGATTCATATTAATATGACGTAGTAGGAAACCAACAATTATTGAATAAAGTTAGTTAGCGTAAAATATGGTAATCGGATGGCTGAAATAATAATTATGTGGGCCCTACTGAAATACAGCAGCACACGTTGGTACGTTTCTATCGGGTGAAATGACGTAAGTTGCATTGTCTTGTCTAATGATTGATTTACAAGCACAAGTCTATGACAGATGTGCAAGTTTTGTTCGAAAAGCCGTTTGCTACGGTTGCAGTTGCGTTTGTAAAAAATGATTGCGCTATTTTTTGACGATTTCAGAGTCATTTTCCGTCGCCGTAAGCTGTCGTCGTCCTATACTGTGAGATATCGTACGCAATTTGCCGGTGTACGGTATTGCACGGTGACGGAAGGCGACGGACTGCGACGCGCAAGTAAAGCGCCATCCTAAGAAGAGTAATCATCGACTTTTGGCGCTCAAGGACGTGTCCAATTAAGGATGGGGATGTATACCCCGAAATTCTAAGAAGCACTCAAGAAAAGCACTTTTATAGACTATTATAATAACCTGCAGAGGTCAGAAAACATTTTCTCGCTTGCTGCGATTGCTCGCCAAACAACTTTTACGAAAATGAAATCCTGGATACGTTTCTGTTGATCCTGTTAAGTCAAATGGTGTTTGCTTGTTGCTTCAGGGCCTGGTGTGGATGTCCCGGCACCCGATATGGGCTCAGGTGAACGAGAAATGGCTTGGATTGCTGACACTTATGCTGCGACTATTGGTAAGTCTTGGTTTTGTGTTAAAATGAAGTTATCATTTCTTGTAGTATAGTTTCTGAGCAATTGCGGCCGAATTCGGTTTAGATACGTGGCATAGTCAAATTTACTTTCCGCGGGTGGGTTAACAGGCTTTTGTGGACAATAATTAACTGTTTGATTACAACTGCAATTTACGTAACACATTTTGCCCAAATCGTGTGTCCTCAAAATTTAAGATGTAATGTTAATGCTTCTAATATTTCATCCGTACTAATAAGCTAAATTTCCCATTTGAATGAAATTCAGCGTTTGGAACACTACGTTTTTGACAATTTTAACTCGCTGACAGTTTGTAACCAACGCTTTTATCCGTTCCTTGGTCGGTGTGGTTTATAAGATGTCGTAATTTGATTAAGCTGTGTTTTATACTAGGGATGTGTCGATATGAAACCGTTTGCCGATGCCGATTTTTATTTCAAAAATATGTAATGCCGATGCCGATGCTGATTCTAATTTTAATACACGATGCTTAAAGAACAGATTGGTTACTATATTACATCGTTATAAATGCGAAGACTTAAACCCGAATCACCAGAAACTATCATACTTTTATGAGAACGTTTCATATCAATTAATTTTTTTCAAACACAAACGCAAGACAGATAATTTGTTGTTTTTCTGATCAGATACATTGATATACGCCAACAAGTGAAATTGATACATAAAATTCTAACTTAGTATTATGTACAAAAGTATCGGCAAAGAATCGGCCATTTTTTGCAGTGCCGATGGCGATACGAAAAGTACCGGTTATTATTACCAATGAAGATTACTCGGCACATCCCTCTTTCATACTAATCTAAAAAGTTTAATTAAGCATTGCAAAGCTTAAGTTTTGTAAAGTTCTATTTTTAATTCCGATTGTTTCGAGCAGGTGTTCTGTTAAATTTGGTCATGAGTCAGAATTCGCTTTTAGTTGAAATGGAAATTTCAGAAATTTGAAATAATATTTATTTTTTTCTGATCCTGTAAGCTAATGAGTTTCATGTCAGCGATCCTTTCAGTGAGACGTCAGAAATGCACCCGAGCAAAATTAGTCAAAATTGATATTGCTTATTAATATGACCTTTTGGCAACATTAGGTAGGTTTATTGCAGGGGTCAGATGAGTTAAACGGTGATTGTAAACGAATTTAGGTAAGAAAAAACTGATGTTTTCCGGTTTAAAGGCTCGAAAAATGATGGACGTTGCTTGCTGTGGCTCTTGTTTGATTTGTTTTACTTAGGCGAAAAATTTAGGTCACTTGGATAAAGACAGCTACGCGTGTGTGACTGGCAAACCGATTAGCGTGGGCGGTATACATGGACGAACCAATGCAACCGGAAGAGTAAGTCGTAGGAAGTGAGGAAGGCTGTTGTTAGGTGGGATCGTATGGCAATTCTGGTAAAGATAGCACTCATGATTTTAGCCGTCGTTTTAATATGCTTGGGTGATGGACATTTTTGGCTTGAGCACCGAGTTTCTGTTTTGGTAATGATAAATCTTGATTTTTGATTGGTAAGTTCACTTGTGATTTGTTTGGCTGTCTGGGTAAGTACCGTTTAAATACGAACAGGTTTAGGATAAGCATTAAAATTTGAAATTAGGTGAACATATGATGTTATAACGCAGTTGGCTGGTATTGTTTGTAAGTTCAAGGTAAGGTAATTTGCAAGCATTATTAATGTTTTGAATGTTATGTATATATTTTGTGTGAAACAGTTTGGCCTTAATATTTGAAAGCTCGCATATTAATGTGTTGTTTAGCTGTCGCCATCATAAAGAATATCTGGGTTTCTGAAATCTTACTTAAGTATAACTATTATATTTAGTCAAATTTTACTTTAGCACTTATATACGAGTTTAGTAGTCAGTGCGGCTGGAGGTAACGAATAATTTTGTATTATACCAAGGAGGTATATTGTATCTGCAGTCTCAGTTAATGTCGACGATAATATTCTAGAAGCTGTCAGTTTGCGCTAAGTGAAATACATACACATACTTTCAGTGTGCTTAAGTATTTACTTAAATTGAGTACGCTTTCAAAGACAAATATTTTTGGTTTATATGTCGTTCGGTTAGCAAACATTTAAGTTTAAATGTATACGTAAGTAAGGCTTCGGTCCGGTATCTGACCGGTTTTAGCCCCGGTCGGTATATTCCAAAATACAATGTTCAGTATTTCTTTTTCGAAATGTGGTTAAATGTTTTCTCTGATGCTCAGAATCAATAGTTTTGGTTTATGGACGCTGCCGGCAAAGCCAGATTGTTCATGATATGACGGAAAACGAGCGGAACTTTTTTAGGTTCCCCCGCAGTAGTGGTAATAGAAAGTGATACGTACAGTGGTTGTATCATTAGATTATCACATGCTTAGGCTTAGGCTCAGGTTAGTTATGTGTAGGGGGAACGCTATGTGGGGGGTAAGTATACAAGTGCCAAATGAGTAAACAAACTGTTTTGAAAATGTGAAATTAACATGGTGTTGTTGCTTGTTTATAAAATGCATTGTATTTGCACCAGGTGGTGTCCCGCGACCAGAGTCTGCCGGGGCCATACGGGGTTGTCTGCCGGAGCCAGAACGAAATCAGATCTTCAAAAGGTGAAATATATTCAGTGAGGGATTTCGCAGTTAGATCCTGGTTTCCAAACTGTTGCTTTCACTTGAGTCTGTTGTGTGGGAAGTTTTACCCTGAATTTAAGGTTGAAATACATATATTTTTATTCCATACGAACCACACTTGAAAAGCGGCAACTATGAATCATTTTGAATCGCTGGTTCCGGTTCCGGCCCATCCAGGTAAAAATCATGTATTAGGAGCAATTTTATTAATTGTACCTCAGTTTGAGATTGTGCTTCTGAAAGACTAACACGCGTGTGTCATTTGTTTGAAGTGGTGTTGTGGATCAAATAAGTATTATAGATGTTAATTCCGTACTGTAATATTATTTTTCCCGTACTACCGTTTTATATCAAAACGTAATAATTATAACATCGATATGGGTGCGTGATACAGACGATTATGACTCAAGATTGAGTTTGACTATAACGCGTGATATTGTTTATCTTTTGAAGCTATGACTTAGGCTTCATCCTGTTTAACAGATAATAAGGATTGAAAAAAATGCAAGTTAACTATGAATCGTCCATTCGTTGTCGAACTACATGCATTGAGCGAAGCTCGGACTGTCCTTACTTTTTTAATCAGTATAAACATTACAAGACTATTAAGCATCCAGCATATTTTGGCCCAGTTATCTTTTTTTTCTAGTCGTCGAGTTGATTGTTACACGCTTATAAAGCCTGAATATGAAGTAGCTAAGTAATTTGCAACAGTCGAAATTTGTAATCACAATAAACTGCTGTAGTTACATTGTATTGTATGTTTTATAGGTCATTTGGAAAAAGACGCATTTGCGTGCGTTACCGGAAAACCAATTTGTATGACCGGTATTCACGGCAGAACTAATGCTACAGGTCGGGTACGTCAGATTGACAATGAGTTGTTGTTGAGTTGTTAGAGTTGAGTTGCTTGTTTTAGCCCAGCGGGTTTTCGATCGAATCTATCCTTTAAATAAGCTTATTTTCACCTGCTAGATTTTAATATCGGTAGTTTGCGTGTTGAAAAGCTTTTTGTGAGTTTCTAATATTTCCTAGCGTGGTTTTTTTGAGTGGAAATGTCAGTTTGGTGCAGGTTTATCTGAAGCTATGAACGGAAGCCTAAATGAAAGTCTGAAGCCAACTGTGTTATTCTGTGAATCTTTGTATCTACTAGGAGTGCTGCTATGCTTTTAATTATTTCAAAGCCATGTGTCTTCCGTACGGAGCCATCCGTCATTCGTCGGGACCATCCGTCATCCGTGCGGAGCCATCCGTCATTCGTACGGAGCCATCCGTCATTCGTACGGAGCCATCCGTCATTCGTACGGAGCCATCCGTCATCCGTGCGGAGCCATCCGTCACCCGTACGGATCCATCCGTCATTCGTACGGTGCCATCCGTCATCCGTACGGAGCTATCCGTCACCCGTACGGAGCCATCCGTCTCCCGTACGGAGCTATCCGTCACCGTTCGTCGTCACGGTGCGGTATCATACGCGAATTACTCACGTACGATACAGTACGGGTGACGGATGGCACCGCTCGACAAGTATTGCTCAATCCTTAATGTGTGTTAGGCGTAACCCGTATAACAACCGAGATAAACAATTCGTATTCTGGCAGTCCTGAATTGCAATTGCCATTTGGGAAATCCCATTTGCCAATTGAGGCAAACCGGTGTTCAGGATACCAGTGATGTGTGTATATGTATGTATATAATGTATTATATATATAACAATTTCAAATACAGTTCTTGAGAAACGTTTTGGTTACAGTGATGCGTTTCAACTGCTAATTGGGCTGGAAGTTGAACTTTTGGGGGGCTCAGCTTCGGTGAGTCATTGGGTTGGTGCGTTTTTTGCGTTTTCGGTTGAAGAGTTCCATTCGAAAATGGAGATTTTGTCGGTAACGTATATCTGGTCGCACTCAGGCTTTATTATATTAATTATAGTTTTCAGTGGTCGATGTATATGGAACGTATGCATATTTTGGATTGAAAGAATCAACGACCGTTTGTCGATCGACCATGTCGTAAGCTTTAATGACAAACATGATGCTAAGAATAAGTCGAAGACTAACCATAATAATGATGGGCGACAAATTATTTTTGACTTGAGTCGATGAAATTTTGAATTACAAGTTGTCGGTCGACGAATTGTCGTTATAGTTGTTTAGAGTATTAATATAATATGTTGTATGCTTGTCTAATTACATGTCAGCGCATTTAAGAATAATTATAGGGCAGACGGTATCTAATTTTGGCCTCGTTCTAGTATGTTTTGAAGCGTATCGCTTTATGTGGCTAACAAAGCGGTGTGAATTTTGCTTGTTAACGACGTGCATTACTCGTTATGCACTTTCCACAATATCATGTGTACACCAGGTGGTGACTTTTTATGGTATTATGGACATTGAAGCGTTTTGGCTTCAGTGTGTAGCGCACTGAAGCTTTTTTTGCTTCACTGTTCATCACACTACTCGCTCAAAAGTGACCTGGTGTACGCATGATATTGTGGAAATTGCATTGAGATGTTGGCAGTGCAAATATTGCATTCACTGCAGCTAGATTGCAATAATTAATCGGCAGGTTACGTAATATTGCACCGCGAACTTTGCATAGATAATATGTTTTTGGAGTGGTTTTAATTGTATTGAAAATATGAGGGTTTGGTACACTTTATCGATATTTATGTTTTCGGCTTACTTAATCTGAGCCTTCACATTAAGGCCCATATTATCAAATGCGTTTAGCACTTATCATCAGTTAGCGATAGGTTTTCAAACTGACGAACATGTGCAATTGCCTCAAAATTGGTACAAAGGCAACTCAAACGTTAACAATGCGCTGAATTTCGAACCTCACTATGCGCTGGTTCCAAAGCTACAGGACCTATCGCCAACTGGTGATAGGTGCTATACACATTTGAGAATACGGGCTTAGATGCGAATAAGAGCACGGAGCCAATGTGTACTTTTGTGCTCTATTGCTGCTCATGTGAAAGTTAACTGCATGATTAGCTCAGGATTATAAACTGTAAACCAGTACTGTGAATCGCAGTGAACTGATTTAAGCTTCGGTCCTGTAGCTTTCGAACCAGTGACTAGCGATCAGGTGTATTTTGTGCTTTTGATTTGTTCTACTTCTGTGCTAATTTTGACATCTGCAAATGTGGGAGTTGGTCAGCTGCAAAAACCTATCGATAACTGGTAATAGATGCTATACGCACGTGAGAATATGGTCGTAGCTTACAACAGAAGCCGGTTTGTATTCTAATATTTTGAAATATGTACAGTACTTCCGTCAGTTGATGCCAGGACTTATACGAATACTCCATTGGCTGGCTAGCTTCAATATTTAACACTATTTTCGTAAGTTTGATATTTTCTAATCGGGATCAGCGTGCGAGATCCGCAAGTGCTGCTGTTCGCTTGTTTGAAGACTTATTGCGAATTGGTGATAGGTGGTGTACAAAGTTGAGAACTGAAGTATATTTTTGAGTTCCTCCGTACTATCCTGTGATTATACCGTTAGTTTTGTGTAATTTGTATATTAAAGTATGCAAAAATACTTATATGTCTGTAAACTTGTTTTATGGTTTTTAGTAACTTTTTGATGTTTTTCAGGGCGTATTCAATGGGATAACGGTGTTTATTAACGAAGCTGGGTTCATGAGCAAAATTGGCCTCACGCCAGGATACGGAGGCAAATCGTTCATTGTTCAGGTTGGTTTTGTTTGTTTACATTTTGTTTGCCAATATTTTGATAGTCAACCAGGTTGGCGCCGAGCCAACGATTTCGCCGATTCCGTCCCAGCATCTGAACTCATTGCAACTTTGTTAAAATCGAACTTTGGTTTTGGAAAATCTTTTCATATAGAATAACGGGCCCATGTTACTTTAAGGGGCGTCCAGGTTTCTGGTGGGTCCATAAAAGAGTAGGTTTAGATTATAGATTACGTTTTTTTACTTAGGCTTAGGCTTACGAACACATTTTTGCAACGCTTAGGCTTAGGCTTAGGAATACGCTTAATCTACTGTTACGCCCCTTAAAGTAACATTGGCCGTATAAAGTGTTGTATATAATTACAAATGTACGACGTTAAACTTGTCGAATTATAAAACCGAAGTAAAGTCTATTTTGAAGAATGAAAATGATTATCATTTATTGAACGGCTGGGTTTCTGAAATTATATTTGATTATAAATAAATGTTTAAGTGGATGTTGAGTTAATGTTTAATCAGTATCTTGATCGTGCTAACATTAACTGTATTCTGATGTTTTAGGGATTTGGTAATGTTGGCCTGCATTGTATGCGCTATTTGTGTCGTGTTGGTGCTAAGTGTGTTGGTATACAAGAACGAGATGTATCCCTCTATAACCCGGAAGGTATCAGCTTCCGCGAGCTTGAAGATTTTAAAATTGTAAGTCGTTTTACACTTGGTTGTGTTTAGGTTAGGAATTAATGGCTAGCTATGTATTTTTTAATCCAACTCTAGGCACAGGCAGACTTGTTATAACTGTTAAACACTGACTTGTGAAATTTGTGTTTAAAAATTGAAAAAATAAAATTTATCGAATATTTGGTCACGTATTTCAAGTTGCTGCAACTGCGGCAAATGTTTGTTTTGTTATTTTGGTTGGAAGTTAAAATGTTCAGAAATTGTTTGATTCGGGCTTTGCATTTGCGTTTAGATCTTAGCACACGAAAAGTTGTATCTAATACGAATTTATCTAATACGAATTTTATGTTTGAGGTTTCGGATTCTTAAGGTGGTGCAATACTTTTTAAACCCTTTTGTCGTCCAGAGCCGTACGTCACTGTCAGTCTTTGTGGTACTTACAGCGTCGAATAGTGACGGATGATGGCGGCCCTCCATCCTCAGTCTGCTTAACATCATCATTTACCTTGTGCTATATTTTATATTGATTTGAGGCCTACGGTACTATCAAAGGATTCCCAAACGCAGAAGAATACGAACCTAGGGAAGACTTGATTTTTGAAGAATGTGACATTTTGATACCGGCTGCTATTGAAAAGGTCATTCACAAAGAAAATGCGCATCGTGTCAAGGCTAAAGTAAGTGGGAAACAAGTTGCGTACCTTAATTTAGCAATCGCTGTTATGATCTCAGTAACCTCGAGCAGTTCAAATCTCGTTTCTAGGCGATTGCGATCAGAACCGCTGTTTGGAACGCGACGATGGCACGTAACTGGGCATTCGCCGGGTTCCGAAGAAATGGCGGCTGACCTTCTGCCGTTTTCCATCGGTCTTGAGTGGGGGGGGAGAATGTTTCCTGGCAAAATTACTGCTTGATAAGAGAAAATGTTTTTTAACCAGCTGAATGCTCGTATATGACATGTAACGTGGCCATAATCTTCAATGGGGGAGCTTAATTGGGTGGAGGGCAAATCGAGGTTTGTGGGGCTTTGGCCGAATGAGGGGCTCCCATTAGCGAACTCTCAGCTAAAAATTCTGTTCGTGGCTGTATTTATCTATCTATTTTAGTTAATTGCCGAAGCTGCAAACGGTCCAATAACGCCCGCAGCGGACAAAATTCTTATCGATAACAAACGCCTCATCATCCCAGACCTCTACATCAATGCAGGTGGTGTCACAGTGTCCTATTTTGAATGGTTGAAAAATTTGAATCATGTCAGTTATGGCCGGTTGACTTTCAAATATGAACGCGAGTCGAATTATTTGCTGCTGGGTAAGTTTTCAGTAATTAGTTTCGCCGCTTCCTGGTACAGAGAGGATATTGATTTTCACACTGCTAATTCCCACCCGTCACCGTACTTGGGTATTTCCGCACAGGTTTATGTTTCCCATTTTGGAGTATGTGTACGTAGTGTTTTCGTTTCGTGCAATTATGTTTTTGCTTTGTTGAAAGCAATGATTTGTTTTATTTTCTATGGAATTGTGGACTACGTCCGAGAAGTATGTAGAAATGATTGGTATATGAGGTGAGATTGCCTGCTGGTCCGGGTTTTCTGTAAGGTTCATCGCTTTTGTGTGTTGGAATTTTCGGCTAGAAAGATTTGAAAATAAAATCCAACTTTAATACTGACCATTTAAATTGGGAGGTTGGTATGAATTTTGGAATGGAGCTTTTGGTTGAAAGATGTTTGAATACTCAACGTTTGGTGTCAAAAGTTTTTATCAGGGCTGAATTTTGATTGTAATTTTAATCCATGGGACAATTAGTGCCAAAGTGATGCTTTATTTTGTGTAAATTTAGGTAGTGTCCAACAGTCACTTGAAAAGTGTTTCGGCAGACACGGCGGCTCAATCCCGATTGTTCCCAATGAAGACTTCCAACAAAGAATTGCGGTACGTACATTGTTTAACTGCTGGTTTTTTTTCAATTTTCCCAAAATAGTAAATTAAATTTAGTTTTTTCTTGTAATTTTGCACATTTTCGGAAAATTTTTAAGTAGGCTCATACTATTTTATTCAGACGTGATTTAGACGTTTTCGAACTCAAATTGCCAAAATCATTAAGTCAGGGCAGTCAGATTGGTATCGTAGTGACAATTCGGTAACGCACCTGAAAATTGGTTAAATAACGTTGGACACTTTAAAATTTATTTTCCCATCGTAGCAAACTTTAACATGAGATCATTGTTTAAACCAAACTATAAAGAATACTCGAGTACGTAATGGCTGTGGAGAGTGTCACGAGCCTCTGATTTATTCATATACGTATTATGTAATACAAAACTTTCGGTATATAGAGCCAGTTTAGATAAAGCATTCCACAATGGCGTAACAATGGTTAGAGTCCCGGGCCATGGCAGTCCGTCGGGACGAACCCTGTAGCATTCGCAGCAAAATGTTTGTGAATAGACTGAGAATGTTGCTAGTTAAAAGTACGTAGTGTCGCAAATTTTAGGGAGCATCTGAAAAAGATATAGTAAACAGTGGTTTGGAATATACTATGGAACGAACAGCACGCGTGAGTTCGTGTTCACAAAGGCTTCGCCTTGTACAGACAGGCTGTGTGTGTCTCTCTGTACCCAAACCCTAAAATGTTCTCGCTTGGTGCCTTCTACTAACACAGTGTAACGTTTTTCGCTACATATAGTCGCAGTCCTGCAGTATGCGATTTTAGTTGCAATTTGTTATGTGCAGATATTGATTGAAATAGTATTGTAAGGAGACTCACTTTTTGGAGATGTTAAAATATTGGATGAACAGTGTTAACTGCAGTTTGTGACCTGTGACTATATGTAGCGAGACGTTTTTTTCCGCTGCATTTACAAGCCGTATCGCCAAATATGTTTGGCATCAATCGCCAGTTGGTGATGGGTCTTGTCACTTTCTGCCAGTGAATTTCGAGCAACTAAACTTAAGCATACTTAGTAGTTAGCTAATACTTGCCGCTGAATTTCATCGCTGTCATATAACGAATTTTAGGTTCCTGACTGGTCTAAAATTGCCTGCTGGGTCGCATCTCGTGGTGCGCGATTTTTTCGATCACACGAAAAGTTCATGTAAACGAAATTTTTTGGCCTCTTTCGAAATTTTATTGCGCTTTCTGTTAACAAATCCGGGTTATGGGATTATTCATCTGTTTGAAAACCTACTTCCAATTGGCGATTGGTGCTACGCTTGTTTGGGATCACAGCTGTAATGTACGCGTTGTGATTCGGTGCAGGTGCATGATTTGATGCAATATTAACAGTAATTGTTTTAAAAATAGTTTGGCATTCGTACAGGGCGCATCGGAGAAAGAAATTGTCAACAGCGGCCTCGAATTTACAATGGAACGCTCGGCAAGAGTAAATCGATTTTATGTTGTTGTTGTTGTTGTGTTTGTGTATTGTTTTTTGTTTGGTCGGTCGTAACCGCTGAAGTACAAAGCATCGGATTGTAGCATCAGACTTATGGTATATAGAGCCTTTGTAGCAGACGGGTTGCATGACTGCGTAGCTCAATGGTTCAAGCAGCTGACTGGTAATACGTAGGTCGTGGGTTCGAGCCTCACCGCATCCCCTGCTGTGTTTTGCCAAAGTAAAACGGGGATGTGAGCAAAGTTGTCCAGTAATTTTTGGCTGAAGCTCAGTGATCGAAATGATGAGCTTATGTGCGGACAGTTACGGGAGAACTTAATGTGTTTATCATAATATTTCCCTTCATCGCTGTGATTGGTTTTAAATTTGACAGGGTCGAGTTGAAATTGAATCTACAAAATGGGTGGGATGTTTGTGGATTTTTTTGTTTTTGTGTCAATTTTCGGTTAAACTGACAATTAACATTTTTGATTGGCTATTTTTGCAAACATTTTTGATTGGCTATTTTTGCAAACATTTTTGATTGGCTATTTTTGCAAACATTTTTGATTGGCTATTTTTGCAAACATTTTTGATTGACTGTTTTTACAATGGCGTCGGTGGTAATGGACTGTAGCTTTAGTCTTGAAATACACTCAAAATCTGCAACGAATGAAATTAACGATAGTTTTTGGTCGTATTCGGGTGTTCAGTCCAGGGTGACGCTGAACTCATTACAATAAATTTTGTTGAATCATATTTTTAGTCCGAACCTTTACATTGGAAAGTCGTTGATTTGCATATAAGTGTTATATAAAATTACAAACCTTGATCTGGAATAGACCATTCATTTTCATATAAAAACTGTTGTATAAAATTAATACTGTTGTCGTTTAATTTACTGGCTTAGCAAAAACGTTTTGAAACATCAAAATCCAAATACATGAAACACAATTTATGGTTCGAACCGCAGGTACGAATAGTTTTCGAAAAACTATTCATTCTGTTCTAATTTAGTTTCACAAACACAGCCAGCTGTAGTTGTTTTGAAATGTTGCTGGATTCGATTTTTTCAAAATCGAATCCGATTCCGAACCGTTAGTTGTTTTGCCAAATCTGAACCCGAAATGCAAACCTGGGGTTGCCACGCTCTGGTTTGGTCCAAACCAATTTTTGTGGTGAAAGATTGTTAAGCGTTCGAACTTCTTGAACCAGCTAAAGTATAACGTTGATGGTTGACTCGAAAACGGTTTGTATTGTAGCTTAGCTGTTTCACACGGGCTCACATTCATTTTAGGTTTGCAGGTGAAAGTTTCGTTTTACCAGACAGCTAAATTTCCTTGGTTGTGGTATGTTAACGCTTTGTAGGTATTAACAATATTATAATTTTCACAACCGTGTTGGTGTTATTAGTTTTTCAACTCGTTTCCGCAATCTGTGTACATAAATAACAGCAGTCAGTAAAACACGCAGTGTTCGCTTTGCATACATTTTTGTCTTCACGTTTTCCTCTACCAATCGCAAGTTGGGCCCATGTTACTTTAAGCGGCGTCCAGGTTTCTGGTGGGTCTATAAAAGAGTAAGTTTAGATTCTAGATTACATTTTTTTTGCTTAGACTGAGGTTTAGCGAACTGCCGCTGCAGCTGTGCAAGTCAAGCTGGACTCGCATGTAAGCTAAATCAAATACTATAAATGCACTTGGAAATTTCCGCGTTAGCAACGCACATCGGCGCGCGGCGGCGTTGTCCGGTACAGTAAAGTATAGGCGCGACCCATAGGTTTCAAAAAATCGATTCAGATACATACATATACAGCTTAGTCTGTAGAAACAGGTGAAATTAACACGCGGAATCACCGTTCGAAGGTATTGTTTGTAAGCCAGGTAAAAGTAAGCGAAATGTAGCTTATTAGTGATGTTTTAATTAAGTTGTTTGCATCGAAATTTGTTAAAACTAACGTAGCTTCTAATGTTAAAACATGAGTCTTTGTTGCATGCTATCGGAGCACTTAAGAAGTCAGCTGTCGTTCATGAGATCTGTAACGAAATGCTAAGCATGCAGCATAAGGTTTATCATGTGAAAGATTGAAATTTTAATACAAAATAAAACGGAGTTTAACTTAGAGCAAAAATGTTTTTTTGTTTGATTTGAGTATATTTTTAGCGCATTGCAGTTACGGACATTCTCCTGATCTTGTCAGATTCGAAGTGATTTCAACATTTTTCGCTCGCTCAAGATTAGTTGACGGGGGGGGAAGTAGCAGAGCATTGGACAAGGTTGTCACACGTAAAACTGATATTTGGGTCAGTGCAAAAAATGGTGAGTCAAATTGGCTTTGTCCGAAATAGGCTTTACGGGGCTACACTAACTGAGTCAAATTCGACTCCGCCGGAGTCAAATTTGACTCATCCGAGTCGCTCAGTGAGTCCAATTTGACTCTGGCGGTGTCGAATTTGACTCTGGCGGTGTCGAATTTGACTCAGTTTGTGTATACCCGAAAAGCCTAGAGTCAATTTGGCTCACCATTTTTTGCAGTGTGCTTGTTTAGTTTTTCCACACACTAAATGTTAATTTGATTGCTCGCAGAAATTTCCCTACCCACTATTCATTGTTTTTGTAAAGCGAAGACTTAGCGTAAGCCTCTTGATATTTAATTGATTCCAGTCGTATGCTTGTGTGGGTGGCAAAAGTAAACAAGTGCCAAATTTGTTAAATGTAAAATAAACAAAGTATTTAAGTTTAGATTTTTTGTTATTTCAGGCGATCATACAAACTGCTCACAAATACAACTTGGAACTCGACCTGAGAACGGCAGCGTACGCAAATGCGATTGAAAAAATTTTCCAAACTTATCAAATTGCTGGATTTACGTTCGTATAGACGAACTCGAGTACCAACTGAAAATTGTAAGGTTTCTAACAATTTTAAAGCATTTCTACTATATATATATATATATATATATATATATATAATATATACATATATATATATATATATATTCAGGGTGCAACCGGAATTCCGGTTCCGGTTCCGGCATTTTTTCACCTTCCGGTTCCGGTAAATTTTTACCGGATTTAAAAATTCCGGTGTTATAATTTGGCCGTTTTTTTAACTTTGCTAATCTTTAAGAATCTCTTTAGAAAGCCACTTGTATTCCGAATATAAGCCATTGATGGTGGATTTCACTTCAGTCGATGATGAAAATCTAAAATACAACAAATAAAATAAATACCTATGTTCGACTAAGGTTATTTCACACACAATAGAGCAAAAAATAAGATTAAAATGAAATTTTTGGTGAAATGCATTTTTCACTTTCCGGTTCCGGTAAAATTTTCAAATTCCGGTTCCGGTAAATTGTAATTCCGGTTGCACCCTGATATATATATATATATATATATATATATATATATATATTTATATATAATCTGTTTTGTGTTTATTTTCATTGTATTGTGTGTAGTGATTTTCCCATGTTGTACTGTTAGAGGGAAGTAGAAGGTCCTTTGTGCGGGGAATTTTAGTTTAAATTTGGTTTAAATGTGGTCACATCGTTATAATAGTGTGTTGTTTGGCTTGAGGATTCAGTATTTCACAACAGGACACAAGTTTCGACAATTTTAGTGTTTTCATTCCGGTTCCGTTACACGCTTATGTCGTAATTTGGGCTGGAAGTAAGATCCATTAAGAGTTGAAGTGTCAGAAGTTGTTTTGTTTGCCAAATAAATTCCTTTTGGTTCGTGGGCTATTCGTGGACGTAGTTAAGAGTTTGGAACGGGGCTTAGGACCAGTATTATAAGTATATTTCTAAGCCTAAGCCTAAGAATGAGCATATTGCTAAGCCTAAGACTAAAACAAGCAAAAAATAGTCTAAAGCTTAAGCTTACTCTTTTCTAGTCTCACAGAAAACGTTCCGAACATGTTATTTTTACATGGGCCAAAGTTTCGAAGGGAAGTTTTTTATATTGAAAACTGAAATCACGTCTTAAATCCTGTACAGTAACCCCATAGTAGGTTTAACCTCTAAAATTTACTGAAAGGGTACACCTGCCATGATACCGTTTAATTGTCATACCCTTACCTGGTGTGTGATGTGTCATATGTTTTGCCAGATGACATTTTATATTTGTCGCATATGATATGCTAAATAGGTCGTATTCATAGTTGATATCCAGTCCAGTGGTGTATCAAATGTTGCATGATTAAAGGCTTTAGAATGACCTTCATGATTATACAGGTCAAAAAAAATTTGTCGCTTACTACGAGAGAGAAAATTAACTGATTATTGATGTAAGCATTTAAGTTGCCAGTTGAGACGGAAATTAAACAAAATAGAAGCACAACAACTTTGTGCTAATGGCTATCAAGACCAATGTAAAGAACACGGGCGGAACAGTATTGTAAGCATATGCCTAAGCCTAAGCGTAAGAATGAGCATTTTCGCAAGAAAAATTAGTCTAAAGCTTAAGCTTACTCTATTCTAGTCCAATAAAAAAACGTTCCGCCCCTGATCTTTACATGGGCCGCTATCAATGCTGAATTTAAAGTTTATGTAAAGTTGTAAGATTTGTTATTTTGAGCTCCGGCAATAATTTTTTGTAATTTGTTACTTGAAATTATAATCGGTCTTTTAAAATATAATACGGTTCCATGCATGCGTTAGGATACAACCGGACGTCTGCCTCCGGCTCCGGCTGAAAATCGGCCCCCGGCTCCGATAGAATTTTTGCCGGAAATTCCGGCAATTTAGGTGGCAAAATTTTGCATAATTTTGCAAAATGTATCTGTTTTCTCGCGTTTCGTTGTACTTTTTGTCGCAACTTTCATGAAAGAATTTCCGAAATTTCACAGAAAATTAGCGTAAAATCAAACATCTTAAAAACATATTGCACATATTGGGTTAAATAACCATCATTTTACTCTTCCGGATTTCACCCCATTTCCGGCTCCGGCAAGTTTGTTGACCTCCGACTCCGGTATTTTTCACCTCCGTTTGCACCCTGGCATGCATATACACACAAAAAATTATTTCTCAATTTATTTAAAGAAGTATTCTCTGTTGCAAATCTGAAAAGTTTTTCTGATATGTAACACAATTTCTCTTAAAGTAACTGGAAAACGTTTATTTTCAGACTTTATTTCAAAACCTTTTTGAAAACTTTTCTGTTATAACAGAAATACTTTTCAAGTGCACCTGCTAATTATATTTCTTAAATGCAAGAAATTTTTTCTTAAATATCAGAAATATTATTTTGTGTGTAGGCAGAATAGTAGAATTTTCGGGCATTTTTTGTAACTTGGAGCCAATGCAATCACTGGTTAGTGGTGTGATGGGTTTAGTTATGTAGCTTCTGTGATTTGTATCTTTATTGCCATACAGTATATTTAGTCAATAAATGCGTTGTAGTTTTTATTTGCAAGCTTCCTTGAACCACGTTCTCGCAGCATTTTGCGAAATAAAGTTTTACTGTCACAGAAATATTGCTGTCTTGTGACCGCAGGTACGGGTGGGTCTAGGGGCGTCTCATCGATATCTGCTTTCTCCCTGCAAACGATAACGTAAACCGCTAACCAAACTTTTACCGAACGATGATCTGATACTGGTAAACACAGCAGGGTGTATAATCGGATGTATACGTGTCCGTTTCGTTAAAAAACGGTATCCGTTATGAAAATATCGGAAATTCGGTTATTTTTACGTTCAAAACTAGTTATAAATTTTTTACGTTAATTTCTTGCAATTTTGTATTTCAGACGTGCTGCAATTGTCTGAGCTGAAACAAAAATTACGATATTAATAATGTTAAGAATTTCGGTGCATCCACCATTTTTTTCTTCAAAATTATAGAAAGGTCGGTGAACATTTGCACATCTCAATTGTGCTGGCAGAAAAATATAATCTATTTGAAGTTTATATGCTTCAATATCCCTTGCGTATACATAAATTTTTTTTCACATTGGATATATTTGGATAAAAATGTGATCAGGGTATAAACCGATAAGTAGTAAAAATGTTAACGGAAATGGATAGTGACTCAAAAATGTTTTATTTTTCGGCGAACATAATTGAGGCGTGCATAGATTCATCGGTCTTTTAAAAATTGCAAAGACACATGGCGGATGCATCGAAATTTTAAGATTTTGAATGAATTTCGTAATTCTTGTTTCATCTCGAACAATTGCAACATATCTGTAACAAAAATTGCGAGATATATACTGTAGTGATCCGAATAAGAGGGGGACTGATTTCTGTTTGGCCATTGTAAAGAACAGGGGCGAAACAGTAAAATAGTCTAAAGCTTAAGCTTACTCTATTGCAGTCCCACAGAAAAACGTTCCGCCCAATCTTTACATGGACCATTTATTTGGCCTTTCCAGAGGGTACCTCCTGTTATTCGGTTACGGACTGTTATTTATTTTCAGACCACCCCCGCCTCCCTTCGTTACTAATATGTATCCGGTATTGCAGTTATCCGGTGCATTAAACGTTTTTTGCCTTGCATCATAAGCGATAATGCAAGGTTATACTTTGGAATGTTACTTTCCAAAATTTAAGTACGCTGTAAAGTTTCGAACTCAACTTCATTTGTTCCTGGAGTCATTTATATGCTACAATTAGAAATAATTGAAATTTATGGGCTCTTATTAGGGTTTAGGGACTCTATCCGCTTACGTACTCTTAGGGATACTGACTCCTATTAATTGGGGCTCAAAATGGGGACCCCCACTTGTTCGGGTCACTACAGTACGTGATTAATAACCAATTGTGAACGTAAAATAACATAATTTCCGTTATTACTATGACGGAAACTGAAACGGATATCGATTTATACTGGAAACGGAAATCCGGTTACACCCTGCCCGACAATGACTTGGTACGGCAGATATTTAGAAATGTGCTTTAGCTTGAACCTTTATAATCATATACGACCGACTGGAGAAGTGTAATATTGCTTCTTTGTGTAAACAACTCTTACGCTTACAGCGTAATGTTTTCTACTGCAAATTGGGCCTATTTGCTAAGCTAAACGTGATCAAATTACGGTAGAGTACTGTTTGCTACTAAAAAGCGATAAGATTGATTGTACTGTCGGATTTGGCAAATTTTTGTTTCTGCTTTTCACAGCCGCTCCTGATCAGGGTGCAACTGGAGATGAAAAATACCGGAGCCGGAGGTCAACGAAACTTGATGGAGCCAGAGCCGGAGGTGAGGCGAAATTAGGTAGTAAAAATGCTGGTTAATTAGTTAATTGTAGCCAATATCTGCAATATGTTGTTAAGTTGTTTGGTTTTTACGCTAAATTTGCTGCGAAATTTCGGAAATTCTTTCCTGAAAATTGTGACAAATAAAGTAAAGCGAAACGCGCTAAACAGATGAATTTTGCAAAATTATGCAAAATTTTACTACCGAAATTGCCGGAACCGTTGGCAAAAATTCTACCGGAGCCGGAGTTGGAGGCCTCCGGATGTACCCTGCTTCTGGTCATTTCATTTCGCTTCACGCAATTGGAGCCGAACTTTGCCAACGAAGTAATATTTCCCGGTGTATACCTTTCTCAGTTCTAAGTTAATTATAGGGTCTGCTCTCAATGGGAGATTCTGAAATTCCCAGCTAGCTCGCGCCTACTTTATTCGAGGCCATTAGCCGTACGCCTAAACCCCTTTAGACTAATTGTTTTGCTTTGGAGTATGCTTATACTACTGTAACGGCCGTATTCACGCCGAAACCTTCGTATCTTTTGTTGGCCCTTGTTTCAAAAGTTATAAATTTCGGTCCATGTATAGATCAGGGCCGGAACAGCAGTGTAACCATACTCCTAAGCCTAAGCCTAAGACTAAGAGTAAGGGTGAGCGTATTCCTAAGCCTAAGCCTAAGCCTATGTCTAAGTTTAAGCAAAAAACATTAGTCTAACGCTTAAACTGACTCTATTACAGCCCCACCGGAACACGGTTCGGCCCTGTTCTATACATAAGCCGAAATTTCTAACGGGAGATGGATGTGGGTAGATATACGATTCATAAACTTGTGGCACCGAATGGATCGCTATAGCTTTCACCATAGATCCAGAAGCAGTTGCACATAAGTAGTAAAAATCGCACCAAAATTTGAAACATATTTCATTGGGATCTGGAAGGCGCCGCATGCGGACGCCCACGATTCGGATTAATATTGAAATCACACATAAACAAAAATTAATGAAATAATTTTTACAAAATTTTCCCAAAGTTTTTAACCCTTTATCACATGAATATTTTCTATTTCCCCTGAGACATACTTTTATGCTAGGATTAGAACTCCAGTGACTGGAGTGGGAGGCGTATACCATCACCACTCAGCGATAGGAGCTTGACGCTCGAGCCCGAGGGGGCTCTCACGTCTTGTGGTGGTTTAGTACTATGTATACGTGTTGCAATTGTTAAACACGGTGCGATATATTACTTACCGAATATTCACTGCTATGAGTTGCCTATAGGCAACTCAATTTGAGAAGGGGTTAAAATTATGGTATGTACATAGTGATGATAAGTACTTCGAGACCGGAGCGAGCGAGAAGCTTGACAAATTTTAACATATGAATGTTTGAAATTTGCAAATACTTTATACTTAATAGTAGTCTTCCACGAATTAGTCATTTTTGGTTTTTTCTGAGTTCGTCATAACCGTGAACATTAATTCGTTCTGAACAGGTGTAATTCCGACTGAGTTAATTAATTAAGTCAGAATTATTTCAATCAATTCAAAATTCTGAGTTCTGACAAGACTTGAATTCAGACTCAATGATTCAACGTATTTTGAATTAAAATCAATTAACTGGAATTTTACTGCACCAAATTAGTGTTCAGCATACGACGTATAACTACTTAAAATTCGATTCCGTCCGCAGCAAAATTTTCGTAAAGGACTCTATACACTGTAAATTCTATGAGTTTATTAACCAACTCAGTTAGAAAGTTTGTTATTTCTGAGTTAATAACAGTAAACATTAACTCACTCTGAGTTGAGTTGATTCCCACTCTAAGTTCAGTTGATTCCGGGTGAGTTGAACAAAATTAAGTCAGAATGAATTTTGTCGACTCAAAATTCTAAGTTCTGAAAGTCCTAACTCAGACTGAGTGATTCAACTCAGTCTGAGTTCAAATCAACTCACTGGCATTTACAGTGTACGGTATTATATTAATCTAGAATTCATAACTTGTTACATAATGGCTGTAAACGATTTAGCAAAGCAGACGGCGTTGATTTTTGACAACTTTATGACTAAACACTGCAATCTGTTTGATCCGGAGGCATATATAGAACGTCCAGAGCGTCTTATTGAAATTTTAAACCAGCTAGAAAGATATGATTTGTTACACCGATGCACAGTACTTAAATCTGGTCAATGTACAAAGCCTAATCTGTTACTTTACCATACGACGGCGTACATTGAGAACATTGCTCAAACGAGCGGTTGCAGCGATTACCAGCTTCTGGCAAACCAATCAGCTGAGTATGAAGATTTGTTCTTTTGTCAGGTTAGTCGCACGCCGCATGGTTTAACGCGATCGGGTCATGAAATAAAACGCTATTTTAAACGCTTTTCATGTTTCAATCAGCGTCGACTGTTTGGCCGATGTCGGAACGCTGCGAAATAAATCGATAGTGGCAGCGTAATGCAGTTATACAAACGGTTTTGTACAAAGGTTAAAAGCGTTTTGTATTTTTGACACGATTCCTTTTACAAAAATACATATCAGAGGTGCCGCCGGTCCTATCCCTGGTCCCGGTATCGGGGCTGAGGTCGATCACGTTATTTGCTGGGGTCGTAACTGCGGTCAGTTTTTATATATTATTGTGTTAATTGACTCGCATGAAAAACAATCGTATCACGCTGGGTTCTTGTTTCAGGAGAAATTACTGTAGACTGTGGTGTTTTATTTTGCAACACAATACTCTTATGCTGGTATATTTCTCCACAGGATACGTATCGTTGTGCGTTGCTCGCTGCTGGAAGTGCACTCAAACTCACTCAGTCGATTTTGACTCAAACGACTGGAAATGGGATGCCAGCGTTTCGTAACGGATTCGCCTTGATTCGACCGCCAGGACATCACGCATGCAGTGATTCAGGGAACGGATTTTGCGTATTTAACAACGTTGTTTTGGTCGCAAAAGCGGTTCTAACCGGCAAGATTTGGAAAATGAATTTATCAGCAGAAATTCAGTCACAGTTCAGCAAACTAAACGCGGCGGAGACTTCAAACGACCGTGGGAAAATTTCACCGAACGACCGTGGGAAAAGTTCACCAAACGACCGTGGGAAAATTTCAGCAAACCACCACGAAAAAATTTCACGAATTCTCGTCGTCGATTTTGACGTACATCATGGTCAGGGAATACAACGAGCGTTCTACGACGATCCAAGAGTGCTCTACATATCCGTTCATCGATTTGAATTTGGAACTTTTTGGCCATTTTTAGGCCAAGAATCAAACTGGACCGCTATGGGAACGGGACCAGGACTCGGATACAACATTAACATTCCGTTGAATTCAACGTCAATGGAAAATGACGAATTTTTAACCATACTTCATCATGTTGTGCTGCCTGTTGCTCACGAATTTCAACCTCAGCTGGTATTAGTTGGAGCTGGCTACGATGCAGGATTCGGAGATCCGGAAGGGTTTATGCGACTTACCCCCTCGTTTTATGGCTACTACACAAAGCAACTAATGTCACTTGGGTGTCCGGTAATTTGCGTTCTGGAAGGCGGATATAATCTTAACTCGCTCGCTCAAGGTGTTGTGTTCACAATGAAAGCCCTTGTAGGGGACACTGGTAGTTGGGGAAATACTCGAGTGGGGGGAGACGAAAATTATTTTGATGGGCAAAATGATTCGAATTCAAATTTAACAGACGAAGTTTGCCTAAATAAACAACAGTCTAGTTTAGACAAAATCAGTCTAAAACGAAAACTATTACTATTGTACGTTCTCTATCCTTTAATTGACCAATTAGCTTCTTACTGGTGTTGTATGAGGGCGCTACGTGAACTTCTAACGAAATCGAAACACACTAAATTTGACCAAATGATAACCAATCCTCTCTGCAAATTACTGGTTTCGCCCGATCCGGAAATATTACAAGAGTGGAAGTCTCCGTATCCGCTTACAGGAGTTTACGCAAAAGTACCCGGAGTGATAACGCAGTACTATACCAGACGTGTCGATGAAATATCATCGCAATACAAGAGTAGCAACACGCAGCTTCCTACTGGCGTATCGGCACATTTACGTATACTTGAAAATTTGGCAAATTTTTCCACAGACTCTGATCAAAACGTGCCAAAAATGTTCCAGTTTTCTGTGGCACACGACTCCGCTCTGGCTCAGGTTCAAAATTGTGTTGCGATTAAACCGAAAGCAATCAGTGATCATGAATTGTTGTTGGTGCATTCGTAAGTTTCGAATTTGTAATTTGAGGAAAGTTTAAAATTAATAGTTTTTGGTATTATTATTATTATTATTATAATTATCATTTATTATTTTTATTATTATTATTGTTATTATTAAGCTCTACAGGCAGGTACTACCACATTTGGACCCCCGGAGAAATGGTCGTTAAACATGTGAAACATGCTTATCCGTATTATGTGCATATGCAATACAGTGCAGTGTATGTATACTAGCCGGCAGCATACGGTCGACATATAGTCGACGATAGAAGCAGTTGAAGAGGCAAACTACGTAGCGCAGTGATAACAGCGTCTGCGTGACACGCAAAGTCGCTAGTTCCAAACCACCCGTATCCTGCTTTTCCAGCTGGTTGCTTAGTAAAAATGTCTCAATTACCGGTTCCTACCTAGACTACTGACATAGGGGCTACACCGTGAGCGCAATGACAAATTACCGCGCTAGGAACACGGTATCCAGTCGAAATAGGGTGGACAGACAACGGACAACCTTGGTGAAAATTGGGGCATGTAAGCAGGTGACACATGCTTGTCCTAGTTCATATGCAATATATGCAATGCACATTGTGTTGTATGCTACCTGACAACATAGATGTTCACATATAGTCGACGAGAAAAGCAGTTGGCAAAGCGGGCTACATGGCGCAGTTGTAACAGCGTCTGCCTGACACTGATGTCCCCGGTTTCTACCTCGACTGACATGGTCCAGCGATATTTTGTAACCAGATATCTTATAGAACCTACGGCTCATTAATTATATTAGTCAACATTAGCGGATTCAGAGGGGTTCCGTGAGGTGGGGGGCGTACACCCCCGTCAGAATTTATTTTGTGTTCAAATGGTAAGGTACCTACTACCTTACAATTTTCCCCCTCAGAAAATGGAAATCACCTGACCTTACAATTTTATGCCCTCAGAAACTTTTTTAAGGGTAGCGCTGTACTTCTTTTGGCGTCCGGCGCCATCCGTCATCGTCGGTTACCATACGGTGTCGTACGTACGTAATTCATCTACGGTGTCGGACGACGCTGTATGGTGACGTACGATGCCGGACGGATGACGTACGGTTCCGAACGGATGACGTACGGTGCCGAACGGATGACGTACGGTGCCGAACGGATGACGTACGGTTCCGAACGGATGACGTACGGTTCCGAACGGATGACGTACGGTGCCGGACGGATGACGTACGGTTCCGAACGGATGACGTACGGTTCGAACAGATGACGTACGGTTTCGAACGGATGACGTTGGGTGCCGGACGGATGACGTACGGTTCCGAACGGATGACGTACGGTTCGAACAGATGACGTACGTAGCGCAACCTTAAAACTTTTCTCGCTAAAGAGTGTATTTTCAACCCTTTTTACATCAGTGCCTATTTATAGACTTGAAACTATAGAGCGATTCAAACAACACAACTCATTCGGATGTGCTCAAGACCTCAATGAATCGTCTTATTTACATGTAATTATATCATGTATTGTTGATTTTAAGTCAAGTGTTTTTGAATAAGAAACTTAAGAATTGTTTGGCGAGGTGATACAGCTACTGAATGAGGGGGGGCAGCTACGTCGCCGGAGATGTATCGAACAAGGGTCGTTCCCCTAATTTGAAGAAAAATAGATTAAATATATGCTTAGCAGCGATAATTGGAACTGATTCGTTCGTAGCTAAATTCAGCAGATGGAGTGACGTCACTAAATTCAGCTTAAAATTAAGCATCACCCTGTTATCGATTTTGTAATAGCCAGTGCCCAGCCCTCGGGGGTGGCGCTGGACTTGTGCCTATGCACGGATTTGTATGTTTTAGCTCTTTGACACTTCTCCCATATTTAAGGACTTTGAAGCTTACACTTGGGCAAATGCTTGAGCGGAAGGGCCAATGTAAAGAACAGGGGGAACAGTATTATTAGCATATTCCTAAGCCTAAGCCTAATTCTAAGCCTAAGCGTAAGAATGAGCAAATTCCTGTGCTTAAGCCTAAGCCTAAGCGTAAGAATAAGAACATTCCTAAGCCTAAGCCTAAGCCAAGGAAAAATTAGTCTTAAGCTTACTCTATTCTAGTCTCATAGAAAAACGTTCCGCCAAAGATCTTTACGTGGGCCAGCGTAGGTACGCATTCTGCTAAAACTGAGCCTAAACCTAATCCTAAGCGAGTTGACGGAAATGTACAAGAGGTTACATTATATATTTTTTTATTTACAGCAATCTGTATATAACTTAACGTTAACTGCAGTTGGCTGTGTAATTGCAGTTGTGAACAACGTTTTGCAAGGTGTTTGCGCAAACGGTGCAGCCGTAATTACGACCCGTAGATATCCGGAACCGCAATGCGGTCGTGGATATTGTGAAAACTTCCTAAAAGGCGAAACTTTGGAATGCGTTAATTCAGTGGCAATTGCTGCCAAATGGGCCCGGAACAATTACGACGCTGTGAAAAGGTTTGGATCAAACGATTTGGTTTGTGTTTGAAATTTACGTTTGTGGCAGGTACAGTCAGCTGGAGCAAAGGTCTGCTGGCACCTGCAAAAACGCTTTGGAAGGATCGCGCCGAAGACTACTGAGAAAACTAAAGCTCTCGAACACTTTACCCCACATTTATAAGATCAAGAGTGGATGATCATTCTTTATAACAAGAGTGTGCAACTGGGTACATTCTGTGTATTAAAGAATGTACCATGCACGCGTTGCGTTTTTGGCCTACTGCCCCCTTGTTTAGGGGGGCGGTCTGTATGCACATACAAACATCTTTAGTGTGATTAAACAACATAGTTGACCCCCTTAAATGAGGGGGGTAGGTGTACTGAAGCATACTTTATTGTTAATCTCTTGCTTAAACTCCCCCCGATTGAGGGCGGGTCGAACAAGGTACATTCTTTAATACACAGAATGTACCCAGTTGCACACTCTTGTTATAAAGAGTGATCATCCACTCTTGATAAGATTAAAGCTTAGGCTTAAAGACAGTTGCACACTCTTGTTCAAGATGGATCATCCACTCTTGCTAAGTAGTTTAAGTGGTGACTCTTCTTCAATTAAAGGAGGTCAAGCAAATATACAACGCGTGATGGTACATTTTGTACGATGTATAACTCGAGTAGTTGCATACTCTTGTGTGTGACAGTAATCGCCGACTGTTGCTGCCTTTGCTGACAATTTCTGGTTATAGCACTGAGTAGGTAGTACCTAAATGGAACGGTGTACCAAGATATAAACGCATAATTAAAACATTTCCAAAATTTCTATCATAGTAACATTAGCGTAATTTTAGAATTTTAATTATCGATTTAAACGAATTTGAAAACGGATCCGGCGGTATATTTGACGCTGATCCGACAGTGCTGTACGTTTCGATGTACCGAAAAGTCAACGGGATTAGCCGGTTTGAGTCCAGCGAAAGGTCGCCAAATACGATTGGGATGGCCAAAGGCGAAGGGTACACGATTGACATCGGTTTGGATCGAGACCACTCGAGCGAGGCTGATTTTTTGTTTTGCTATTTTCAGGTACTGCTTCAGCGATTTCTATTGCTATAGATATTCGAGGTAGTTGTTTACTTTAACCTAGTGTTAATTTGATAGAAGGCAAAAGGTTCAATCTTACTAAGCGTTGACTAAAACCTAAACCTTTGCCTGAGCCAAACCCTAATCCTCACTGCAGTATCTAATACGCTTACCAATCTGCAGGTTTCCAGTGCAGTTGAATATAGGTCGCTTTGAATAGTTAAAGAAATTTTCTACCAAACGCAATTCCAGTTAGATTATAAGTTTAGGGTCACATGTGCATAGAGCTTTTAACCCATGTTACTTTAAGGGGCGTCCAGGTTTCTGGCGGATATATGCAAAAAGTAGGTTTAGATTCCAGATTACATTTTTGCTTAGGCTTAGGAATACGCTTAATCTACTGTTACGTCCCTCAAAGTAAACATAGGCCAAGCTTTTAATAAAACTTGCGAATTTTTTTAAAGTTGAAAAAATAAGAAATTGGCCCATGTTGTTAAACTTCGCGCAGTTTAAGGCAGCCCCAAGCCGTCTGTGGTTCTTCAACTGAATTAGTCTCAGTGCCGAGTAGCTTTTGAAATTATCTTGGGGCATCACTCAATTGATTTACCGTCTTCCCCAAAACACAAACAAATTTAAAAAAATTGCTTACGTCGAATACTGTTTAACCAAATCCCGAAATCCCAAAATCATACCACAAAACCGATCACTCTATAATCTGGGACGGTCGGATTTTGAGACGGCAGTAAAGTATACATGGGTCCAAAAAATCCAATTTATTTCAGCTGATTCTACCGGTTGTGAATGAGTTCGCTCCTGATCTGGTATTTATCAGCACCAGTGTGGCTGGTCATACCGGTGAAACCACAGTTGAAACAATTCCAACGACATTTTGTCGAGTTTCGACTGTGGTATTTTCTAATTTTCTGACGTCAATTTCGTCGCTCGCCAATGGAAATATTGTATTTGTTCTTGAGCAGGTAAAGTTGAAAACGGAGCGAAGGTTTGTTGAATATTTTGGAGCTGAGAAACGCTTAGAAATCGATTGAAAAATACAAAATTCTTCTCAGATTAGTCAACGGATTGGAGGCGTGGTCCGGTATGCGTCGAGTAAGAGCCATAAAAATTACGTCGGGGGATACCAGAAGTGGTTACTTCTAGGAGGGGGTCGGTGTAAGACCTTTTGCGAGGAAATTGCTAACCGTCTCAGTGAAGTGTGTTAGTTTTCAGGTAGGCTATCTAGGCTTGCCTGGCTGGCTCAATTCAATGCGTCATTCAGAATAGTTTTTAAGGCGGACCTAATATAAGGTTAATCTTAAACAATTAAAATAAGGCGGCGTTAAGAAGTAGCGTAGAACTGGGCAATAGATACTAATGGTTCATGTTTAGTATAATGGCCTGCGCTGGTAGCCTAGGCCTACACCTAGTCTTATGCGACAGCCTAAACATTAGTCTAATCTTCCCAGTCTCTAAGCCGTCTCAAGTCGCCCTATGTTTCAGTGTACAGGCACCAGGGTACAACTGGAGGTCTGCCTACTGCATTGCAGGAAAACTTTAACTCGACAGATTATGATTTCGACGCCACAGTTAGGATCCTTCGAAGTCTTACAGGCCAGCACTCAGCTGGTGATTATGCAAATTCAACTCAAGTTAATACCACTGAAGTCAGCAAACAAACTGTATCAGTTGTGCGTAGTTTAATTGAACTTTTGTCGCCGTATTGGAAAAGTTTAAGTACGTTTTATTGTTTATCGTTGAATTTTGAAAATTCAAATCCAAAGACAAGTTTAACTGACACGGAAGTAAATCAATTGAGTAGAAACTCAACTGAATGCAAACGCGACGGCGATGATATGCACCGGTTTAGTGGAATGGATGAGAAGAATGTTGTGATGAACTATGAGGTTTTGGCTAATAATTCTATGCTTAGCAAATGTTTGGAACTCAGCGGACAAAAGATTAGTTGTGGATCTGATGGGGATCTTATTTTGGATTCAACCAATCCTGATCGTTAATTTTGTTTAGCATTTGTTTCATTGTAAGCCTGTATATGGGTTTACATTTTGCTGCTATATGTGTTTATGCATAGTCTGGAGTGACACAATGGTGGAAAATTTCCAGTCAGTCCGACAAATTAACAAATTTATATTATATTTTATTTCAGTTTGCAAACTGAATTTCAAAATTTGTCATGAAAGTTATCACAAGAGAAACTCTCCATTATATTGAGTTTCGATTCCAGATCGCGCATTGATGAATTGCATAACATATTTTGCAAAGTAAAAAATTCAAAAAGTTGTTTAGGTTTTGAGCACCAAGCAGTCTAATCTTAACAATCTCTAACTGCAATTACATAATATATACTCTTAGACAAAACAAAGACTGGATAGATTCTGTATAGAAAAGAATGTACCTAACGCGCGTTGCATTTTTGGCTTACTTGCCTTGTTTGGGAGGGGGTCAAAAGTTTCAGAGACTGTGTAATTTATATGCTGTTATATATGGTCAAAAATGGCCCGCTTATATATTTAATAAAAGTTATTCGATGTTAGATGGCCGGGCCAATGTAAAGAACAGGGGCGGAACCGTATTATAAGCATATTCCTAAGCCTAAGCCTATTAAGACTAAGCTTAAGATTGAGCATATGCCTAAGGCTACGCCTGACCCTAAGTCAAGCAAAAAAATTAGTCTAAAGTTTAAGCTTACTCTATTCTAGTACCGCAGAAAAACGTTCCGCGCCTGATCTTTACATGGGCCGATGGCAGTTACCCCGTGTATTTAATGACAATTCGGCCCAACCCACCCCTGAAATTGAGGGGGTTAGGGTCAAAACACAACGAGCGCTGATACGTAATTGTGCTATGCAAAACAACGCAGCTTATTGCATACTCTTGTTTGAAATGGTATCATCAACTCTTGTGTCAACTGATTTCCTTGTATTCCTTGCTCGCCTCATCCGCTTGATGAGCGGTTTGACCATTAATATTAAGCTTTCTATTCGATAACAAAGATATTACATCAATATTCTTTAATGCTTGTTGAATTGCTGCGTTTGAAGTTGCATTTTCTTCGATTTCAGGTGTTATTCCTGAATTTAGAGGCAAGATGACGGAAAAAAGACCACGATTGGATAGAAGTTCTGGCCATTGTATCTTTTAGGGCCTAAGCACATTAAGCTTAAATTTAATAGCCTAAGCGTAGAAATAAGTGTAAGCCTAAGCGTAAAGCCGAAACTTTAGAATTAGCAAAATATATTCTAAAATCTATTTAACCCTACTCAATTCCAGTCTTAAAAAAATCGGGACGCCGCTAAAGCTAACAAAGTTCAAAATTCCAAAGATAATAATTTTTATACAGCCTGAGCTGTAACGCGTAAAACAAAATCGGCACCGTTGTTCAATTGTTCAACAGATACTTGATTTAGAAAAAAATTTAAGCAATTAGTAATTGGTCTGAATGGCAGATTGGTCTACGACATATATACTCAATAGCAAAACTTTTAGTCGTTTAGCAATTGTAAAATAGTAAAGAAATTACCGATCCACTTTTTAAGTATTGGATCCAATGCGGCGAGTGTTTTTTTGTCGAATTTTCTGGCTTTCAGCTCATATATCGGTTTGATCCAACTTCTAATATGTGAATTCAAGAAATATAGTAATGAAAGTAAACGCTTTTTGCAAAAATGAAAATAACAACAACAACAACAACATTTCGACAATTGAACAACCTTTTTGTAACATTTCCGTCAACGCGAAATATTTGCAAATAAATGAGAAAATTTACAGTAATTTGTGTAACCGAATTTAAAAAATACCGGATCTGGAACCAGAGCTGGAAGCCAAAAGCCCAAACGCGTTTGTCTCACCCTCAGCGTTATTGGCCTTACAAATAGTATCGTTGAACGGCGAATGTTTGTGGCAACGACAGATGCATAAACCAGATTGTTTTGGTCAGGAAATAAATCGGAAAAACATCTCGGAGCCAAACGGCCGAACCTTCTACGATGGCAAGTGTTCCAAACAGAGCCCAATAGAGTAACCATGAACCTAAAAAATTGTAACTGGTGTTCAATAGTACGCCCAGGCTCTGGCATAGACTTTAGTCTGAAATAGACATAACTCTAAAACTTAAGCCAAAGGCTATCTTTCGCATATTTTCTTTTTGAGCGTCAGGGTGGATTGAACTTTTGGTGGGGAAAATGCCTAAATTCAAATGTGAGACTCTTAATTTTAAGGAAAATGATTCCACCAATCCCTGGTACACTTTTGAATGCGTCTACCTATTAATATAGGTCCACGACTTAACCAGGTCCTGACCATGTGAATCTAAACAAAATAAAAATTTCGAACGAAATAAATTTTATACCGTTCGTTCATACAAAGCATATAACGTCACTAACCTAGCTTATCTTGTTGTTGGTCGAAAAATGTTTGAAAACTTGCTTGAATCGGATAAATTACACAAAACGCTGTGCTCAACGAATGAGCTGCAGTTCCAACAGCCAAATAATACGAAACAACAGCAATTGACGCAAAACAAAGCGCTTTGCGATCAATGTTTGTTACCTGGAAATTAAAGAAAAAATACAGAAAGCTTTAGACAGGAGCCAGGGTGCAACCGGGGGTGAAAAATGCAGGACCCGGAGGTCAACGAAACTTGCCGGAGCTGGAGGTGAGGCGAAATTAGGTAGTAAAAATGATGGTTGATTAGTTTATTTCAGCAAATAATCGGCAATATGTTGTTAAGTTGTTTGGTTTACGTTAATTTTTACGAAATTTCGGACATTCTTTCCTGAAAATTGTGGCAACAGTAAAACGAAACGCGCTAAACTGATAAATTTTGCAAAATTACGCAAAATTTTAACACCGAAATTGCCGGAACCTCCGGCAAAAACTGTATCGGAGCCGGAGGCCGAGTTTCTGCTGGAGCCGGAGGCCGAGTTTCTGCTGGAGCCGGAGGCAGACCTCCGGTTGTACCTTGACAGGAGCGTAAAGCTATTATTTCAGTTCGGGAGGATATAATTTCATATACAAATAATTTTTGACCTCTACTATCCTGGGGGTAAAAGTCGCGTAAATGAAATTTTTTAAGCATATCAGTAGTTCTGGAATGGAGTATACTCCCTCTATCTTTCTTTTTGTATTCTCCCCGGATATATTAAACTCTTGCTGTAAAAATGTTTAGCTAAACATCTTAAACATACTGTCGTCCGTTTTATAACCCTTTTTTCCGTGAATATTTTCTATTTCATCTGAGATCTAATTTCAAGCTACAACTCGAACTCCGAACGGCACTGAAGGCCAAGTTGGAAGAAATTTTCATGCTTGCGACAGTCCTTCAAGTACAGCAAGACAAGTATGCTATTACAGTTGTTTGTGTATGCTTTCTTGCCTTTAGTTTTCTTCAAAGATCTATGACACTGTAAATCCCAGCGAGTTGATTTTAACGCAGAATGCGTTGAATCACTCAGTCTGAGCTATGACTTTCAGAACTCGACATTCTGAGTCAATAAAACTCGCTCTGAATTTAATTAGTCAACTCACTCGGAATCAGCAGAACTTAGAGTGAGAATCAACTCAAACTCAGAGTGAGTTAATGTTTACCGTTATTAACTCAGAAATAACTATTAACTTTCCATCTGAGTTGATAAATGAACTCATTAGAAATTACAGTGGACTTACCGCAGCTATTTTGCCAATAAACTGTGTGACAGTATTGTCGTCTGCTAAAAATTCGTCAACGAAACTTGACAGCTTATCAAATGGTAACCCGTATGCCATATAAAATTAATATCCACTTTTAATGGCTTAAAATTTGTAACTCAAGTTAATAAAAATGAAAATAATTGACACAGTCCTACAACGGTTTTTTTGTCTAATTCCACCGAGGAATTTCAGCTCTGACCTGTATAGCTCAAAAACCAGTTACTCAAGTAACGCAAGTGACCTGGGTTTTACATTCGCAGCGTTGTTTGTCGGCGAAACTAAACTTTAGGTGCGTAACAGTATTGTAAGCATATTCCTAAAGGATAGTCTACTGAGCCTAGACGAAATTTTAGTGTAAAGCTAAATAAAGACTATTACTTTGTTGCAATCAAGAAGGAAAGTGGGATGCCCCTAAAGCTAATATAGTCCGGTTTAGTTTATATATACATTTGAAATTGTAAAACAAACGTTTGGCAACAAAGTTTTACAGACATTATTTCGTTTTGAGCGGTTGCGCATTTTTTCGCCATATAAGATTAAGGTTAAAATAACGGTTTAGGCTAAAGCTGATCGGTTTCTGGACCAAAAGAACAGGGGCAGACAGTATTATAAACATATTCCTAAGCCTAAACTTAAGACAACGCCTAAGCGTAAGAATGAGTATATTCATAAGCCTAAGCCTAAGCCTAAGCCAGGCACAAAAAATAACCTAAACCTTAAGCATTCTCTATTCTAGTCCGACAGAAAAACGTTCCGCCCCTGATCTTTACACGGGCCGGTTTCTGTAACAAAAATCTAAGCTTACTGAGTCTGTGAGCCTATGCCAAAGCGTAAATATGAAGAGAAGGGTACAAGAGACTACAGTGTATACCGTTCCAGAGCGTTTCGCGAAATGTCATTTTATAGTTTAAACATCCAAACAAGTCACAAACCGCGGCTGTTCACAATTTAATGTTCTTGAAAATGTTCAAATCTCCAAAGCATGTTTTATAATTAGAACAAGACCCTTTTCAAAACCGGGGGACAATACAGACACCCTGCTTACACAATCGTTAAATTCATTACCGCCATAGTGCACAGTACATAATACGTCCTGTGACACTATAACAGGACACTGTACGAAGGGACTATTGTCGTGCGTTTGTTTCAGCAGACATTGACTAAGTTTCTAAAACTTTGCTTAATTTTTTATTCAAATTAGACTTAATATATTGCACTGATGCGAAGCTCAAACAGGCAAAACTGTCAAAAATCCATCCGTTTGTATACTGCAAAAATATGGTGAGTCAAATTGACTCTCTCCAAAATAGGCTTTTCCTGACTGCACAAGCTGAGTTAAAATTCGCCTCCGCCGGCTGGCGAGCTCTTACTGATTACGAAAAGACACGGAAGGACCTTAACACTTTTCGTGATTTGTTTTAGGATTTACAAACCTGGGCATTTGTTTCTTATCTTTTTATCTTTGTTTGGGTTTATGTCAATATTTTTATGTAAAGTTTTGTTTATCTTACGCGCAGTGTTGTTGTTGATAAAACTATTAATGCTATTTCACAATAGGAAACTTTTAATCTAAAATGTATCCGCTAATTTTGAATTTCGAAGATTTCCTAAAATTCATCTGTTTAAATGATTGTTATCCGTTGCGATATTTTGGCCAATGTAAAAAAAGGGGCGGAACAGTATATATTATAAGCATATTTCAATGCCTAAGCTTAAGCCAAAGCCTAAGCGAAAGACTGAGCATATTCCTAAACCTAACCCAAAGCCAAAGCCTAATCGTAAGAATGAGCATATTCCTAAAATCCTATGCCTAAACCTAAACCTAATCCAAGCAACAAATTTGCCTAAAGCTTAAGCTTACTCTTTTCTAGTCTCACAGAAAAACGTTCCGACCCTGATCTTTACCTGGGCAGACGTTTTCCACAAACAACTTTCAAAACCAAAAAAACCCACGGATTTTGTGTCATGTTTTGTTGATTCTACTCAGGATTTAAAGGTGATTCACTAAAAATAGCTTTTCAACTAACGCAAATGCCAACAGTTGGCAAAATCAAGCAGGTTCAAATAAATGTCAACCGAAAAAAATTCGTGCAACCAATTGTTGGAACTACACAGTCTGTACGACCCCTGTTCGAAGTTTTGCCCAACGCCGGGAATCGAACCTCGGCCGCGTTGCACTCGAGTCAAGCATGTAACCACTACACCATATGGTCGATTGCGACAACTTCATATTCCGTTATATGTGTGCACACAGCAAAAAAATTGCAAGTCACATTGACGCTCGCCGAAATAGGCTTTACGGGACTACACAAACTGAGTCACATTCGACTCCGCCAGAGTCAAACTTGCGAATAAAAGTAAGTCGAATTTTACTCTGGCGCAGTCGAATTTGACTCTGTTTTTGTAGTCCCGTAGAGCCTGTTTCGGAGAGAGTCAATGCGACTCACAATTTTTTACAGTGCATATACGGCAGTCCATGAGTCCATGCTTTTACATACCGTGCAACAAAGCCGGATGTGGGTAAGGATTTGTTTGTCCGGCCCACACTTTCTACCCAGGTAAATAAGAATATTTTGCCCACGGGTTTACCCACACTAAAAAGATCTACCCACGGCCTACCTTTTACGGTGATTTGCATTTTAATGAAGTTTTACGTTTACACATGAATGCTTACTAGAAACAACAAAGTTTCAAACCCAACAAAATATAAAGCAAAGATCTTTTGCTTTTTCAACACTCACTGACTAGCTTTAGCGTATGTTTTGCAACTTAACCCTTAACGATTTGGCGCGTGTAAAATTGACAATTCTTTACCCGAATGGTACAAATCTTTACTCGCGAGTATACCCACGGCTAAATTATTTACCCGGCGGTACCCGCGGGTAAAGTCCTACTCTGCCGTGCACATACGCCGACACCAATATGCGTATACGACGAATAACATAGGGGGGCGTTAATATAAACAAATAGCAGTACCGGACACGGATATTCTATTTCCGACAACAAGAACATGATTTAGTTTTTATGTTGTTTTATGGATTAAGGTTACAGTTAAATATGATGAACTATCACTGAGAATACTGAAACCCGAGGATGGGTACTTAATGCGGCAAAAGGCTAATCGTTGCAGTTGTTGAGCTATACGGACTCTGCCCCATGTCAAGTTAAGGGATGGAACGTTTTTCTGTGCATGGGACTACAATAAGCTAAAGCTTTAGACTAATTTTATTGCTCAGGCTTTTAGGCTTTGGCTATGCTTTGGTATAACTCCTTCTTACGCTTAGGCTAAGGATTAGGCTAATGAATATGCTTATACTACGGTCCTGTTCGACATATTGGACACTGCAAAAAATGGCGAGTCAAATTGACTCTCTCCAAAATAGGCTCCATGCGACTACACAAACTGAGTCAAATTCGACTCACTAAGTCGCACGATTGATTCTGGCGGAGTCAAATTTGACTCAGTTTGTAGTCCCGTAGAGCTTATTTCGGAGAGAGTCAATTTGACTCATCATTTTTGCAGTGTATGCTGCATATGTAAAATGACGAAATTTGCAGAAAGACATAAACCGAGCGAGTTGCAGCAGTAAATTTTGACTTTGCAAGTTTTGCCATTAAACTTCAAATTCTATTCTCGATCATTCATACATTGGATCAGAAAATTTAGTAAAAAACCAAGAAAAATTCATTCAAAATGAACTCTAACCAAAATGAGTCGAAGCCAGCTAAGACAATGGATTTTGACGAAATTCTCATGTCCCTGGGTGATTTTGGCCGCTACCAACGTGTTCGATTCTACTTACTTTGTGTCCCGGCCGCTTTCCTGTGTTCGTGGGCGTTTTCGGTCCTCGTCTTCGCAATGTCAACTCCTACTCACACCTGCGCTCTACCTCCTGAACTATACTCGAATCCTGATATTAATGCGTCGTTGATCGCTGAACTGAAAAATATTTTCATTTCAAACACAACTGATATTAAAAACAGCGACAAATGTACGATTTATTTGCCGGAAGAAACTTTAAATATGAGCAACACTGAGCAGGTGCTGGCGTTTATTGCTCGTCCGAATGAGTATAATTTGTCGAAATCAGCTTGCGTTTATGGATGGAGCTATGACACGACGAATTGGGACGAAAATATTGTTACAAAATGGAATCTGGTTTGTGATAAGTCGTGGGTTGTAAATACGATTTTTATGATTCAAAATATCGGTTAGTTTTTATAAGCGAATTTAGGCCATATCGAAACGTAAGGTAGCAATAAATGCTAACCGGTCCATGTTTACTTTTAGGAGCGGTTCGTTTGACTGCGGGACTGCAATAAATTAGCCTTAGGCTTTAGACTAATTGTTCTCGGTCAGACTTGGGCTTAGAAATACGTTTAGTCTATTTGAAAGAGACAAAACCGATGATTTCAATCGTATTCTCATTGTATAATATTTAAAATAAAATCTGAACGCCTTTTTGACAGTATTTGTGGCGAATTTTTGTAAAGAGTTGGGAAATTGTAAATCTTAAGGAAAAAATGTCTTTTTTTGCTTAAAAACTAAGGAATGGAAACGTTGTCGACCACACGGTTTATTTAGCATCCACATGATTGCAGGTAAAGTCCCGAAAACACACTGTAGTGATCCGAATAACACGGAGAAATAATAAGAGTGGGTATATATAGTCTGTTTTGAGTCTGAATCAATAGGAGTCCGTTTCCCTAATTAGAGACTGTGAGTAAAGAGGCCAAATTCTTTAAATTAAAGTCAATAAATCCTTGACAATAGCATAAATGTAGCGACCAAATCAGAGGTAAAGAGGATGGATAAAAAACAAATAACAGTCCATTCCAGAATAGTCCGGATGGGATCCCGCTAGAGAGGTGACAAAAATATCAGTCACTCCAATCTTATTCGGTTCAATAATGGTACTGGAAACCTTTAAAATAGCAGTCGCAAGCTCGATTGCGTAGAGGAATGTGGTTTCTAATTGGTGCTAAGCGTTTAACGGTCAAACCGCAACTGAACCGAAACATGACCAATGTTACTTTTAGGTCCGTAACAGTAGATTCAGCGTATTGCTAAGCCTAAGCCTAAGCGTTGCAAAAATGTGTTCCTAAGCCTATAAGCCTAAGCATAAGCAAAAAATGTAGTCTTAAATGTAAGCCTAATCTTTTACAGACCCATCAGAAACTGGGGCGGCCCTAAAAGTAACATGGGCCCAAAACATGGCGGTTTGCAAACTTTTACTATCACCCTGCATGGTGACGTAGTAGGCCTATGCCTGGTTCGTCTGATTTTACTAAAAGACCTCATAAATTGACAAATTTTCCCTCAAAATCTCAAGCCTAAAGCCTAAGTCTAAGCCTAAGCCTAAGCCTAAGCCTAAGCCTAAGCAAAAACATTAGTCTAAAGCTTAAACTGACTCTATTATATCCCCTCCGGAAAACGGCCGCTGTTCTATACATGGGCCCACAGATTTGACACTGGTACAAAACTGCGTTGTTTCAGGCAGCCTGTGTGGTCTTCTGTTGTTTTCATATCTCCAAGATCGTTTTGGTCGTCGGCCAACGTTTTTCGTTGCGTTGTCATTTTTTGTTTTGCCTGGAATGTTTTACGCCTTGATGCCATCATGGCCGTCGTTGGCGGTCCTTATTCTGATAAAGTCCTTCGCAGGGACTGCATGTTTTGAAATGCCATGGTTGCTGGCGCTTGAGCTGGTTGGGCCAGCACGGCATACGATTGTTTTAGTAAGTGCAGTACAAATTTTTGGTAAAATCGAACGAAATATAACACTATTTACATACCTAAAATATTTATCATTTTGGCCATAATACTTGTTGGACAAAACGTCAGTCCGTGGTTCGCTCGAAGCGAGAATGTAAATCAACTTAGAGGTTTCGGCCACGCCGCTACGGTCCGTCGTACCACCTCCACTGAGTATCGCATGCTAATTTGGTTACGTTTTGGTTTTCGAAGTTTTGTTTTGGCAATTTATAATTCCAATTATATGAATATTTTGTTGGAAAGAATATAAATTTTAATAAAGCCTCAACGAGGTTCTTAAACGCATTCAGTGAAAATAGCCATGATAGCACATTTAGCATCCATTAACGTCTTTACATTTATAGAATCACGGGTATAGGCATTTTTGTCAATTTTTGCGTTTTTTGCCAGAAAACACGAAAAAACTGTTTATTCCGGTCGGTTAAATTTTTTGGGTAAATTACCAACCCTGCGTATACCGCTACTTATATACAAGGCCCATATTTACGCCAGCATTTCAGGTTTGATTCTAAACTGAATTGAAGCCTAAGCAAAAAATTAGCCTAATGCTCAAGCTTACTCTTTTCTAGTCTCACAGAAAAACGTTCCGCCCCTGATCTTTACATGGACGATTGAAGTTTAGGCGGTCACTTTGGCATCGTCTATCGCTTGTTGCTTTCAGATTGTGATGTGTTTAATTTATGCAGTCGCGTGTATGGTGATGTCATTATTGGCATACGTATGCCGAACATGGATTCAATTAGTCCTTGCGGCCACGCTACCAGGCATCGCGCTCTACGGTTATCATTTTCTTCTTGACGAGAGCGGACGTTGGTTAGTCGCCACAGGAAGACACGAACAAGCGTTGAAATTGTTGCACAAAATCGCCAGAATCAACCGAACTCAACTAAGCGACGAAATCGAAGCTCAAGTTAAACGCCAAATTGATGGATTGAACGAAGCGGATTGTGACGAAGTGAACAATGCAGCCATATCAATTGAACGAGCAAATCACAAAGAACAATTTCCTCACAATGACTGTAGTCATCATAATATTTCGTTGAATACGCAGTCAGCTAATACAGACGCAATTGCTGGTTGTGTGACCTCTGAAAATCGTCCAATAAACGGTCAGATTGAACCGAAACAGTCAAAGAGTCGATTAGCAACAAAATATGGATTTTGGACGCTGTTCACAAGACGGAATCTCGTCTTAAAAACGCTAATTTTACCGTTTATCTACGGTGTCAATAATATTGTCTATTACGGATTGAATATTAACGTAGAACACTTAGGCGGTAATCAGTATTTGATTTATGCGCTCATGGCTGCTGCGGACATTCCAGGCAGTGGATCCGTGTTCATTACAGATCGTTTCGGACGCATTCTTCCGTTAGTGATTGTATTAATAACTGCAGGAATTGCAAATATTATTGCAACCGTTATTCCGTATCAGCATACAATTGCAATTGTTGCGTGCGCAATGGCTGCAAAATGTGCAATTTCGTTCTCGTTCGACGTTAATTATTTAGTCGCCGGCGAACTATTTCCTACGGTAATTCGTGCGTCAGGCGTTGGTTTTGCAGCTTTTTTGGCTGCACTAATGAATCTAGCGACACCTTATGTCGTGTACAGCGTTCACACTCATCGTGCACTGCCAATGGGAATTTTCGGGCTCATGGCACTGCTTGCCGGATGTTTAGGTTTGTTTTTGCCCGAAACAGCTGGTGCTCATTTGAATGAAAGTTTGAACGATTCGGATAGACAGACTGTCAGCGTTCGCAATTTGAAACGCAATTTGACGTGTGCGTTTGTGAAAGAACGGCAAGTTGTGAAAGCAACAAAGATTTAAAATAATTTTTGATTTTGAACCGATTCAATTAGTAAATTGTGACATAATGACTGATTTGCAGATACAAACTCGACCTTTGACTTAAAATCAATTTAGGATAAAAGTCGTAGCTATAATGCAACTGAATTTGGTAGATCGCAAACTATAAGTGCCAATAGGAAAACTGTAATCCAGGATAAATGGTAAGTATTTCAAAGTTGAATTGGATTAAAGATATAACAGAAAACAATATGAAAGTGCTTAAGGGTGCTTATAAGATAAGCATAGCTAATAGGGCCAATATTACTTTAAGGGACGTAACAGAAGATTAAGCGCATTCCTAAGCCTAAGCCTAAGCCTAAGCGTTGCACCTAAGCCTATTAAGCCTAAGCCTAAACCTAAGCTTAAACAAAAAATGTAATCTAGAATCTAAACTTACTCTTTTATACACCCAGCAGAGACGCCCCTTAAAGTAACATGGGTCGCTAATAGCATGGTAGTGACGTGCTTAAGTGGAAATTTAAGACTTAAGTCGAATTCAAACTTAACATGGGCAACTGGCTTAAAGTTTAAAAGTCATTTTGACAAGAGCACACACCCCATACGAGTATACTACAAAATCTAAGAAATTGTAAATTAGTATATATATACCATCAGTTTATAAACTCGCAAGCAAATACTTAGTGAGAGAACCTTTGATTTAAGTCAAACCTGTACTTAAAAGCTAAAATTGTAACATGTCCCTGTAACGGCAACCCAGACAACAATGTGTTTTAAAATCTAAAAATTTCTACTACAGTCAAAAACTTAAACAGCAAGACTTTCCGTTTAATAAAGAATAGCCGTCCCGCTGTTCAGTGCAGCGGACAGTGTGACAACCGGGACAGTGGGACAGCCGGGATAACGGGACGGCTGGGACGACGGGACGGCCGGGACAGCTGGGACAACGGGACTGCCGGTACAGTAGGACAGCCGGGACAATGAGACAGCCGGAACAGCTAGGTCAGCTGTTACAGCGAAAGCAGCTGGGACAGCGAAAGCAGCTGGGATAGCTGGAACAGCTGGGATAGTGGAGACAGCGGGAACAGCAGAAACAGCTGGGACCGGGGGACGGTAGAGACAGCGGGGCCGCTGGGACACCGGGGACGGCCGGGACAGTGGGACAGCAGGGTTAAACTAAACGTAAACCAAAACGTAAGCCTACGCTGAGGTCAAGCTTACGTCTGCGCTCTTGGTCTAAAGCCAAAGCTTTGAAGCATGAACCTAAGCCAAAACGTAGGCCTAAAAGTGTAAGCGTAAGCCTAAAGCATAAACATAAGCCTAAGCCTAAGCCTAAGCCTAATCTTTAGCCTAAGCCTAACACAAATGGAGCATTCACGTTATACTGTAACAGCAATTAAAAATTTTGTCCACCCACCTCCTTTCAAGGACAGTACAAAGTACTGCTGTTGGTAACCCATACTGACAGCAGAAGTTCTGAGCATAGCTAATGCATTTAAAAAGTACTCCCTTCGGATGGAGTTAAGGACATCACAACCTGTTTCGTACTCCCTCATATTTCCTGGATAGGCAACAGAACTTATATATTTGTATCAACTAAACTAGAGAGTCCCTTCAAATAGACTAAGGACAGAACTTTAGTTGGTACCTACAACTGCTGACAAGATACAACCACAATATGCAAAAGAATGGAAATGTACGTACTGTTTGCATAGCATGGGATTGGTCGCACAGCTGCTAGCCTAAACTTGTGGACTTTTGAATGTCCTAATTTGAAAGCCCCTAAGCAAAGGGTAGATGTTCTATAAGCATAAGCCTAACGCTTAACATCATCTTACGCCTAAGCCTAAGACTAAGCCTAAGTCTAGCCCAAGCAACCAAAAATCCTAAGAATATCCTAGCCTAGCCTGCACCTAAACGCATGGGCCTAATCCCTTATACAGATATTTATATGTACATATATAAACATTAAAACAAAGATTTGTCATAACCAAAAAATATAAATATATATGTATACGTGTACACTAAAGCAGTTTGTTTGTTGTCCCGGGACTGCTGGATGGCCCTCCGAATAAACATGAACCGGGCCGCACAGATACACTGAATGCTCTGGCATTCAGAAATTAACAGACATAAATTGCGCACGAACGAAAATTTGCGCTAAAGCGTACTGCACCAACTTCAATACACAACATTTTATGTCACAAAAATAGCCTTTTGTGTGACATATTCTACCTATGTTTCCTAATGTTGCCGACACTACTACGAGGGACAATCAATATTTGTTGTGATAAACAAAAAATTGATATTTTTTGTTGTATTTTGTGACAAGTGCATGATAAACAATATATATTCATGTTTAATTATTTTAATTTTTGCGTAAATGCAATTTTTATTGTATTTGCTCTGTATATTTGCTTACTACAAAAATTAACTAGCTAGGTGTACAAGAATTGTACCTCATCTATGTAATTAAAGTTGAACACACCACGCACGTATTCATTTGAGGGTAGCTGCTGGTATTCCCAAGGTCCCCCACAACCGGAAAACGAGGCTTTCTGCAAACTGAGACTTTGAAAATTGCTTGCTATTGTTTAACTTATTTGAGCACAGAGAAAAATCCTGCGAACGAAGCGGGCATGAAACCGAACATAATTTTATATGTAAAAACCATATCAAAGAAATCTGGCAGCTAAAACAATTGGTTTGGGTATGAAACCACGCGAGTCTAGCTAGCTAGAGGCCAGCCAAGCTATTTGCTTTCAACATCAACTCAATACAAAATATGTTGTGCACGGTTCGGTGGACGGGTAGGTTTGATTTCTAGGTCTTCTAAATGTTTCGATAAATTTGTATTGCATTTGACATTGAAATAACGCCGCAGGTGAAATTTTTAAAGTGTAAGTTTCTAAAAACTTTCTTGAGACGGTAGTGGAGGGCCAAGACCTTGATAGCTTCCTTGAATCCGTCAAGGCTCACGGTATATTATTTTCTATGTGACAAACAGTTGATTGATGCAGATGTAACGATAAACATTGCAGCCAAAACGAATTTCTAAAGGACGTTTCTTCCCAAATTCAGTTAGAAAACAATAAAGTTCTTTGCATTAACATGTAGGATTCATTATTTTAATTGTGAGACTAAAAACGGTTAGAGCATTATGATATATGGTGCAGATTAGAATTGGCTGGCGCATCCGCAGAAGCGGTACCGAAGCTGCTTAGAAGTTTTGAAGATTTTTCGAGAAAAAGGTTTGCAGAACACATAATATGTACAATATTACAATCACATCAATTTGTACCCATATCATGAGGCTCCCTTATGATCCGAAGCCCCCCACTCAATTACGATATAAAAACATGGATATGAAAATTAGAGTTTAGTCTGACAACTTAATTCAATGATCTACACTGTTTATTTCGAAAAACCGTTGAAAATTTTGCAGTAAATTGAATAGTATGGGTTAAGCATAAAGGGGCATATATACAAAAGGGATCTGAGAGATTTATCTGCAACGGATACCTTTTGTAGTTTTCGTTAAGACAAACAAAATGCTGTTTAAAACCAGCTTTTATTTAACGGTTGTAAAGTTGGCATGTATCACGGTTCCAACAGGAAATAGTTTTTGCCCGAACAGGAACAGGAGCTGAATTTGTTTGCAGCACGTTTTGCGAAAACACATCACAAACTGTTTTTGCGATTACCGTCATGTCGAAATAATTTTTCAAAAACAAAGTTCCCAATATTCAAATGTTTAGGAATAATTTGTCACAAAACCGTAAAAATTCCAGTTCCTGCATTATTGAATGCTTGAACAAGAACGGGTACAGGAATTGAATTTTTTACAGGAATTTCCGTTGAACTCTTTCGCGTACCTTAAATACTTCTGCTGTAATGTTTACAGGTTGAACCGATTAGCAATTGTAATATGTATAAATATTTGTATACAATAGCAATGCAGATTTAATGGGTTGTACCTCTATATTTTATTGAATGGATAGAAGTAAAAGTTTTCCTTTTCTTCATCACCATGAAAATGGTAGCGGAGATAACAAAGGCGATTGCCCTTCAGAGTCTTTGTTTAGTGGTGATTGTACAATTGATTTTTTACGTGATCCGTGTGCGTTTTTCAATTCGAGAGCTGTCAAACTAAATAGCGCCGTTTTCAGCTGTCGTTTTCTACTGAAGACAACAACTTTTGTGGGATCAAACAGAGGCGTCGCCGAAATACTGAGCAGTGGTAAGCGTGTCAGCTCGTAACTAAACGTAATTATAATGTTTCCAAGTGTGATTTAGAATAAAAACAGGCAGCATTTAGGGATATCGAAACAGTAGTTTTACGAAGCTCGTATTGAATTGCAATTATATTTCATTCTTGCATTTTTATGTTTCAGAAAAAGCATCCGATTTTGAAATGGGATACAAAGGCTATTTAAGCAGTATTTTTGGCGATATTCTAATTTTCACTTCGGGTAAGCAAATTGAAGCGTCTACATAAACTTAGGTATAAAGACACTGTATATACGTATAAATGCAAGTTACTGACGCACCGGCAATTTAAATATATACCTCACTTAAACTATAACGCGATTTTTCTTATTTGTGAAATTATTCATGCCTGGAAATAAAAGCACAGTTTTAAAGCAGGATTATAGAAGCGAAATTTTACGTATATTTTATTTCCAATTACTGGAAACAAAAGTTTGTAGAACACAATATTAGAGATTTCGAACTTCCACAACAAATACACTTGAATAAATATAAAAACCAATACAAAACAGACGGCGTCCTCGAGGTCGATTTATACAAAGATGAATTTAGAATTCTACCGAAAGTAAGTAAATTTAAATATAGTCGATCTCTCAAATAATGATACAATTTCACCTATATATACATTTCGTAGGTCCTGATGCAACCGTACGTCGCCAATGTTTGAAAGATATTCTGAACAGTTCAAATGCTGCTAGTCTTGTCGATAGTCAAATACGGAGGTATTTTTGCGGGGTTCCTATGTATGCCCTGTCAGTAGCTGAGTTGGATTAGTTTGCAAAGCCTATGCAGTCTCATAGTTTGTCGTAGGTAACATCGCTTCCGCTATTATATATCCACGGATTCCTGCCATTAGTTTAATATTAATAATCTTATTGTTTTGGGGCAATATTAGAAGCATATTTCTATAATATGCTGGTTACACAGGATTCGATGCTGTTTATATTGTTTTTAGTTACATGTCTTAGTTATTAACTGTATAGTGTTTGTTGTCATTTCAGCGTGGTGCAAGAATTTTTCAATACACTTGACGTCTCGTAAGTATATCACATTTCTTTAGATGTAACACTTTGCAGCAGACTGTTGTGGAGGAGCCGAAATTAAGATGTATTATATCAGTATAATGATAAACGAATGTTATGATTAATCTGAGATCAGCACTCGAATTCTTAAAAAGTGTAGCACATATTTAAAACTGGTGTAATAGGTCATTTAACTTTTGAAGCAATTAGTGGTTTGCTTTTAGATTTACCACATTTATTGCTTTTGATTTACCTTTAGAAGCGTAGTTTCGCAGAAAGCTGGGAATACTGCTACAAGCTGTCTGCAGGTGATGCTAAACTTACTGCACAAACCGGTAAAATTACTTCTTATTCCCGGTTGTCGATCTTCTATTAAGGACTCTACAGGTGGCGCTATACTTTTTGACTATTAATGCCGTCTGGCTTCGTTCGGCACATTACTGCAACGCACATCAATGGCTGCATACCTGACATCGAATAAAACAATTTATAAGGAAGAAACGTTTTGACTGCATGACAAGTATACCGCCGCCCTTATGCCAATAATTCTTTGAGATTTATATCATTTTCTTTTCAGGAATTTAGTCAGTTTATACGATATGTTCAAACGCTTAGGCACCCAGCTGATGATTTCGTTGTTTTTGGGTCTCGATGTCAAGAAAGAGGCGGAAACCTTAGAACGGCTATCGCAGCTCATTGTCACTCATTGGCATGGTAAGTGATGGATCGAGGTGTGTAGCCTTAGGTGTGTGTCTGTAAACCGGCCTCGACCGAATATCAAAAAATGCCTAAGCCCGATATTGCAAAATTTGTCACAGTTTTTGTTTCATGTTGTTTTTGTGTTTCAGGAATTAAAGCTATTCCTGTCAATATCAAATTCTCGGTGTTTTCGTCTACTTTCAACAAATCCTTAGAAGCTCGTGTAAGGATTATGCTGTTTAGTCATTAGTTTTAGTTTTTGGGAGTTTGAAATGTTTTACATTAGGCAAGTATGCGCTCCTTAATTTTTACGCCATCATGCATTCTGATGGCGCCAGGAATAACAAGCCTTAACGGCAATGGTGTCCAGTGTAAGCAAAATTGGCAATTTGAAACAATCGGTGTTTAAATGACGGTATTCTCACAGCCTGGCAATATTAGGTCTTACAACAAACGACGTGCCGCTGTTGTGGCTCGCAATTTTTGATCGGAAGCATGACAAACCGAATACAGACAGCAATCTCAATTTCCAACTTCACGTTTCGCTGAGTTGAAAGCTTAATGATCTAAAACAAACTAATAATAGGTGCTGCATATGTTTGAGAAAATGCAAATAGGTTATAAAATTCAAAGCAGACTGAAATATTAATAATTTTAATTTGAAGGTGGTTCTATGTATGTTTTGCAGTATGCAATGAATTTTAGGAACAAATGATCGAGATAACCCGGCAGCGATTAAGTCAAATTCAAGAAGACGAGAATTCAATCTACGAATCTTTACCTGATTCACAAGTCGATTATCAAAGTTTTAGTATTACGCCACAACAGTCCAAATCGGTACCTCAGGTTGCCAGGGGGTGTCCTTATAGCGAACAATGCAGTACCTCAAAATGTCATGTGTCATATCCAACGCCAACTTTAGCTGGTGATTACCAGTCTAAATGCTCGGATGGCAGTGTTCAAGGTCCTAGATCTGATGTAAACTATGAAAGCCTTGCTGCCGAAGAACAACTGAGCGATTGCACCGCAAATTCAAATTTGTTAGCAGCGTTTTGTCGTGCTAAATTCCCTACAGAACAATCGCGGATTGATGATTTATTTTTGTTTGTGACTGGACTTGGTCCTAAAGCGATAACATCGGTGATGACGTCATTTGTGATTCAAGTATGGAAAAGTGCCAGTTGGGACGATACCGGTGAAATGGTGAGCGTTTGGAGGTTGTTATGTGTTTTATCACAATATGGATAGTCAGATATTCAGAAAGAAAGAGGTAAATTGATTCATTGTAAGCTGCTACAACGTTTCGATCGGAACCTACTTGTAAACCAGAACCGGGACAGGACCGTCAACCTAAGAGACCGGAACAGGAACTGGGGAATCGGAACTTAGGGTCGAACCCTAAATATTACATATCAATTCAATAAATAAAATATGAAGCTGGGTAGTACAATGACGAAATTTTGAGGTTTTAAACCTATTTAGTCTTAAAGAATTGATTATGTTGCACAGCCGGAAATGGCAAACTAACTATGATTTAAACTGTTTAACATTTCTGTTAAGTTCTGGTGCTTTTTTTCATTCCTAGACTTCTGAAAACTGTTTCAGCAATTACTTGACTCTCGAGGTGAGCTTCGTGCCGAAACTTTCGACTCGGCGTTGTGGGAAGTTTTACGGTTGTGGCCACCGTTTGTCGGAGGCAGGCGATTTGCTACGAAACCTACAACAATCGACGGCTACAACATTCCCGAAGGTCGACCCGTTGTATTTCACACTCTCGCTGCCCATCGGGATCCCTCTGTGTTTGAGAGTCCACTCGTGTTCAAGCCCAGCAGGTGGCGGAAAGCGGAGAACGGCATTTGTCCCGAAAGAAATTTGTTCATGTTTGGTGGTGGCGCCAGAGATTGTATTGGACGACAACTGATGCTTCGAATGTTTAAGGTACTCTTCGGAATGCAAGCCGAATTCGGATTCTGTGTTAGAATTCCGATTTTTTCTGAAAATGTTTTGTCGCCATTTATGTGACCAGATATTCAGATCCGGCAAAACATCGACACTCGACTTCGGTATTTTCATTTGCCGGATGTGTATCCTGAAACGTAAAACGTAGCTCCAGTGCAGTAACGTAACATCGGAATCTTGTTTTTACTGCTATCTAAATCCTTCTGCTACCAAACTTCAAAATATATTGAAATGCTAAAAGTTTTAAGTTAAAGTGCGGCTTGAACTACTGAGATTAGCATGACATTAATGATAATTACTGTGCGAAAATTTTATGGTCAACGTTACTTTTAGGAGCGTAATGGTAGCCAAAGCGTGTTGCGAGGCCAAAAACCTAAGCTTAAGCGTTAGCGTAGAAAAATCTAAACCTAAGCGTAAGCAAAATCAACTTGTTTAATGACTAAGCCTACCTCTGTTGCATTCCGTCGGAGAAACAGGACATCTCAAAAGTAGCACGGGCGATTTTTAGAATACCTTAATTTGGTAGCAAACGTGCTCATAAACTTTACTCAGCTATTCTGTGTACGTTTATTTTCAGGAGATACTTACGCAGTTTTACGCGAAATGGAATTGTGCATTAATAGATCTTCAAGAGCCTGTTCAGTACAAATTTTTGCCTGTTAGTCGACCAAAACAAAAGCCAATGGGAAAGTTGACGCCTAAGAAATGAGATAGCTTGGTTTTCAAGTACGCTGTTTAACTTTTTAGGACCGTGTGTATTGATACCATAGACGCCAAATTGTCGTATGGATTCGGACGGTGCTGGACGTCATTAAATTAATCAAAGCGCATAGCACCACCCTTACTAGACGCTTCCAATGCATAATAATCCTCGTCAGTTTTTTCAAGAATTACGAACTTGCAAATACGCGAAGGCGGTTACAATTATACTCCACATCTTGCGAGAATAAGTATATAATACTAGACAAAATGGTTGCAACTCTTGCACTAAGTAACATTTTAGAATATAATAATCATGGCCAATGTTACTTTGAGGGGCGTAACAGTAGATTAAGCGTATTCCTAAGCCTAAGCGTTGCAAAAATGGGGCCATAATCATGGTCGTATTACGTATCAAACGCGTTCCAGCTTTGTATAACAAGATATGGCTTTTGTGCTTTTACATTTGAGATCCAAGTTCAAGCTGGGATTTAAACTCGAGTTTATTGAATATATGAAATTGGTTAAGCGTATGACTTGCAACGTGTTTTTCAGATAGTGATGTGGATAATTGAAGCAGTCGCGTGTCCGGTGATTTGCCTTTACTGCTATACGTATGCAGGATATGGGTTCAGCTGGTACTTTGAGCAACCCTCTACCTCAAGCATTGCGTTCTACAGCTATCACTTTCTCGTTGACGAGAGTGGACGTTGATTAGTCGCCACAGGACGACACGAACACGCGTTGAAATTGTTACAAGCTATCGCTGGAATTAATCGAACTCAACTTGGAGTTGAAATTCAAGCTCCAGAACGACGAATCAACGGATCGAAAGCAATAGATTGTTTTTTGAAGTGAACTCGAACTTGCTAACTGAAGACGTAGAGCCAAGAGTGACAAAATAGTTATAGCAAAAATTCCGATTTTGAACGAAATAAGCGTAAGTAGTTTTTTTATCACGGGTGCTAGTATTTTAATTGTTGAAGAAATTGCAAGTGATAATTGTGTGCCCTGCAAGAGTTGCACTGAATAAAGTGTGCTTGTTTGCATTAATCATAGTAAAAGTGTGGTCAAATATTAATTCATTTGATGACCGAATGGCAGCAAAAGTTCGGATTCGGTTTCAGAACCTTTTGGCATTTACTTTTAACAACGATGTTGTATCGAAACTTGTTTTATTGGAAGTAAAAATGTTTTCAATGAGGTTTATAACCGTCCGGCTTGAGACAACACTGCCAATTGCCGACTACTGAACTTAATTTTTACAAAATACCATACTGCGTATTCATAAATCGGCCAATGTTACTTTCAGGTGCGTAACAGTAGATTAAGCGTATTCCTAAGTCTAAGTCTAAGCGTTGCAAACATGTGTTCCTAAGCCTAACCAAAAAATGTAATCTACAATCCAAACCCACTATTTTATAGACCCACCAGAAACCTAGACGCCGCTTAAAGTAACATGGGCCCATAAATCGGCAGATTGTCGATGGCAGTTTAACTATACATAAATGAGCAGTTTGTAACCTTTTGGGTTAAAAATTAAAAATTGTTATACTAGGTATATTCTGAACTATAATTCCCTAGGTATCGCGGCGACGGGCTAAAAACGAGGAAATATGTTTAGCAAAGACCACCTGCATAAATCATTTTCTCCTGATTTTCCAAACGTTTTAAGCTAACTTTTTTGATAACAATCACTTTATTTAGTACAGATATAGTAGATATGTATATATACATTATACCTACAAAAATAGATTCATGTCGGACTGCAAGTGGTCGTCCGGACATTCGACCAATGTAAAGAATAGGGGCGGAACAGTTTTATAAGAATATGCGTAAGCGTAAGAATGAGCTTATTCCTAAGCCTAAGTCAAGCAAAAAAAATTAGTCTGAAGCTTAAGCTTCCTTTTTTAGTTTTACAGAAAAACGTTCCGACCCTGATCTTTCCATAGGCCGGACATTCCGTCTGTGAATCTGGCGTTTTATATTAACACAGTGCGCGTTCAAGGGTAATCAATGTTAGTTTATGGGAGCAGCCCTCGTAATAGATAGCCACGTTGAGAGTGCCATTGGTATAGCAGCAAAAGTCGATAAGGGCTCTGGCCCGTGCATAGATGAGGACCGGATTATTTTCTGCAGGAATAAGTAAGCATTATAGACTATTTTTTGCTTAGGTTTAGGAATATGTTTTATTCATACGCGAGTGCTTAATGTTTAGCGATATGCTTATATATATTGTTGTTACTACCCTCATTTATGTACATTGGCCTGGCCATGAATTTTAACAAAATGTATGCAAATACTGTATTTTGCATAAAACTACAGAACGTGACAGCGAGTGTTGTAGTTTTGTTCCTTGGGGAGGTGGTTGATTTCATTTGCATTGCATGTTCATTCCAATTAAAAATGTGGCCAATGTTCGTTTTAGGTCCGTAACAGTAGATTACGCGTATTCATAAGCCTAAGCGTTGCAAAAGCGTATTCCTAAGCCTAAGCCTAAGCCTGAGTAAAAAATGTAGTCTAGAAAAACCTACTCTGTTATCCACCAGCCACCAGACATTGGGACGGCATTAAAAGTAACATTGGCCAAAAATGTTTCATTTGAGAACATAGTGAAATGTCCAATATCATGAAATGCGGCATTCTTCGTCTCCTTGTTGACCACTAACAGGTGCGGCTTCAATATTTCCATTTCCATCTTCGTGACCAGTCGCCAAAGTTTTAATTTTCATGCTCAACCGTTGTGTGCCACGAAGTAAGCTCCCGTGCCGAGTAAAAGCAGTCCCACTTCCTTCCTGCCTGACCCCCGCTCCGTTTGTGTTACCTGCACCGCCTCGAGCTGATATCGATCCACTTGAGTTCAACTGTTGTTGACCATAAGCTTCGTTTTGATTTACGCCGCCTTGTTCCGTTTCATGCGTAACCCCCAGCGGGCTCGGACTTCCGCCTATTCGAGCTTTAGCGGTTCGAGGCCCAGAGCCTGCACTAGCGGCACCGCCGCCACGCTGTCTAGCGCGACTAATTCTCATGGACAGTTGGCGACGATTGAATCCGGACGGAATTAGCAAGTTTGAGCCAAGATTTCCACCTCCGCTTTCAATCGCTGCAGCTTCGCGACGCTTACGTTGGGCTTCCGGGAATCCGCTGATATTTAGAAGGATCTGAAACAACTGCGAACAGCGCTAGACATGTTTTTATAAGCCCGCGCGAAAAATTGTTAATAGACGATGGCAGAGAGGCATGTGTAGTGTACACAAATTACGACATTCATCCGAAACATTTAACGTTTTTGGGGCGGAACGTTTCCGTAGGACGCAATGAGTAATGTAAAGTTTTTTTTTGCTTGGCTTTGGAGCATCACGTTATAACGCTGCGCAGATGCAAAAAAAATGTCTTTACTCTACAAAGAGAGTATGTTTTACAATTGTAGCTAGAGTGTCTGGACATAAATAATCTTAAGCTCTAGACTATTTTTTGCTTGGCTTAGGCTTAGGAGGAAAAAGGGGGGGTTTTTGGGGCGTATGGACATTTTGGTATGTGCAGTATGCAGATATTGTTATAGGTTTTATTTGAAATGTGAGAGACTCATTCTTACGTTTAGATAGCTTAGGGTTTGTACTGTGCATATGGCATAGGGACAAAAACATAAGCTTATGTAGGTTAAGAAAATATAAGTTCAAATGGCTATGTTTATTGTCGGTACTCTGTAAGGATAAGTTATTCTCGTAAGACCTACTGTCTTAGCCCACTCTGTTCAATACTGTTCCGCCCCTGTTCTTTATATTGGCCAAAATTTCGATGCATCTGCTATTTTAACTTCAAAAGTTTAGAAGAAAGCCCAGCAAATATTTGCAAGCCTTAATTGTGATAATAGAAAAAATATGTTTGAAACGTTTATCCATATCCGTTTTCCGTTTCCGCTATTATAATCATTATCCGTTTCCGTTATTATACTGTCGTCCGTTTGCACCCTTGTAAATACCTATACCCTGCCAACCACAAGCCAAAACAAAGGTGGAATAGCGACGAAAACCTGGTGATCGAAGCGAACGAGAAGCTAAAATCTCTCGTTTACCAAATTAATCCAAAGGCGAAATTTTAGTTTCGCTCGGTATCGACAATCATGGCTTTATCTTTAGACTTACCTTTGGTCTAAAGATAAAAACAGGTTTGCCTGGTACCAATTGGTGCCAATAGCACCATCGGTGGGAGGCGGGTTAGTAAAGCACGACCCTTGCATTGTGTAAAAGGTCAAAAAGGTTTTGCTACCGCTGACCAGCCAAAATATTTTACCTGAAAAATTTGAGAAATATTCGCGTTATCTTTGGCTGATGTTTCAATATACGAACTATGGCTTTCGATGTTCAGTTCTGTTTGGCAGTTGATTGCGTGTGATGAATCGACCTAAAATTAACAAAAAACAATAACGCACCGTACTGGGACAGGGACGTATACAACCTCATAAATGGGGATACGCGTTCCCCAAAATTTGCCGAGATTTGCGGAGACAGTTGTATTAAGCAGAAGCAGACAGCGTCGCAACCTGGAATTGCTAAGCAGTATTTTCAAAGTGGGCAAAGAAATATAGATTTGCGAAGAAAAAATTTTCATTTTGTTTAAATTTTTTTCGGTCGGGGTGGAAATCAAACTGTTAAGGGGGCGGCGTCGCCGATCTGTCCAACCACACTTGCGGCGTTAGAAGCCGGTTCAGGTTGCTCTTTGTGATTCAAACACGTTTTAAAATTTTCGATGCATGCACCATTTTTTCTTTTAAATTTTTGAAATGCCGATGAGTAAAACTGAAACATTTCATTTTGCTGACCATGACTTCGAACTAAAATAGTAATTGTCATTTTTGGACTCTATTACAATTTTGGACATTGTCAATTTACGGACTATAAATTAGGGATACAGACTCTTATCCGACCCACGTAAAGATCAGGGGCGGAACGTTTGTCTGTGGGACTACAATAGAGTAAACTTAGGCTTTAGACCAATTTTTTTGCTTGGCTTAGGCTTAGGCTTAGGAATATGGTCATCCTTACGCTTAGGCTTATGCTTAGGAATATGCTTATAATACTGTTCCACCACTGTTCTTTACATTGGCCGGCCATTTGGTCCTATACAAATAGGAAAGGTGGGTCACTGCGGTAGATTCATAAAATTTATACTTGAAACATACCACTATTGGTGGATAATGATTTATGCCCCCAGGCAACGGTCAATGACAACACTGTCGAATGCAGTGTTCGAAATCGTATCAGAAGTTGCCGCACGCCGCCGCGGTGTCGTCCGGCACAGCAAATTATTGCGCAAACCCTTACTGTTTCTCCTCATAAAACGCGTTTTTAAAGATAGTAAACTGAAAATTTTTCGCTTAATCCTTTCTCACATGAAGATTTTCTATTTCCCCAGAGACCTACTTTTATGCTAGGATTCGAACTCCAGTGACTGGAGTGGGAGGCGTATACCATCACCACTCAGCTATAAAAGCTTGACGCTCGAGCCCGAGGAGGCTCTCACGTCTTGTGGTGATTCAGTACTATGTATACGTGTTGCAATTGTTAAACACGGTGCGATATATACTATTTAATGTATATACACCGCGCTGAGTTGCCTACAAGCAACTCAATGTGAGAAGGTTAAAGAAGATTTATGAAAAGCGTTTAAAATAGCGTTTTATTTTTGACACAATTTCCTGTATTACTTTACGCTGATCTTCAAGGTCAATTTTATTTGCAACAATGACGATTGGAATGTATTCGAGATCATTTTTACGCCGTTCAACAATTTCTTCCAACAGGGATCGAACCTGTAACCAACAACATTTAAATATGGCACTTGGCAAGTGTACAAACCGATAAGACACAGACCGAACGTATTTATTTGTTCGCTGCACTTTAAATTTCAGTGAGTTGATTTTAACTCAGATGAGTTGAATCATTCAGTCTGAGTTAGGACTATCAGAACTCAGAATTTTGAGTAGATCCAATTTATTCTGAGTTAATTAGTTAACTCCCCCAGAGTCAACTCGACAGAGAATGCAAATCAACTCAATTCGGAGTGAGTTGATGTTTACTGATATTAATTCAGAAATAACTAACTCGCTAGCTGAATTGATTAATCAACTCGTTGAAATTTACAGTGCGATAATTTGTCCGAAAGTGACAGGATTTTAATAACTTTTACTTATTCGAGCTTCTCATTACTTCCCAGATCATCTCACAGAAAAATTTGAAGTTTTGAAAAATTCGAGTTTGTCCAGGTCCGTATGGTGCCAGATGAATTTTGATTACACAGAATGCACGTTGTTTAGATATACATTGTAAATTCCAATGAGTTGATTAATCAATTCAACTAGCGAGTTGATTATGTCTGAATTAATATCAGTAAACATTAACTCACTTTGAGTTCAGTTGATTCTTACTCTGAGTTGAGTTGACTCTGGGTGAGTTGATTAATTAACTCATAATCAATTGAATCAACTCAAAATTCTGAGTTCTGATAGTCCTCACTCAGACTGAGTGATTCAACTCATTCTGAGTTAAAATCAACTCACTGAAATTTACACTGCTTTTACCTTTTTGTACGATTCAACATCGTCAATTGCGTAAACAAGCATAAATGCCGACGCAGACATCTGTGCGACCTTTTGGATTTCGGGATATTTTACGTTTGTATCGTGGATGTCGAGTGGCAAAGCGCAATTTCGCACCTGTAAAATGAACTTTTTGTTAATTTAAAATACGCAAATTAATTTTTTTTCACTTTTTATAAAATGTGAAAACTCAACTTTTAACTCGAAATATCTTAAAATCCGTGCCGGGGTTTTTTTACCTCAAAATCTCTCGAATAAATGTCATCTTTTGTTTCTTTGTAGCGTTGCGTGAACGAATCGTTCAAATATCGACGAATTATCGCTGTTTTGCCAACTTTATTTGCACCCAGCACTGCCAGACGGTAGCGTTGTCCGACTGCACCGGATTCGGCCATAATTTTTGCGAAATTCAAATTTTAAATAATACTTAAATTCATAAATTAAAAATGCAAAAATTCTATGTACAGTAAATATTTAGAATTTTCACTAAAAACAAAAACTCAGTATGCAGCAGGTTATAACCGGAGGTCTACCTTCGGCTCAGGCAGAAAATCGGCCTCCAGCTCCGGCTCTGGTAGAAGTTTTGCCGGAGGTTCGAGCAATTTCGGTAGTAAAATTTTACATATTTTTGCCAAATTAAATCTGTTTATAGCACGTTTCGTTTTACTTTTGTCACAATTGTAAGGAAAGGATTTCTGAAATTTCGCGGAAAATTAGCGTAAAACCAGACAACTAATAACATATTGCAGATTTTGGCTAAAATTAACTAATTAACCATCATTTTACCACCTAATTTCGCTTCACCTCCGACTCCGGCTCCAGATCCAGCTCCGGCAAGTTTCGTTGACCTCCGTTCCGGCTCCGGTATTTTTCACCTCCGGTTACACCCTGGTATGCAGTCGTTGAAACGAAACCGCTCAATTCAGCTCAGAGGTCACTTCGGGTATTAACCTCATGGTGCGTTTGCGCAAAAATGGTTGGATTTTTAAAAGTTTTGCATATTTTAGCTTCTCATGATCTGCCCTGATCATTGCACACCTAATTTTGAAGTTTTGAAAAATTCTATTTTTAAGGTTCTCCTAAGGACCATGTTCAACTGAAAAAAATTAAAATCCTGAAATTTTTTTACATCAATTAACACAGTCTCTACAAGCTAAACTCCACCGCGACCATCCACCGGTACCGATCTGTACTTCGCTTGCGTCGACGACACAAAGACGCTCTTACAACAGGTTTCAAACTGGGATTCCTTCCCGGACCTCGACGAGGACTTAGGCTCCTAGTACACTGCAAATTCTGATGAATTGACTAATCAACTCAGCTCAGACAGAGAATTGGTTGTTTCTGGTCATTTCTGAGTTAATAAACGGTAAACATTAACTCACTCTGAGTATTTTAATTTCAGTTGGGTTGATTAATTAACTCAGAATAAGTTCAACCAATTCAGAATTCAGAGTTCTAAAAGAATTAATTCAGAGCTCCGGCTTCTGAGTGGATTCAACTCATTCTGAGTTAAAATCAACTCGCTTAAATTTACAGTGTAGACATGCCCCTACAAGTCACAAAGAACATCAAAATCGTTGTGCGCAATTACTTAAAACAAGAGTGCATGATACAAGAGTGTGCAACTCTTTGGATTCCGCATGGTGCAAAATGTACCACGGGGCGTTGCGTTTTTGGCCGAGCACCCTTATTTAGGGGGGTTACTGTCACATGCAATAACCTTAAATTAACTTTATAAGCGGATCAATATTTGTTGCCGGATTCCTAAAGTGTCATGGTTCGCATAGGTTGTACCCGCTTCTAAATAAAGGAGGGTAGGTCAAAACGCAACACGTTCCGAGTACATCATTGCTACACAGAATGTACTCAGTTGCGTACTCTTGTTAGCACATCATCCGCTCTTGCTTATAAACTTAGAAACTTGTAAATTAGAACAAATTGTTTATCAATCAGTTGTATTTCGCTTTTGTAGAAATGCTCAAATACAGAAGATGTATTGTGACACTTCCAAATTGTCATATTCAGTTCGATTGCCAGATGTAAAATTTAGATAAGATAAACGCGTTTTCAGATAGAACCAAATGATTTTGATTTTTGATTAAATATTTCGTTTAGAGGCGAACGAACAGCAACGGGAGTGCCGACCCGATACCTGAAAAGGGACTACGGACACGTTTAAATATTTTTGAACCAATTTTGGTTTGTTGCCCATGCCAGGGTTCTTGTATACTTTCCTCACATTTAAGACTTAGGCTTCAGGTTAGTCAAAGGCTTAGCCAAAAGTTAGCCTTTACCTAAGCCTAAAATCTAAGCCAGTGTACGGAATTGGAGCCCGTTGCAGATAGTTCACTGTTGGCTCTGCTATTAACAGATTAACTTTTGGGAAAAACATCTGAACGTCGATTTTGCTTCTGACGATGCTGAATCCAGTCAATAACGCTGGATATCTTTAGAGTTTTATGATGTTGTGCAGGAAAATTATCCAAGGAAAAACTTAAGGACTTTTACAATTTTAACAAGCACTGGATCTCCAACTAAGGATTGCGATATATTTGACGTCCGGCGCCGTCCGTCACCGTACGTTTACCGTACGTCTGAGTTATTTGCGTACGATACACTGTAAATTGCAGTGAGTTGATTTTAATCAGAGCGATAATTGGTTATTTTTGGTCATTTCTAAGGTAATAGCAATAAATATTAACTCACTCTGAGCTTATTTAATTCTGGCTGAGTTGATTAATTAACTCACAATGAGTCAATCCAATTCACAATTCTGAGTTCTGAAAGACCTAGCTCAGGTATCTGAGTGGATTCAACTCATTCTGAATTAAAATCAACTCACTGGAATTTACAGTGTACCACACGGTGACAGACAGCGCCGCACGTCAAAAAAGTATACCGCAACCCTTATTGTCCAGTACGTAACCTGTAAAACCACTAGCGGATAGCAGGGACTAACTTGGACCTATCGCCTTCTACCAGAGATTAAACAAAACCAAACATTTTGTGTTAAAATTTAGTACTAAAATTGTGTTTGCATCCTCGTGTGTTTCGCTGATGACCGTTTTCAATACTTATATATCGCGTAAGCGCTTGCTTCTGCGAACCGAAATTTCTGGATCCGCCGCTGCGTATACGTTGCCTTCAGTACGCAAAGCAAGTGTCCATATTCTCAAATGAGTGTAGCATCTATTATCTGTTGGTAACAGGTCTGGTACCAGTCGAATGATAAGGTGGTCTAAAATTTAGCTAATTTTTTGTACTTGATATACCTTTTCTTATACGCAAACTTTGATTAATAGCACCTACTGCGGTTAGTTCGTTTGAAACATAGGTGCTACGCACATGTTGAGCACTGCCGGAGCAGGCAGGAGTGAGGGCTTCCCCCGGACTCCAGCGTGAGGGGTGAGGGCCCTCAAACTCGCGAGCTAAGCGAGCGAGAAGCCAGGCGCATTTTAAAGCGGTTTTTTCAAAGGGTTAGGGCGGGGGCCCTGTAGGGGTGGGGGCCCCCAAATGGGGGGTATGGAAGGTGGCTGCTCCGACCCTGATGTTGAGAATACGTTTCAGGCGACCCTTTTAAAACAGTGGTCAAAATATATCCCCAGAAGGTAACAAACGTAAGTCAAACATCCCTTACGAAAGTGTACACCAGGGGGCTAAAGCTGAATGCAAGGGACACCCCCGGAGCTTTTCTATACATGTAAACAACAGACAGTTTAACACACTTTCAGTTCAAGATATTTTATCTCACTTATACATGCCCGTCGCCAGAGGGCGGCCAGGGGGAATAAGCCGCCTTTTGAAGAATTCCCCCGTAAAAAATTTCCGACCTTCTTTGTATAAGTCATCGAAAACCCTTGCATATTTGTCTTGAAAAATGTTCAGCCTCCCAAGCAAGGTGAGCTAGTTTATCACGAGCCTGCCCTTATACAATCTCTAAATTGAAAATAGCATATTAAAATTCGTGTACATCTTACTAAGCTTAGTGAAAAACACCAAACCTAATCTGTAAGCAAAACTGCAAACAGATATCGCTCCTATTGAAACCATTGACGGATCGGCCCATGTTACTTTAAGGTGCGTCCAGGTTTCTGGTGGGTCCATGAAACAGTAAGATTAGATTCTAGATTACACTTTTTGCTTAAGCTTAGGTTTAGGCTTAGAAATACGCTTAATCTACTGTTACGCCTCTTAAAGTAACACTGGCCGACGGATCTAATGAGCTCCAAGCTCGATTTAAGCCTCGTATCCGGCATCAAAACCAACATTTTGTATGTAAGCTTTAGCCTAAAAATTGCGTTTGCCCTCTCGTTCGCTTCGCTCGCGAGTTTTTCACTGTTTACGTGGTAGTCACACAAAACAATTCTGTATCCTCCACTGATTGAACGAACGACAGTCTTTGAACAGGTTTTAACATTTATTAAGCTTAACAACCGTAAAAAGTGTATTAATATTCTGCCCAATCAAAAACGAACAATTCTACCCAATCCGAAAACGAACCAGTTCTACCCAATCCGAAAACGCACCAATTCTACCCAATCCGAAAACGCACCAATCTACCCAATCCGAAAACGCACCAATCTACCCAATCCGAAAACGCACCAATTCTACCCAATCCAAAAACGCATCAATTCTACCCAATCCGAAAACGCACCAATTCTACCCAATCCGAAAACGCACCAATCTACCCAATCCGAAAACGCACCAATTCTACCCAATCCAAAAACGCATCAATTCTACCCAATCCGAAAACGCACCAATCTACCCAATCCGAAAACGCACCAATTCTACCCAATCCGAAAACGCACCAATTCTACCAAATCCGAAAACGCACCAATTCTACCCAATCCGAAAACGCACCAATTCTACCCAATCCGAAAACGCACCAATTCTACTCAATCCGAAAACGCACCAATTCTACCCAATCCGAAAACGCACCAATTCTACCCAATCCGAAAACGCACCAATTCTACCAAATCCGAAAACGCACCAATTCTACCCAATCCGAAAACGCACCAATTCTACCCAATCCGAAAACGCACCAATTCTACCCAATCAAAAACGCTCAAAGAAGTTTTAATCTCAAATGCAAACTAATAAAACCTCGACTTTTTTGTTTAAAACAGTTTTCGCTCCCGAACTCATCACAGACATTTGGCGAAACCGGAACACCATCAAACATTTGTCTACTGTCTGGTCTGTCAGTCTTCATATAAATGACTTTCGTTTAAAAGTTGACTGACTTAAACCATTTGAATACTCCCTGGCAGACAGTGGCTGATCCAGTACTTTTTACTAAACAGACTGTGGCTGACCCAGTACTGTTCGCTAACGACGAGACCCACGAGGTATAATGGCACATGCTCGCAACAGATGTGAGAATTCAAACGCAATTTTACTACTAAATCTTAATGTTTGGTTTGGTTCAGTGTTGCTGGCCGACCATAGCCAGGGTTGTCCATGAATCATCCAGCCTTCTGTAACTCCGGAAGCTATAACTAATCAAGCCAAGATCTTTTGAAAACCCATACCCAAAACCTATGGCGAAACGCGATTGGATGGGGGTATACCTTTCCCACAACCGTTGCGGCATTGAAAATACTGAAACGTAAATGGTTCATTCGAGACTCAAAATGTGCTTTATACGCAAACAGCTGAAAAATAAAGCATAAATACATCACGAAAACAAGTTTTGCTGTTTCGTTTACATTTTCGGCCCATGTATAGAACAGGGCCGGAACAGTAAACCTAAGCCTAAACCGAAGCCTAATCCTAAGCGTAAGAACGAGCGTATTCGTAAGCCTAAGTCTAAAGCAAAAATGTAGTCTAAAGCTTAAAAAGTGACTCTATTACAGCCCCTTCGAAACGCGATACAACCGTGTTCTATACATGGGCCACAATTTCTATCGCTTAATATATTGAAATATTAGCTAAACATGCTTTTATGACATTTAGACAACCCTGCCCATGTATAGAACAGGGCCGGAACAGTTCTATAATCCTATTCCTAAGCCTAAGCCTAAGCCTAAGCTAAGCGCATGGATAAGCGTATTCCTAAGCCTAAGCCTAAGCATAAGCAAAAAAATTAGTCTAAAGCTGAAACCGACTCAAATTATAGCCCCTCGGGAAAACGATCCGGCCCTGTTCTATACATGGGCCGACAACCCCAAACTGTATCGTTCTCCGCCGGCATAAATCCAAAGCATCGACCACTGATATCAACAAAGGCGAGACAACTTTATATTAAAAGTTGACTATTTCATATCAAGCAACAGCGCCTTGTTTGCAAAACTACTTTCGTTCAATTTGGCGTTGAAAAATGTTTCCAAAATGGCAACATTTAAACAACAATCAAGATATTCCCAGCGGAAAGCGAGTCTGCGTTGAAACGAAAACTTTCGGCTCGAAAACTACCGATTTTTACAGAAACGTATTTTTTATCTCAGATCTCGCCGCCGGGATTGCTTTGAAGGACTGGTGTCACATGAAAAAAATGACCCCTCCAAAAATGGACCCTTGTGAAAGGTTCCCGTTGGCGAATTAAACACATTGAAAGGTTAATATGGATAACAAAATAAAGCAAACCACACTTACCGTTCGTACTTTGAGGAATTGACAAGGAAGCTAAGTTCAAGAAAAAATTTACTGAAAAATTTGAAAACAGACTTCCATTGGCGTAGCAAGGGCATTGATTTGGGGCTCACATTGCTGAATAGGCTATGTTAGTATACAAAGTCCAAAACTTAACTATAAAATCGTAGTCTGCCAACACCAAAAGCTTTGCCAATGCCGATACTGTTTGGTATTTTCAAATTTTGCTAACGCCAAACCTACCTACATTCGCCGTTGTGACAACCTTGTTTGGACGAATGTTTAGTATTACTAAATTACATGGTCCTTATACGAAAAGACTGAAAACCTAACGCTGATAAACAACTATGACAACTGTTAATTTCGCTCAATTTCATAGAGTGCACCTTTAGGCATCTGCAAGTCAACTGAATGCCAACATCTCCATGACGTTATCAACCAATGAGAAGGGCGTTATATTCAGCAAATTTTTCAGTAAATAGCCCTAGTCATTCCTGCTCCAACCTTTGGCAGGATTGAAACGGGGGTCAATTATTCATGAGGGTGGATATTTCATTCCTATATTGGCCGTGTAAAAATGACCGATGGGTCTAATTTTAATGGGGGTCAATTAATATTGGACCATAATGAAAATGTATCCGGGGGTCATTTTTGGAGGGCAACAAAAACAAATTACGAAAGTATCAAAAAATTATTGCTATATCTTGTAGAGTATATAAACCAAGGTACAACCGGAGGTCTGCCTCCTGCTCCGGTAGAAAATCGGCCTCCGGCTCCGGCTGCGGCTCCTGTAAAATTTTTGCCGGAGGTTCCGACAATTTTGGTAGTAAAATTTGCATAATTTTGCGAAATTTGTCTGTTTGAACGCGTTTCGTTTTACTTTTGCCGTAATTTTCAGGAAAGAATTTCCGAAAATTCACAGGTAATTAGCGTAAAACCGAACAAATTAACAACATATTGCAGATATTGGCTAAAATTAATTAGTTAACCATCATCGTTACTACGTAATTTCGCCTCACCTTCGGCTCCGGCAAGTTTTGTTGACCTCCGGCTCCTGCTCCAGCTCCGGTATTTTTCACCTCCGGTTGCACCCTGATATAAACCGAGAATGGTCAATTCACTGCATGAATCAAAGGGTGCCCTCTCAATCTTACGCCCTCAAACATGAATAAAGCTAATGTTTTTTCTGTTATAATTTAGTACTAAAATTGCGTTTGGCTTCTCGTTAAAAAATTGGTCCAAAGCTTAAGCTAACTCTATTCTATTGCCATAGAAAAACGTGCCGCCCCTGATCTTTACATTTCCGACGTTATAAATTCCAGGTGTCGCCAATGCGATTATGATAAGTTACGAAGATGGTTTGCAACAATGTAGATCATACGCACCTGGTTGATTAGGCTCAGGCACTGGCTCAAGCTAAGATTCACAGGCTTAGGCTTTAAGCTTCAGGTTAGGCCTGCTTGTAGACTTAGGCTGAAGCTAAAATAGTTATGTAACAAATTGCACAGCTATCTGTGAAAGTGCATACACACAAAAAATTGTCTTGAAATTTGAAGACTTTTATATTCTGAAATGGTCATGACTGAAGGTTAAGAATATAAGGAATTAACAGTCTATTGAAGCTTAGAGGTCTGTGCTTGAAATGGTTTAAACATGAATGTTATATATTTATCAAATCACTATTCCCAAATTATAAGACATAAATTTTTTCCATTGAAGAAATAATTGTCATACTTCAAGAGTAATACAATTTCCACAAGTTGTTTTCAACACTACTTTGGGTTATGCCCAAATTCCAAACAAATCATTAAGTGTATGACTTGGACGTATCTTGGGCTGTAAAATTAGAGAATTTGGTTGAGTTTTAATTTTCTTTTATCAGCAAAACGAGCCTTATATTCCAGGCATATCCGTACTCAGACGTACTTGCCATAATCGCTTGTAAAAGAAAGTCTTAAATTGAAATCTTTTAAGTCTGAAAAAACTTTAGATTCATAATTCTGAAAAATTTTCAGAAATGAAACTCTTTAATTCAAGACATACGCGTGGGAGTTTGTATAAAGACAAAGTTGTCCTAACTTTAAGACAATATTTCTTGAATAACAAACAATTTGTCTTATGGGTAAAATTGCACATCCAGATATTTGTGATTCAGATGATCGCTTCTTTATGTATAACAGTTAAAAAAGGCTCTCAAGCTAAGCGAGTTGAAGTCAAACGCAATTTTAGTACTAAATCATAATTAAAAACATTGTTTTGGTTCGTTTAGGGGCCAAAACCTTGATTGACGAAGTCAACCTGCCATTGAGTGCCAGTAATGAACGCAAAAACGTTTCGAACAAACGTTTCACCTGCCACCAGTCAACGGCGAAGCCAAAACTTCATTTTGACGACTTCCCACGTCTAAAAGTTGTCTACGAGAAAAACGTAGCCAGCGACAAACAAAATTTGACCTCAACAACTTATCCTGCATACTGTCAAAGTGCCGTTTATCGAGATTTTTTCAATTTTCGGGGGATAATAGTAACCCCCCTATGCCAGTTGTATACACCCTTGTTACCAGCTCATTTGAACACCTTCTAAGCTTGAAACTTTAAAGTTCAGCACTAAAGTTCTTTACTGCCGACATCTGTTCGACACGACACACTCGCCACATGTATTTGGTTTGTGAAATGAATTATCAAACACATTCTCTAAACGTCTAAAGCCCGTATTCTCAAATATGTGTAGCACTTATCATCAGTTGGTAATAGGTCGTGCAACTTTGGATCCAGCCCTATGGTGAGGTTCGATCTTCAGTACACTGTTCGCTTTTTGATCTGCCCTACTTGTATACTAATTTTGAGATCTGCAATTGCATATGTTCGTTATAGTTTGTGAAACCTATCGCTCCACTGAAGATATGCGCTGTATGCATTTGAGAATATGCGCCAATCACTGAACTCTCAGTGTCGCTGTTTGTGTTGAATAAATATTTTTCATCGTGTTGGCTTAAGCTTAATCCGTGGATATTTGCTTAACTGCCTCACTGGATATGTTTAACTTTTGAGTTTAGACAAAACGCTACAATTTGACGAACTTAAGTTAAAAATTTTGAACTACCAGCAGGAAACTCAACCAAGATTACCTACTTACCTACGGTCATTTCTAATCGCGGACGCCATTCCATTAGACTTGGTAGCACAAACGGGGCTTTTGAGTAAAATCTCTAGTAAGTGACAGGGGATACACAATTAAAAACATTATTTTCCACTCTTCGTGAACCCATGTGGAGGGTGCCGCAGGTGTCCCCTTTGCACGTATCTGCCACGGCCTGTGTGTCTTATACATCGCGTGTATAAACGGTAAAATACAGTCACGTGACTAAATTGCGTGAGTGATGAGATTTAAGCTTTAGACAAATCGGCTATCTCAAGGCGGTAACAACTATTTGGCTAAAAGTCTGCTAAACATATGCGATAAATTTGTTGCTAAGGAACCGATAGAGAATATTTTGTTGCTTACACAAATTATATAAATTTTTCACTTTTTCATAAGGTTCGTAATGTTAAATTACGCTTTTGTACAGGTGTCAACAGCGAAATCAGGTGAATTTGGTAAACGAATTTTATACAAATAAAATATTAATGTTTTGTGCAACTTCCACAATATCATGCGTACACCAGGTAACTTTTGACACGGTAGTGTGATGGACACTGAAGAGTGTCCATGTTACACACACAAAAAAGTATTTCTGAATTTATTCAGAAAAGTGTTTTCTGTGGCAAATCTGAAAAGTTTTGCTGATATTTAAGACAATTTTTTTAAAAATAACTGGAAAACGTTTATTTTCAGACTTTATTTCAGAACGTTTTTTGAAAACATTTCTGTTATAACAGAAATACTTTTCAAGTGCACCATGCTAAGCATATTTCTCAAATGTAAGAAATTGTTTTTTTAAATATCAGAAATATTATTTTGATCTGAGCTGATATCACAAAAAATCCGGCTCACAGGATTAATAGGCAAAATATGACGCTTAACCATGACGTTTAATATACGCCAAGGTCTACGCATATTTTGCCTATTAATCTTGTGAGCCGGATTTTTTGTGATATCAGCTCAGTTGTCGGTTGGTTAAAAATAGGCTGATTTGGAAACTATTTTGCTGCGTATTTATACTTGTTATGACCTCCTCTGATCAGCACAACCATATTTTTCGTTGGGACCGAAAAAATTGTCAAAAATGTTCAATCATTTATACGCCATTCGACGCTGCTTGTTTCGCTGCGGCCTTTTGCGTAGTCCATACGCAGGGATCCTTTTATACTTAAGGATTCGGATAAAAAATTATAATAATCGAAAGATATTGCCAGACGGAAACCGATTCGTAATCGGGATGGCAAATTTAAATATTACGAACGCTTTCTTGTTTGGTTGGTCAAGTTTAGGTTTAGGTTCAGGATTTCTGAGTTTTCAGATTTTGCATCACGTCAGGCTTAGGTTTAGGCTTAGACGTATAAGTGTATTGTGAAAAAGTGTACAAGTTCGGTTTAGGTTTTGGCGTCGTTGGCTGGTCTGTATCCTTCAATATGGGTCAAAATAGCAAAGAAAAACAGGCTGAAGTAAATACGGGCACATCCCCTAATTTTAGTTTCAGGTTAAATTGATACGCAAAGCCAGATATATATGTATATATATTTATATATATAGATATATATGTATATATATACTTATATATGTATGTATATATATTCATTAGCGATGGGCACTGGATATTGGTTCATTTACAAACGTCCGAATAAATATCCAACAAGAAATTCCGGATATCCGGATATGAAAAAATATCCGATGCCCATCACTAATGAATATATAACATATATTTCTGAAGACATAGAGGCATTTAAGTTTTGTTTTATCCGTCCAAGTACATATATACGCAAACATATTCAGGTTCAGGGCAAAATAGTCTTAAATTAACGAACTGAAGACATACGTTTTCATCGTTGTAGAAACATTAATATACATTTTGTCTTTCGAAACTCAATAGCTTACAACACCTATATTGACTCAAAAATGTCACTCTATTATAGGCTGAAACAGATCGAAGCATATAACTCGATACAACGTGATTAACACGTCTTTCGACACAGGTTCGAAACAACAGAAAGACTAAAGAAGAACTTATGAAACGATTCGAGGCCAGGGCTGAAAAATTGACTAAAATATTATAAGTACTTAACCCTGGTCAATCATTAACCATGACCCACTGAGACAATACGATTTTGTCTGACACGAATTTATGCCACCTGTGGGACTGCGACAGTGGCGCCGTAACCAAAGCCGGACTCGTTTGATTCCCTCGTTCAGCACTCGGACCGCGTCAGTTGTTTTATTGAGCGCATATTAAAGCTTGCGCCGCTGATATTAGCGAATATGAATATATTGATTTTTCGTATCATACAGGTAATTATTTTAGCCTACAGTTACAACCGTTGCCAACATCGGGGTCAACCGGATGATATTCGCTTCGATAAGTTTGACAACATTATATTTCTGCTAATATATAACTTTGGCTGACACAAATAGACTTATTAGAATCCAAACAAAATTGTAAAGTATAATTGATACCATGGTTGTCCCTAAAAACCTGAATCATTGGCTTTGCCAATGACCAGAGAGATAGAGAGCTGGCTATTAGTGTGAAAATGAGTTCACTCGGTATTTTATACCTCGTCGAAGCAATTTTGTGATTATATACTATTTATCACCGAACGGCAAGCGGTAAGGCGTAAAGATGTCAACAAACCATCGCTAATTTTGGTATAAATCGGGCCCGTAGGGACGGCGGCCAGAGAAGATCGGCCGCCAAAGTGGACTAATTTTGGGTTTCTCATAGAGAAAATTTTCAACCTTGCTTGTAAGTCATTGAAACCACTCGTATGCCGGTGCTGAATAAGTTTTAGCCACCGTAGCAAAAGGTGAGCTGCGGCTACGGGCCTGGTAAAGGCTTGAATATTAAAATACAGGTGCTATTTTTTGAAATTATGAGGCTTTCGAAAAATTTTAAGCCGGCGTTTGTTCGACAAAGCGTAGACAGGATTTCATGTCGCTGTTGCATCAAGATTAAATTCGGCAAACAAGCGTAGCGAGCGAGAAAATATTGTTGGAGCTCCAAGAAGCAGTGGTTAAAAGCCTGTGAATGGGGTGCATTTATCAAGTTCTCATAAGGATTTCGAGAATAAGACATACCATGAATGCATAACTAACCTTCAATATACCCCTACTATTGCAGACGATTGTCATACATGAATAATGAGTTCAAATAAAACACAGTAGAAATTTAGCTGAAATATTGAAAATTTGTATTACCTTTTTAAGCCTTTTACTAAATTATTAAACATCATTCGATCTGGACGGCTGTCTTTTGAGGTTTGCGTCGACTTTTAAAGGGTTTAACGAAACTAAATACATAGAAGCCAGCAGCGAATGTATAGGATTTATGGACCGGGGCCAAAAATAACAATGGCCACTCCAGTTGTTGCAAGGACCAAAGAAGTATGTTGTACCTTACAATGCAGTCCCCAGTACTGGTAGAATTTTTGATGGAAGTTTCGGTAATTTCGATTGCGCAATTTTTGCTTACTTTTACAAAATGTATCTGTTTGACGCGTTTCGTATTAACTTTTGGCACAATTTTGAGGACGAATTGCAGAGATTTGGTTAAAAAATACGCGTAAAATCAATAAACATTGCATAGATTTGCTAAAAGTAACAAATTGAACATCATTTTAATAAGATAATTTCGCTTCACCTCCGGCTCCGGCATGTTTTGTTGACCTCAGGCTCCGGTTCCGGCTTCGGTATTTTTCACCTCCGGTTGCACCCTGATGTCGTTTTTCTGTTAAGCTTCAGATATTATTTTGCTTGGCTTAGGCTTAGGCTTAAGCTTAGGCGCATTCTTACGCTTGGTTTATGCTTAGTAATTTTCTGTACGTACCCTGCTCTATACATTGGCCGTAGTTTTTTAACAATAAATATGCAAAAAAGCTGAAATTGCCAAATAAACACCGCTTTGCTGGTCTTTGAAATATTTTTTACCAAACAGAAATGGACTCAAATTTTTATGGCCCTAAGGCAAGTGCCTTGTCTGTCGCATAGTACTGTAGTGACCCGAATAAGAGGGCGTGGGGGGTAATAAAAGGGGGTGCCGATTTTGAGTCTCAATCAATAGGAGACCATATCCCTAATAAGAGTCCGTAAGTGGATAGAGTCCCTAAACCCTAATCAGAATCCATAAATGTCAATTATCCCTATAATTGTAGCGCATAAATGACTCCAAGACGACATAATTTGCGTTCGAAACTTTAAAGCGTTCATAAATTTTGAACGCAGATTCCTAAGTATAACCTTGCATGATCGCTCAAGCTATTGAGACAAAACAACTGAACGGTTAATACAACGGATAGTTGCAGTACTCAAAAGTTATGGCCGTCGAAATTGTACTGCAAACGTGCATAGATTTGAAGAGGAAGTAATTCGCATGTTCGTAAAATGGAAGTTTTACCAGGTTTATTCGTTGTACAAATTTGGTAGGCGGTAGTACATGTTTATATAGTTGAAGGTTAAACCTTAACTTGCTCGCGTTGAGATTTATAAGTTTAACCTACATTTCATTAAATTCTGATGGAGTCCACATTCCGTACCCAGCGGCGGATCCAAGAATTTCTGTCGGAGGCGGGCGGGGTGGCAAATGTTATGAAACGCAAAAATTGTAAGGTCAAAACCTTATCATTTTACCACCAAAAAACTTTGTGACGTAGAAAAAATTGTAATGGTAAACGATTTATCATTTTATCACAAAAAATTTCTGACGGATTATCTTTGTACACAAAATATTTACTGAGGGGAATAATTGTAAGGTTTCATCACAAAAAATTTCTGATGGGAGGCGTACTAACCCCTCGCTCCCCACGGATCCTTTGATGTCCGTACCTCCGCCGAATTTATTACCCAGTTGCATATTTTTTGCCAGGTACGCAATTCTTACGAAAATTCCCCGAGACCCAAAATCCTCGTAGTAAAATATACCGTTGTAGGAAATAGTTTTATACTTCTTGGTACTTTAAATCCCCATAGCGAAACACCGTCAGGCGCCTTGTATAAAACAATAAATTCAAGCTTCTAAAATATATCAATCATTACTAGAAAAAACACACAATTTCAAAGTTATATTTAATAAAAAGGCCTACGGCCGCAATTACGGAGTATCCGTAGCAGACCGCTGTATACCTGCTGATAAATGTCGCCGTCGCTTCGTTGGCCAAAAAATTTATGGCGTCGAAAGCCATCAAATTTCAACCGATCTCTCAATAAATCGGCCAAACCCCTTTTAAAATGTAATCATATCTCGGACCCTCTCTATAAATCGGCCAAACCTCTTTTAAGGGTGGGGGGTTGCTGAAATATAAGCAAGAAACGTGTTGACTATTTTACAGCTAAAACACAGCTTTTAGTTAACCGTTGCTTAACGTGTGTTCAAGCAAGAAGTGCTTCAAATAATTGTTAGGTTTGTCTTACTAAAATGTTTGGGTCCGTAGCCAGAGGGTGGTCAGAGGGACGCGGTTCGTCAACTCCATCCTGAAAAAATTTTGCCCCCCGACAAAAAAATCGCGCGACCTTGCTTGTAACTCATCGAAAACCCTTGTGTACGCCTTGGGAAAAGTTTGCCAGTTGTCTCCCCCAGCATTGTGAGCTGGCTACCGGTCTGATAATGATGATTAGCTTAAAAGGTACATATATACTTCTGGTATGAGGTATGATTCGTGATTGTACGGTCGTCGCAAAGAGTGGCAGCCAATGAGAATTTTTTTGGCAAAAAGTTTTACAATTTTGGGTGACGTCATAGTTGACGTTGTCTGACGTCACCGAGCGCCGCCGCACGTCAACGCAACGCCGCTATGCGTTGTTATAACAATAATATAGGCAAAATCTCTTTGGTATCGTGCCGCAACCGGGCATAATTGTTGCGCAAACGCCGGCTGGAGGGAATAACGCAAGAGGTCCGAAATAGTATTATGTTGAATGGACATAAAGTAAAACCTTAAACTAAGACGACCTGATCGAAATCACCGATACGGTAAGCTATAAATGTACAGGTTGGATTCTTTTTCTGCCAAAACAATTAACGGAAACGGATATTTAGGAAACAACAGCGTTGAATTAAGCAAGCTTTCCTGCATTACATTTCAATATATATATACATATATATACATATATATATATACATATATATATATTTATATTGCAAAACAACAATGTAATTAACACAAGTGACCTGACAAGTAAAAGGCATATTCATTAGAAATTAATGAAATTAGTAGGTACAAGTGTTGCTTTTTCACTTTGAATTCTTTCGTTCCAGGTGGCGGCATTTTCGACAAGGTTTAGCTGCGTCGTCTAAGCTTACATCAATAATTTTTCATTCAACTACTTTTTAAACGCCCTGCCACGCCAGATATTGGCCAGTCAGTATTTTGACAGTTTTACCATCAGCCATTTTGCCTGGTATAAAAACAGGTTAATTTCCCCTTTGCAGTTTGCCTAAATTTGAGCTTTAGTGTATGCTTGTTGGTTGTTCTTTATCATAACCTAAATATCCAGCTAATTTGCAAACCAATGGTTGCTTTGCAGACAAAACGGCTCATGTAGAGATCAGGGGCGGAGTGTTTTTGTTGCGGGACTAGAAAAGAGTAAGCAACAAATTTTTTTGCTTGGATTAGGCTTAGGTTTAGGAATATGCTCATTCTTACGCTTAGGCTAAGGAATAGGCTTAGGCTTTGGCTATAGCTTAGGCTTAGAGGTAGGCTCATAATGACGTTCTGCCCCTGTTCTTTACATTGGTCGCAAGCAGTGGGGCTAAAAATGCACTAATCGAACTATAGGAATATTGTTCGAAAACTAGCCAATAAAAGCTGTTTATCTGTCGGCTCTAAGATTAGTGTTTTTTAACTCAACTTTACCAGCTGTGTCTGGTCTCTATATAGTCAACATGACCATTTATAGACTACCTAAGGTTTTGTCTACAAAACTAACCATAATTTTAGGTTATTGATCTGTAAAAAAAGCCATAAAAACGAAAACTTTTTATTTTAAATAAAGTACTTAGCTAATGTTTATTGTTTCGTTGCTGTAGAAAAACACTACAATTATATACGCCAAAGTATTATTTTTTAACCTTTTTCAGGCATAATTGTAGCTGTAAAGTTTACCTCGCAACTCTGGCTTTAAAACCCGTATCCTCGTCATGCTGTAGTTCTAGCTTACAGCACCTATTCTCGATCATCTATAGAGCACGTCCGGTTCCGTAGTCACAGCCTGAGAGAGCCCAGGAGCGTTTTCTGGCCCAGAAAATTGTCGGATTCTGGCAAAGTTTTAGTTCCGGTTGTATAAGTGTTGTGAAATCAACGAAATATCTCGCTTTATTGGTTTTTAGGGCACTCTGCTGATTTCAGTCGGCTTACCATGCCTGTACCTGGTCTCGAATAAAATTTGGCCGTTTATATACATCTATGGGTATAAATTTAAGCGGTCCTTGTAGTATAGAACAGGGCCGGATCGATTTCCGGCGGGGCTGTAATGGAGTCAGTTAAAGCTTTAGACTAAACTGTTTTTGGTTAGGCTTAGGCTTTGTCTTAGGTATATGCTCATTGTTACGCTTAGGCGTAGCCTCAGGCTTAGGAATATGCTTATACTACTGTTCGCCGGGTGTGTTTTTTGCGGAGTCAGAGACTCATACTTCTAAGAACGGTAAGGATATATATTGAATACTGCAATCCGAAAAAATTAATTGCCTGCAAGCGATAAAATGTAAAATATAAAATGAGTTAAACGCACGTATGAAAATATCATTACCGCAATATCAGCTAAAACAAAAATTACTTAGCTAGCACAGTATTTGTAAAGTTTACGTTTGCTCTTTATGAAACATGGGCTTCAGCAAATTTAAATTAATGTTCAAATATGAGCCCGTGTAAAGATCAGGGGCGGAACGTTTTCTGTAGAGCTAGAATAGAGTAAGCTTAAGTTTGAGAGGCTTATGCTTAGGAATATGCTTATAATACTGTTCCGCCCTTGTTCTTTACATTGACCCAAATATGCTATACAGCTCGTGATTTTAGCTCTGGCAAAAGTTAGTTTTAGGGCCATAACAGTGAATTAAGCATGTTCCCATGTAGTCTTGAAGCTAAGCCAACACTTTTACGGACCAACCAGGTTCCATGACGGTCTTACAGGTAACACGGGGCGCACCTCTATTGAAACATACAAATGGAACTATGATATTCAGAACAGTGTTAGTGACGGTATATGTCCGTCAGGCAGCGAATTGTATTAAGCGACGAAACCTTGCGATCGAAGCGTTTCACTACACTGTAAATTTCAGTGAATTGATTTTAACTCAGAATGAGTTGAATCACTCAATCTGAGGTAGGACTTTCAGAACTCAAAATTTTGAGTCGATCATTCTGAGTTAATTAATCAACTCATCCAGAGTCAACTCAACTCAGAGTGAGTTAATGTTTGACTGATATTAATTCACAAATAAAACTAATTCGCTATAGCTGAATTGATTAATCAATACATTGGAAGTTACAGTGTGGGCCCCCTTGCCATTGCGGTCCTGTTAGCATGAATCTTTATACTTGAGCTATTGCTTACAGCTCAAATTGCCAGAAAAAGATATTTGGGTCTACTGGACCAAACGCTACAAGGCCCCAAAATACATTAATTAGGCCATAAAACCAACAAAACTAAGAATAGACGCTATTGAAAACAATATTAAGCTTGTCATTGATTGTAAAATTTAATATTCAAAACCGAAAACTTTCATCCATCTGACGCAAAAATACAGTTTATCGTATAAAAACGCAAGCTTTTTGCTTAATAAAGACTTTGTTTGATAGCCATATCATTGTATGAAGCTCCCTGAAGCAGCCTATAAAGTTATCAGACCAGAGTACACTGCAAAAAAATGTTGAGGTCAAATTGATTGTCTCCGAAATAGGCTTTACGGGACTACACGAACTGAGTCAAATTTGACTCTGCCAGAATCAAATTCGACTCACTTAGTCGTACGTTTGACTGTGGCGGGGTCGAATTTTATTCAATTAGCGTAGCCCCGTAGAGCCTATTTCAGCGAGAGTCAATTTCACTCACAATTTTTCGCAGTGTATAGATCATAGCCGTAATAGTAGTATAGGCTTATTTCTAAGCCTAAGCTCAAGCGTAAGATTAAGCCTATACGTTAGCCTAAGCAAAAAATTAGTCTTAATCTTTAACTAAACTCTGAGGCCCGAGGTTTAATGTCATTCTCAGGATTACGCTTACGGTTAGACTTAGGTTTATACTTTAATAGGCTTGTTGCATTGGCCTGTATCCCTCACATGGATAGTTTCGATAGTCCATCGGCTGATGTTGTTGAGTAGAAACAATTTCATAATACTGAATGTTTTGCTCGAATCAACATATTCATATTGTAAGATTTTTTATTAGAAACCTGATTTTGTTTCACCTCCGGCTCGGCTATTAATACTCCTGCTCCGGCAAATTTTGTCGACCTCCTGCTCCAGTTTTTTCGCCTCCGGTTGCACTCCTGTAATATATACATCGATAGTGTTATATATTGACTACATTCGGTATTTGATATTTTAAGCCAAAAATATAGTGTAAGTTTGCAAACGGAAAAACATGCAATAGAGATTATTACACATCCGGCTATTTGTACTCCGGTTCCGGCTAATTTTGTTGACCTCCTGCTCCAGTTTTTTCGACTCCGGTTGCACCTTGCAATATATACAGATTGATATATTTTTTGCTTAGGCTTAGACTTTGGTATAAGCTCGCGCTTAGGCTTATGAATATTGGGTTTTTCGGTTATCCACCACTAGACAACGGTTGCCCAAAAATGGTTGTATTTTGAAAATTTTTGCATATTTGGGCTTCCCATTGCGTCCCCTGAGCATTCCACGCCAAACTTAACTTTATGAAATATTCGATGTCTTAAACGTCTCAAGGTCCCCTTTTCGACGTAAAAAACGTAAAAAGTCAGAAAAAATTATATACCATTCCACGCAGTATGCTGAGCTGAGTCGAATTATGTTAAATTTTCCACAATCCGACGTCTGGTTAACGAGTTGTGATCAAATAACTGATTTGGCGCGCTTCCAACGTTTTGGGACGGCGCCAAATTACATAATTGGAGTGTAACTCATTAACCAAAACTCTGATTGGGGACAATTTAAAACCATTCCACTCAGCTCTGCATGCTGCGTCGAATGGTAAATGATTTGTGTCAGTTTTTATTATTTTTTGGTCCCAAGCAGGGTTCAACCGAAATCATAAAATACCGGAACCGGAGAACAAAAATTTGTTGTGAAAGAAAAATTCATTTTAACGCTATTTTATCGCTTTTAACGGTGTAAACACACTATTAAGGATGCCAACATCGTGAAACAAATGCAGTAGTTGGAAACGTATGATCAATTATAAAGTATGACACAAATTAAAAATTCTAGCAATACACGCTTAGACAATTTTAGAAAATTAAGTTAGAATATAATGTCAATTTTTCTTACATTTTCGTACGAGAAAAATTTTCAATATCCAAAATGTCGGAAAATTACGGTGAAAAAATAGCGGATTTTTTACCGGAACCGGATAGTGAAAAACACCGTATTTCCCTACCGGACCGGAATTCCGGTTTCACCCTTGTCCCAACAGGGACCTTGGGGCCTTAACAAAATCGAATTTTTCAAAAATTCAAATTTGGGCGTGTAATCATTACAGCAGGTCATGCGAACCTTAAACATGTAAAAAATTTCAAAATCCAGCCATTTCTTTGGGCAAACACCGACTGGTGAGTGGATAACCGAAAAACCCGGAATATGCGTATACTACTGTTACGGCCCTGTTCTATACCTTACATTAGCAGCCTTTTCATCAAATTGAAAACAACTTTTGTAAGGAAAAGTTCAACTTCAATTGATGATCTGTTATATAATAGCACAATGGGAATTTTATACAATTTTGACAGATTGCGTCTACTTTATGCTGGTGTATAAAGGTTCAAATTGAGAAGAATGTAGTAAATTTGCATTCCAAGTCTCACGAGGCAAATGCATATTCGGTTGAACGAAAAATGTTTTTTTACCTGAAATAAAACTAAATACGGCACAAATATGAATGGCGAAAGTTTTTGTTTTCAAAATATTTAACAGACAATGGGCCAATGTAAAGAATTGGGGCGGAACAGTATTATAAGCATATTCCTAAGCCTAAGCCTAAGTCTGAGCCTAAGCGTAAGAACGAGCATATTCCTTAGCCTAAGCCTAAGCCTGAGCCTAAGCGTTAGAATGAGCACATTCCTTAGCCTAAGCCTAAGCGTAAGAATGAGCATATTCATAAGCCTAAGCCTAAGCCTAAGCATAAGAATGAGCATATTCATAAGCCTAAGCCTAAGCGTAAGCCAAAGCGTAAGAATGAGCATATTCATAAGCCTAAGCCTAAGCCTAAGCCAGGCAAAAATTAGTCTAAACCTAAAGCTTACTCTATTCTGCTCTCGCAGAAAAACGTTTTGCCCCTGATGTTTACATGAGCCCAAATATGGATGGCATTTTGGGGGCATAACGCCTAAGCAAAACTCTAGTTTCGGTATTTAACCAGAATTCCGGTTCCGGAATTGTTTACAAAACTTTCTGGCTTTTTCAGCAACGAAAGTTGATGCTGGCAGTAAAGCACGCTGATGCACCAACCTAACGCAGAATAAACCTGGTGTAGTTTATATTGTACAAATATTGGTGAAAAATAAAAACTTAAATATCGACAGCACATTGTACGTAGACGTAGACTGCACCAGTGCTAAACAGCACAGATCACATGAGTATGCAGCTGAACAAGGCCGCTTCTACAAAAATCCCCCTTGACAAAGGCCGTGCGGCAAAAGACCGTCTGGAAAACGCCGTCAAAGAGCATTTTGAAGCTTTTAATTTAAGCCCTATTCACACGTGCAAGTTTTAGCTGCAAGAACTTGCAGCTGCAAATTGCACGCTGAACTTGCATTTTTTCATCAGCCAATGACCAACTGGCTGCGATAAATTCAGTGAACTTGCATGGTTAGTTACATATGTGAACTAAATTCCTAGCTTTGATTTGTAATGAATTATTTGCAGCTGCAAGTTTTTCGAACGAGATTTTGGACCATACTTGCAAGTGTAATTTGCAGCTGCAAGTTCTGGCAGCAAAAACTTGCACGTGTGAATAGGGTTTTAGAAATTGAGCAAAGATTTTACAATATTTCATTTTCTGATCTATCAGTATATAACATACTTGGCAGCTGACGTTTGTATATTGTCCTGGAACTCAAGACTCGGCCAACTCCATTCTACTAACGGAATGCTGATACTGAAGACGAGCTGAAGATTAACAAGCAGTCGAAGGTTCAAATCTATGGGATATTTCTTTGCAGTCAGCAACATACAGATCGTTTAGACTATAAACGTGTCTCAGTCATTACCAGGATATAACCGAATATCCGTTTCCGTTTCCGTTAAAAATTGGTGTCTTTTTCCGTTTTCGTTTCCGTTACTGAATTAACGGAAATTCTTTCATTTTTACGTTATTGCGTTGGCAGAAAAACAAAACATCTTTGAATTTTTTACTTTAATATCCGTTTTCTGTTTTCGTTTCCGTTATTTTTCCTATCCGTTTACGCCGTGGTCGCTACGCTCGCAAAAATTTACATATTTCAGGATATCAAAATCACATTCTGGCTACAAAAATAATATCGGAATGCTTACATGCTTAGCACTTGCACTTGCAATTTGCCCCATGTACAAATTAATGGCGTAACGTCTTTCTATGGGACTGGAATAGTGTAAGCTTGAGCTTTAGACTAATTTTTGCTTAGGCTTATTAGCCTATCCTTTACGCGAACGCTTAATCTTTAGCTTAGGCTTAGCCTTAGGAATATGCTTGTACTACTGTTACGACTCTGTTCTAATGCATTAGTCCAATTTTAGCAAACAAGCAGAACTTGCAGCTGCAATTTATTCATAATATATGACCATAATAAACTATGAAGCGCATTTAACTGCATGCATCGAACCATTTGTTTGGCCCATGTTACTTTAAGGGGTGTCCAGATTTACGATGGTTCCATAAAAGACTATGTTTCAATTCTAGAGTACATTTTTTGCTTAGTCTTAGGCTTAGGCTTAGGCTTAGGCTTAGGCTTAGGAATACGCTTAATCTACTGTTTACGCCCCTAATAGTAACATTGGCCATTTATGTTATATACTGCATAATATGCAAACCCTGGTGCAAAGTTTAGCCAGCCGGTAAACTTTTGAAAGTTCTGTTGGTTATGTAAACTACAAAACGCAACAATAAAATATTGCAATTCTAAATTAGAGTTGGTGTCGTGGAATCGCTGGTACCAGTTTAAAACGGTTTTATAGAAGATTAAACAGTTTCCACATTTCTAAGCTTAAGATTTAGAAAACGCCACGGTTTACCGTCCGCTTGTTCCGCTTAGGCGAACTCGCCAAATCAAACCAGCGATGACATTTCAAACAACTTATGCTTATTCGGGAACAACTCAGGTCAAGCGTTGCTGTTTCTGGCAGGGTTTGAGTGCTAAAATTGGATGCGCTGAAAACATATTTGGCTAACACTAGACAGGCCAGTATTTTGGTGGATCCTTCTAGCCCCCTGCTATTTTGGTTCACCTCTAACAATTCCAATTTATCGCATAGTCAGCTGCCACAATTTTCTCAGCTGATGAAGGGTTAAAGCTTCGCGATGGCTTTCTTGTACTGCACATTTAGTAATTCAAAATCAACCATAACTATACTTCAGTCACATAGCTACCAACGACAGTTTTACCCACTGTACCATTTCTAGCCAACACGTTAGGAGCAATTTCAACGCCGGGTTCATCATGACTCAAACTGCCGGCACGACCGCAACGTTCCATAACCTTTGTTTCGACGCTGTATTTAGTTTCTGCTCGGCGAAAAATTTGCCGACAATTTCGCGACCGATAGCGTTGAATAAATACGCTCCAGCAGCTCAAACCGCCGCCACGGATCCACTGAAACTGAACGCCAGCGGTCGACGCGAGTTTTGGGCAAAATAACGTACGAAATGTAGCTAAAAATTGTGAACTCATCGTACAGTACAGGATAAAGTTGATTGAACTGTACGCCAATGTAAGCATTTCAAAGAACGATCCGACATTATTGTAAACGTTGTATGCAAAGTTGTTGCCCAAGATTCCGACTAGGAAACATAATACGCCTTGGGGCGCTTCTACGGTGATGAAAAGAAACACAATAGTGAGTAGCATAACAGTAATCCGGTTTCGTTGAGTGAGCGCTTTTCGTCGGCTTTGTGGTTTCGCTGGATACGGATTGTTCGGTGAGTGGTAATTGGCTGCACTGGCACCAGCCGATTTACGACTCGCCACCGTTGATACGGTTAATTTGCGGACAAATTTTCGTTTACGATGTGGCTTTGTTGATATTTCGCTCGCTTGTGCTGAGTTTCGTGGGACTGGAGCACCAGCGGGAGGAAGTGTTCGCAACGATCCTGTTGATTGCAGATGCTTTGACATCGATGGAAGTTGGGTACTGGGAGATGATGATAAGAGTTCGCGCGATCCCTGGGTCGCTGACACGTCCGGATCGAGACTTGCGTTTACGGTCGCTTGTCGCTTTTTTGACGCTAGTTTTAAATCGCCGGCACTTCTCGACCGTGTCGGGTTTTTGCCTGTCAGCGACACCGGTACCAGTGCAGACGGTTGATCCGGTGGAATATCTTCCGGCCTCGGGGCGTCAGTGTCGACCGCTGGGTCGGCGTTGAATAGCTTGCTGCGAAAGCTTTGCCCAGTTTGCGCGCTACTGGCAATAATTTGAGCTCCCGCAGTACCAACGGCGACTAAGTTTCGTTTTAACAGTTCATTTTTACGCTTTTCGACTTTTTTGAGCGTTCCCAACAGCATAAAGCTCAACACCGCAATGGCAAAACATGGCACCAGCTTAAATACAGTCCCAAACATCCATACGGGCAGTTTCATCAATATTTCGTTATCCACATATTGTAAATCATACTGCAATTCGCCGGTTCTGTTACATTCGTTCAACCGTTCAAAGTTGAACTCAACAAGCGAAGCATTACGGTTACTTTGCAACAATGTTGGACTGAGTTCAAATGAGTCGGTTGAATTCAACGGCGTCGTCAACGAATCGCTCAGACTCGCCTGAGCTGCGAGCTCTATCGTGTATCGCGGCTTAATTACAGTCGCGAAATATACTGGAATGCAAACGATAGGCACAAATATGTAAATCGAACAAATGCAACGAATAGCGTTCACAGCGGTTATAATTCCACGCGTTTTGACTGGAAATCGTACTGCCAGAAGCCTAAAATTAAACGAATCCCCCTCTAAAATAAACGCTTGTATAAATGACAAATATCACCCGTTTGCAGATCTCAAAATTAAGCACAGAGCAAGAAATTTAAAATCAACAGCGAATATTTCGTCAAATTTCTATGGCTGTCAGCAAACGCAAGATTTCTGAAAAATTCCAAGAAACTATTGTCTTGCATTGGACACATATATGTTCTGGAGTATCAAGACATAATTGTCTTGAATTTAAGAAAATATTTTTTGAATATCAGAAAATGTTTTTTTGCGTGTAAATTTGTATACTCGTATTATCAAGTGTATACAGCACCAATCACCAGGAGAACAATAGGTTTTCAATCTAATTAACTAGTGCAACTGTCATATTTTAACCCCTTCTCACATAGAGTTGACTATGGGCAATTCAGCGCACTGTGTATACATTAAATAATATATATCGCACCGTGTTTAACAATTGCAACACGTATACATAGTACTAAATCACCACAAGACGTGAGAGCCCCCTCGGGCTCGAGCGTCACGCTCCTATACCTGAGTGGTGATGGTAAATGCCTCCCACTCCAGTCACCGGAGTTCGAATCCTAGCATAAGAGTAGGTCTCAGATGAAATAGAAAATATTCATGTGATAAAGGGATAACATGGTACACAAAATAGGACACTTCAAATGCGAAAAATGTGCTTTATTTTTGAATCTCATCACTCGTTGGTTCGAAAACTATAAGACCTATCACCTTCGGGCGATAGGTGCTACACACATTTGAATATACGAACCGTTGAGGTACTATGGTCCCAACTGGTAATACTTGGATTATATATTGCAAAATTTGAGATTACGCTTCGTGTATGAATTTAAAATTTCAACCTTACAGTAGACAAATCAAAGTGTTTGATATTTTAATATTTCCAACATCAGAAGCGTTTAAACAACAAAGTGGATAGCAATGTTTACTGTCTTTGCGAATTTAGCCTATTCAATCGTTTGTTTAACGCAAATCATCGTCAAAATCAGCTGGAACAATGCCCAAAATACGTATACGTTTTGGTCTCAATGCCTATCGCTTATATCTGGCGATTAGGACCGATTTAAAGTATGAAGACGGCAAACCGCGAAATACTTAAAAATTTAATATTTTCGCAGTTTTTCTGGTCCAGAAACGCCGAAGAAATGTTGCGACGTTGAGGTTGTTGCTAATTTTTTAGGTTCAGCTACGTTGTTCTTGGATTTGGCCAAAAAAATTTTAACATACACACAGCCCTTATCATACACTTCGCACACTGCAAAAACTGGTGAGCCAAATTGACTCTCTCCGAAATAGGCTTTTCGGAACTTCACAAACCGAGTCAAAGTCAACTCCGCCAGAGTCAAACGTGGGACTCAGTGAGTCGGATTTGACTCTACGGTGAAGTCGAATTTGGCTCAGTTTGTGAAGTCCCGTAAAGCCTATTTCTTATGGAGTCAATTTGACCCATCATTTTTTGCAGTGTATATTAAACACCCTCGCAAACCAGCTCAGTACGTAGCTTAGATCAAAATGCTATGGGTAACGGGTGGGGGCACAAAGTATTCAAGGGGACCATGGGCAGAGATTGAAAGTGGCTCACAAACGGCGCTATACCGTTTCTATGGAAGGGTTCAAAATGTTTTCCGTAACTGGCTCGGCTCTCTGCCTTTCCTCTGATTATGGTCCCGCATCGAGACCTCCATAATTACATAAATATGGTTGTGTCCATCCTGTTGAGTGACAAGAAAGCTGACAAAACCTTTGGGCAATGTTACATTAAGAGGCGGATAACAGTAGTATAAGCATATTACAAAACCTAAACCTAAGCAAAAAAATAGTCTAAATGTTTAAGCATACTCTATTGAAGTCCCGCGGAAAAACACTGTAAATTTTAGTGAGTTGATTTTAAATCAGAATGAGTTGAATCACTCAGACTGTCAGTTAGGACTATCAGAACTCAGTTTTTTGAGTTGATTCAATTCATCCTGGATTAATTAACCAACTAATCTAGAATCAGCTCAACTCAGAGCGAGAATCAACTCAACTCAGAGTGAATTAATGTTTACTGATATTAATTCAGAAATATCCAATTCGCTAGCTGAATTGATTAATCAACTCGTTGGAATTTACAGTGAACGGTACGCCCCTCCAAGTAACATGAGCCCAAAGCCCTTCATAACAAAGCTTACCCGTACCTGACAAGAGCTAAAAGTACCGTATGACTAAGGGCAATTGTATGAAACACAATGTTCATATTAACGTTAATCAGTTTGCAAAATGTTAAAGCAAAGCTGTGCCAATTTGGAATACAGTAAGCTGACAGCGAATCGTACGTCATTAGGACCAAATAATCAAGGACTAAGCCTAACTGAGCCACTGATAGACCGGTTAGGAGCAAATTTGTCGGTCCCAGCATTTCTTTTTGAGTTAAAACAATAATATTAACGGTGTTTGCAAATGTTCCAAATATACAAATCGCTACTGTCAACGGAATATGAATCGGATCATAGATTTGAAACCATCGCTCAAATGACGTCATTTGAATAGGTATTACAGGAGTTTGATGCTCGAATGATGTCATTTCTGCCGGCGTAACAGTTAAAGGAGTAGACACGGGAGGCAACGACGAAGCTGGTAGCAGGTCAGGTTGAGAGTTATTGATCATTATTCGAGTTCAGATTTTGATTTGCCAGCAATTTTTAGTGCAGAAATTAATTAGGAAATTATTATAAATGTTATGTATAAATCCTGAAATTTATACAGGGGCGATGCTAATTTAATAGAAGGCAATGATTTCGTTTTTGCAAGCGATTGCGCTATACCATACTGCGCCGGACGTCGCCGAGGGCCGCCGTACGCCGCTATGCGTTTGTAACAAAAATATGCGCAAAAATCTATTTAATGGGCATTTTTTAATAAATTCTACCGCAGCTCGAAGCCTAAGCCTAAGCCTAAGAATCGGACTTAAACGAACATTCCGCTGAGGTTACTTATCCAGACGTTGTATGGGTAAAAGTAAACAAGAACAGAATGATGTGGCTGGCGTCGGTAGAATATGAACCCAAGTCAACACACTGCCTTATCGAAGCATCGTCGACGATTGACCATTTCTATCTTAAGAAGCACCATTTTATAGTCGATATTTCTCGGAGCCAGTCACCAAACTAAATTTCCTCGACAAGCCACTAAAGCAACGCTAAGACGATTTCGCTGGCATCCGTGCTCACTTGAAGGACTCAAAAATATACATACACGTTCAAGGTTTTAATTACTGAATGGATTTGGGCTTTAATGACCACACAAGCAGTGAATCAACTTACTTCGTTTAATAATTAATTTCTTATCATGTTTATTTATAGCCGTTCTCTCGTATCCTTCAAATATTTCTAGGAAGCTGATATTACAATTTTTTTCAATGTCAAATGCTCAAAAATCACAAATCAGCTAATAAATTTGTATATTTTTCCATTTTCTTAGCTGTAACTTACCATTTTTGACTGAAAGGTGCGCTTAGTGAAAATCTACGCCAATTTGTCGCTTGGAACAACTTTGTAGCCTGAAATTTTCCTGAGCCTAAGCTTGAGCCTGATCCTAAATCCAAGCGTAAAATCTATAAGTCTAAGAACAACATTAACTAGTAATCAGTAGTTGCACACGTGTGCAATTTTCCTATTATACTGAGCTTTGGCCAATGTTCAAGAGATTTGTTTTTAAGCAAGTTTTGTCGCCTAAGCTTTGAAGCTTAAGTGACAACTCAAACAACCAAATTATCATTTTACTCTATACGGGTCCTTGGCTCGGTACTACTTTCATTCCTAATAAAGGAAGGACATAACCGAGATTCCGTACTGTAGTGGAAAATGCACTTCGCAACTTGAGCACAGCTAAAGACAACATATAATGTGTCCTATCAATCCACCAAACTGCATTTGTCAATAGAACAAAACACAAAACATCTAAACAATAATATTTTCTAAGAAAATCGAAACAACTGTTTTATATCTATACAAACTTCTATTAATTTGCATATTGTGATTTTGCTGGAACGTTGCCCAAACTACGTATGTAGGGCGTTACAGCTTTAATATATAGATTAAGTCTATAACAAAAATATTAATCCTGGTTCTAAATTTAAGCCAAATCGTAAGTCTCAGACTCAAAGTTCTAAGTCTAAGCCACAATCATAAGCGTATTCGTAAACCTAAACGCTAACCAACCCATATATGCTCGGGTAATTGTCGAGTAAAGAGATTTCAGAGTACGTGTCAGTCGACGAGTTGACGGGTAACGAGATTTGTCGGGCGTCAAATTGTCAGGGTACTGGGTTCAAAAATTTCAAACAATGTTCACCATTTCCTTCTAAAACGAATCCTGGTTCTGGCACCCGTCCTTTATGAATGCCTACCTAAATCTGGTTCAAATGCCCCGCAAATATCGCATAGGTGGGTTCCGAAAACTGGCACAACACTCCAGCCGCAAACAACAAAGACGGTGTATGACGTGGGTACCCCTCGAACGCTAAGTAAATATGTTTACAGATTGAACGGGTTTGATATATTTTGATTGAGTTTAGCCAGGCCAATTAGTAGAAGTAGCGATATTTCTCAATTATACTGTAAACTTTGCTAATTGGGCAAAACAGTATTTTGGGTAAATGTTTTGAAATTTTGGCAAACATGGACACTGACGAATCCTATAGGGACACACGTGGCAACGACCCTGCAGCAGGGATCAAAACCAAAAATTTGTAGAAAGATTCAGCACTAAAACTGCGTGCGCCTGGAGTCAGCGCCGCAGGAACGGATCCAACAGTGGCGGAAGTATCGGTGTCTTGAGCGAGATCCTGAACGCAATTGTAGCAGGAAGTCTTTATACAAAGTTTTGGTTTTGAAATTCTACGGTGAACATGGCCTCCCTGGGATTTAGGGACTTTCTAAGATTAGTGCGACCACTGCAGTTTTCTCGTGTTAAATAGATTCGGTTCTGACCTATGTTTGAGCTTAGGCTCTTAAGCTTAGGATTGAAGATTGGGCGTGTACTATAAGCTTATGAATGTAGGTTCGCTCGCTTAGGTTTAAGCTGACCATTTACGCCCTCTAAATAGCAGATATATGGAGCCCCAACATGAAATTTGTGGAGAGATAAGAAAAACACTAAACACACTTTACTCTCGAGATTTTGGCCCATGTAAAGATCAGGGGCAGAACTTTTTTCTGTGGGACTAGAAAAGAGTACGCTTAAAAGCTTTAGACAATTTTTTTTGCTTGGATTAGGCTTAGGCTGAGGCTTACGCTTATGATTAGGCTCATTCTTACACTTAGGCTTAGACTTAGGCTTAGGCTTAGGAATATGCTTATAATACGGTTCCGACCGTGTTTCTTGCATTGGCCGAGATTTTAAAGGTAAAAAATTTTATACATGAGGGGGTACCAGCATCCCGAAAGAACCACTGCAAACAGTTCGTTGTGCCTACGCATATATAGGACTGAAGACTGCAAGCACACACCCCCAAAAAAGCATATTTGACGAACGTCAAAGTTATGGAATTAATTTCAAAATCGCTTCGCTTTTAGAAGTCGCTCGTAGTTTTTGCTGCGGCGTACGCATGGATTGCGTGACTTATAGCGACTGAACGTATTCGGACGAAAGCTGCTAGTTTGAAGCTGGAACGAACCGAAGTTTTGTAGCGAAAATTTTTTTCAATGAATTAAACCACGTAAAACTTGCTTGAGACTAAGCGTTACGTCAGTAAACAAAATATGGTTTTTGTGTTCGATTTTATCTCACAGGTTAAGTGCGTACTTTAGGTTTGGACAGTCGGATTAATTATCACACAAGGCTCCCATGGACACGTTTCTGGCAACAGCCTACGCCTAAAACTTAGCCATAGATAAGCCTAGGCTTAACCCTCAATGGCCCGACAGTCTACATATGTAGACATAACCAGTTCGGCAATTGATTGTTCGGCAGGTGCTATAGTTAAGAATCTATTGTTTAATTTCCATCGATAATTATTCTGTTATAGTAGTATAAAAAACTTATAGCATTGTGGGAACAAAAGTTTGCTGTACACTGAGTCATATACCTATATAACCCGACCGTCTACATATGTAGACAGATGTTGATTTGATCATAGTTTGAGTTTTGACAAGAATTGGAACGTTTTGTTCTTACACACGGTTGTGTATGGTGAGGTAAAGTCAGGGAAATGTCAGGTTTGCATAAATTATCTTTGACTGAGGTCGTACGACGTGTATTAGAACCAAGTGATTCAGAGACAGAAGATGACAAACCGGATGACAATAGTTCAAATGACGACTCAGAATCAGTTGAGTTAGGTCAATGCAGTAGTGAAGAGGCTGCTATTTATGAGCAAGATAGTGATGGTGAATTACAAAAACAATCGGACGCATCTAGTAGTGAGTTGAGCGATATGGACGAGACTTCTAGTGGAAGTAATGTGTTTTTGTCAGCGACGGGTGTTGAGTGGCATTCTACAACACCGCCTGTCCGTGTGTTAGCTAGAAATATAATTTGCTTTCGCGAAGGCACTGCAGTAAACCCTACAACAGAGTCACAAGCATTTTATCTTTATATAAACGAGCCCATTTTACATACAATTCAGCGACTCACTAGTAGGCGACTGCGGGCGCGCAATTTTTCAACGCTACCAATGTGTGAGCTGAAAGCTTGGCTTGGGGTGGTAATCAAAGCTGGTGCAGATCGCGATAACATGTCTCCAGTGCACAGGCACAATAATGGCAAATCGCCGCAGCGTACCTCCGGTGCTAAAGTCAACAAAAGAACAAGAGGTCTATAGCACCCGATTTTTATGGGACCACAATAACCGCATAATGTTGGCGTCTTATTGTCCAAAGAAAAATAAAAATGTGCTATTACTAAGTTCAGTTCATGTGAAAAACGAAGTTTGCACCAGCAGAGAGGACAAAAAACCAGCAGTTATCTTGGATTATAATTTGGGAAAAGGCAGGGTTGATGAAATGGACTCTTGCATTGATGATTTTACCTGCAAACGCAAAACGAATCGTTATCCTCTAGTCTGCGTTTTCAATATGATTGATATTGCGTTGCACAACGCATTCATTGTCATGAAACTGAACGGATATCAAAAGTCACGCAATGTTTTCATGAAAAAAGTAGCCGAACAACTAGCGCAAGACAATATGACCAAACGTTACAGTAGTGAAAAAATTTACGCAAAATCAAAGGATTCATTTATGGCTTACGGGCTGCCTCAAAAGCGAAACGAACCTTCTACATCTGGTAAACCGACCAAATGTCAGGTCACAAGTTGTCGCAAATCTACGAGATTGAGCTGTTCGTCATGTGGAAAACGAGTGTGCAAGGACCACATGAATCGCACCATAACGTGCAACGACTGTGCTTAACTGGACAACGCGCCCGCAGTGGGAGGCTGGACGGTGAGCGGGTGGAACTCCGCCAGAACACTAGTTCTGACTGTCTCAAGCCAGTTAAAGGAGGAGAGCACCCTGAGATAAGCCAAAACTAACGCTAGTTGTGTTGTCTACATTTGTAGACCGTTGGGCTGATTAAGGTGAAAATTTTGCCGGGCCGTTGAGGGTTAAACTTAATAGTATGGCAAAAGTGGTACAAACGTTTAAAATTGATACAAAAATGTGTGTTTTAGAAGCTAAGAAGTATACTAAATTTGAGGGTTAGTGGCAATAAACACTCCACGCAATCAGTGTATGCTTCGAAACATGATTGCGTCACAGTGGATCCCAAAAACGAGGGACACATACGAAATCCGCTCAAACGGATCAGAATTTGTTTGGCATTTCATCCCAGCCCAAATTTTTGGACAATAATTTAAAATCAAACCACTCGGTGCTTACTCGCTCAAAATTTTTTTCTACTCAACCAGAATTGTCGGGTTTGGATCGTGAGTCGGAGACGATTTTACTCAAAAGGGACCCATGTTATGGCCCATGTAAAGACCAGCGACAGAGAGTTTTTTGTGGGACTGCAAAAGAGTAAGCTTAAGTTTTAGGCTAATTTTTGTGCTTGGCTTAGGTTTAGGTTTAGGAATATGCTCATAATTCTGTTCCGCCCCTGTTCTCTACATTGGACCATGTTATTATTAAGCGACTGCTTATTAAAGCCTAAGTAGACTAAATCGTTAGCCAATACCAAAACTTAAGCCTAAACAAAAGCCCAATCCTAAGCTTATGCCAAATTTTAAACATAAGCTTAAACCTAAGCCTAAGCCTAAGCCAAAACGTAACCCGAATAAATAAGCCTAACTGGCGAATCATAAAACTAATCCTACCGCTAACCGGTCCATGTAAAGATTAGGGTCGAGATGTTTTTCTCTGCGACTTCAACTAAGTAAGCTTAAGTTTTAGACTAATTTTTTGCTTGGTTTAGTGTTTGGCTTAGGCTTAGGAATATGTTCATTTTTGCGCTTAGGTTTAGGTTTAGGCTTAGGCTTAGGAATACGATTATAATACTGTTCCCCCTATGTTCTTTACATAGGCCAGCTAACCTAAAGCCTAAGCTTACGCCTAAGCGTCTCAATATCCTAAAAGTTTTGCAGTGTCCAAGTGGGCGGCTGAATAATATTGCTAACATCGGCCCCAAAAAAGCAATATTATTTTACACCTGTGCCACTATTTTAAAAACCTTTTTAAGAGCGAAATTTGAAGCTTGCAATTGTAAGGGTTGTTTTATTGCGAGTGTGGTTACTTTCATAAGTACAGCTTATAGCAATAATTTTGAGACGTTGCTGAAAAAAGCGAAAAAAAATGTAATGAGACCAGTGAAAATATTCAAAGCCACCCACAGGTACTTTTCGTCGAATAAGAATCAAACTCCGAATTTTACACTGAAAATAGTATTTCATGTAGGAATGGACGATTTTAGAAATTGTGTTAAAACTAAAATTTCGATCTTAGCGCCTGTTTCGAGAGACAAACAGTGTGTTTTAAAATGTTTTTAGGCAAATAGACGAACATCTAAAGGCTTAATTTTAAAAAAATGCTTGTATTGGCCCATGTAAAGATCAGGGGTGGAAAGTTTTTCTGTGGGACTGCAATAGAGTAAGCTTAAGCTTTAGACTAATTTTTTGCTTGGCTTAGGCTTAGATTTAGGCTTAGGAATAAACTTATTCTTACGCTTAGGCTTAGGCTTAGGTTTAGGCTTACAAATATGCTTATAATACTAATTCGGACCTGTTCTCTATATTGGCCTAAATATTAAAGAAAGTGTTTTAATCGCTAAGGCCGCAAAATGTTTATTTCAGCTGCAAAATACACTGTTTTGGCATGTATATTTTGTGATAATATTCCTTAGTATTTTCATAGAAATGAAAGCAATTAAAAACAAGTAAAAAATCCACGAGATATAACTACTTTAATTCGTTTAAATCTGCTCGGTATAATCTAGAGTGGATAGACGAGGGTAGTTGATGTTTGAAATGTAGAATGCGTATGGTTTTCAAATTATCAACGGCGATTAACTTATAACTGCAATATTTCAACGTGTAGAATTGAAAAAATGGTCAAACTTGACACCCCCTCTTAAAATAAAGGAGGTCCGCCAGAAACGAAACGCGTGCCGGTTACATTCTTTTGTACACAGAATGTACCCGGTTGCATACTCTTTTTATATAAAGAGTGATCATCCGCACTCTTGGTATAATCAAGAGTGGATAATCGCTATTTATCAAGAGTGTGCAACTGGGTGCATTCTGTGTACAAACCAATATACCCGGCACTCGTTGCGTTTTTGCCCCACCCCCTTTATTTAGCGGGGAGATACAACCGGTGCGACCCATGTCACTTTATGTATGCGGCGTCAAACATGCTCCTCTTACAGCTAAATTTAGGGGCATTCATGTGATACCGACCCCCTCTAAACAAGGGGGGGTCAGCGAAAATCGCAACGACCGGTGGTACATTTTGTACCATGAGAGACCCTAAGAGTTGCACACTCTTGTCGCTATCCACTCTTGTTAACAGAAATTGTCAAAATCATTGAAAGCTGAAAGGGTCGTGCCTCTTGGTACCCATTTCGAAGCACCACAACTCAGTTGCATATTTAATTGTTTGGACACATATACAATTCATAGATCACTGAATCACATTTCGTTGGTCCCGTGAGAGACTCAATTTTTGCATCAGTAAACAGATATTCGCTGAACTGACTCGGATTCGAATGTTTGTTTTTATATATTTGTTGCAATTTCGTATCCGAGGTGTTTAAAACGCGATACTCGAATATTTTCCATACGAAATTATACTAAAGAAGCGAAGAGAAAGAAAACCGACTGCTATGCGCCAGTCAACCCAGAGATGGGGCGCGAGGGGGCGTTCGCTATGCGCCAGCCAATCCAGAGATTGGGGGGGGGCGTTCGAAAAAAATTTGTTGCGATAAACTCGAAAGGTGTGCACATTCTTGTTAAATAGCGATTATTTACTATTGGTGCTAAAGGCAAATAGACTTAAAAACAAAACCATATAGATTAAATGGAAATAGCCTTGGTGCCGCTAGAATTTTTGCTAGTTCCATTGCAGCTGAAATATGTGCGTACAAAGGAGTGTGGAATAATATAAAATACTTTATGAAAAATATGCTTCATTGGTTGAGCTTAACCTAAAACATTGCGATTATGATGCCTAAAGCTGAAACGTTGCAATAAAACAACAACAAAGACACCTGACCACCTGTACAGGCTTTAGTAGGCGTATTCTCAGTTGTGTCTAGCATCTATTAACCAGTTGACGACAGGTGACGTACTCTCTAAAAACTTAAACTTAAATTATAGCTTAACTAAACTTGAATTTCAGTTTAAGTAAAACTTAAATGGCTGGACGGACTAACTGAACTAGAATTTTAAGTTTTACTTGAACTAACAGGTTTTTAAGTTTTTAACACGAGTTTAAGTAAGCTTATTTTTAGATTAAGTAACAAGTTCAGCCGTGTATAAAGAGTTCAATAAGTTTAGCTTACACTGAAAATATGTAAGATTTTAAATGAGTTTAAGCATAAAGCAATCTGTTAGCTTAGTTAATCTAAAAAGTTAGTTTAATACTGGTGGATTAGCTTAAGCTTAAATCAAGTTAGTTTAAGCTTTTAGGGAGTACTGTAGTGACTCGAATAAGAGAGGGGATTGGTAAAAAAAACGAAATAAAACTGGGTTAACGTTAAAAACGAAACGAATCAAACAAATAAATTTTGTCAAAACTATGCAAAATTTCACTACCAAAATTGCCGGAACGTCGGGCAGAAATTCTACCGGAACCGAAGGTCGATTTTCAGCCAGCGGCCCCGGACGTACACATTCGGTTACACCCTAAAAATGGCTTTTTTTGGTTTCTTTGAGCAGAATAAACTGATATTAAGAATTAGAAAACATTACTTAAACGATTTTGGGTTACAATACCTACATTAAGAGGCAATTCTAGGTTCAATTTAGTTTGCCTAAAATATCAAGTTACTAGAAACTAAAAACCAAAATTAGCAGCAACAGGAACTTAATTTGAACGTTTACACGATACTCTTATGTTCACCGGTAGCTCGCATACGATACGCTAAAATGTTTCTCAAAACTAATTCGCTAAAGCTGATCTAGCCTATATTTTCGATTTTAGAGATGTAAAGAACGTCGACCAATGTCAAGCATAGGGGCGGAACAGAATATAAGCATATTCCTAAGCATAAGCCTCATCCTAACCCTAAGCCTAAGCGTAAGTACGAGCATATTCCTAAGCCTAAACCTAAGCCTAAGCCTAAGCCTAAACCTAAGCCTAAGCCTAAGCCTGAGCCTAAACGTAAGCCTAAGTCTAGCAAAAAATTAGTCTTAAAACTTAAGCTTACTCTATAGCAGTCCGACACAAAAACGTTCCGCCCCTGGTCTTTACATGGGCCAGAACGTCTATACTTTTAAAACGATAAATTGAATATAGGATTTTATCGCTTTATTTGAAAGCCACAGCTCCAAACCCATCCTACGTCCCGTGGGATCGTCCTAATATGCGCTGTGAGTTAGTTAGGTTTAAACAAATTCAATTTCCGTTCAGTGTCGACTCGAACAACTAATAATTCATGTAATATTTTTTGAAGAGTCTTACAAACTTGCTTATTCAGCGTGGGGCGTTGATAGACGCTGACCACCGGCATGAATCAAAATCATATTTTTTGTCTTACGATTCAGTACTAAAATTGTGTCTGGCTTCTCGGTCGCTTCGCTCGCGAGTTTTTTTGACGTCCACTGTTATGTATCCACCACCCGGGTAGAATATGGTTATATATCCGTCTTACTGGTGTTTAGACAACACAGTTTTTAGTGAAAAAAATATTAAAAATGATGACCAGTATAAAGAACAGGGGCGGCACAGTATTTAAGCATATTCCTAAAGCCTAAGCCTAAGCCTAGCTCTAAGCCTAAGCGTACGCAAAAAAATTTGTCTAAAGTTTAAACTGACTCTATTATAGCCCCTCCGGAAAACGATCCGGCCCTGTTGTATGCATGGGCCAAAATGACAATAAATGTTTGAAACCAATTTTGAGTTGTTTTCTTAAGTCGCAAACTTCATTTTTCGCTGGGCAACTATTAATATTCTATCCATACCGTAAGTTGGTTTTAACTACATTTAATTTAAAATTTGAAATTTTGAAATTTTTTTACCTGGTTTAGGTACTGCAAATAGCAGTTCCTTGAGTTATTCGCACTTAGAAGCATTTTCTTCAGAATGATAACTACAGGAATGTGTACACTGCAAAAAATGGGGAATGAAATTGACTCTCTCGAGAATAGGCTTTTGCTCACTACGCAAACTGAGTTAAATTCGACTCTACCATAGTCAAATTCGATTCACTATGTCGCACGTTTGACTCTGGTGGAGTCGAATTTGACTCAAATAACGTTATTGCAAGCTGGGCCCATGTATAGAACAGGGCCGGATCGTTTTTCGGCGGGGCTGTAATAGAGTCAGTTTAAGCTGTAGACTAACGTTTTTGCTTAGGCTAAGGCTTAGACTTAGACTTAGGCTTAGAAATATGCTTATATACTACTGTTCCGGCCCTGTTCTATGCATGGGCAGCAAGCTGCGTCTAATTATATATAATTTGTCTAAATTTTTTGAAAAAATGTTACGGTCACCGAGGGGCCATCGGGACCTTAAAAATCGAATTTTTCAAAAATTCAAATTTTGGTATGGAATGTGATCAGGGAAGGTAATGAGAAACTCAAACATGTAATATATTTCAAAATCCAATCATTTTTGGGTAAAACCAGCGGGGGGACGAAAAAATTCGGTATTCATAGCCCTAATGTAAAGCATATAAGAATCAGACAATCTATTGTCAAACTATGCATTTAATTTATATCACAAACTCGGCTAAATTGTAAATCAAAATTAATGTATTGATCGGTATAGTTCTGATTAAACCTAGAACGCCCACATACGTATTTTGGACACTATTGCAGCTGTTTAGCTTTTAGTATGCAAATTAATACTAAAATCTTCATTGTTTTGAATAGAAATAGCATCAATTTAGTTTATACATTGTTCGGCCAATGTACAGCACAGGGACGCAACAGTATAATAAGCATATTCCTAAGCCTAAGCCTATGCCTAAGCCTAAGCTTAAGAATGAGCATATTCCTAAGCCTAAGCCTAAGCCTAAGCCTAAGCCTAAAAGCCTAAGCCTAAGCCTAAGCCAAGCAAAAAATTAGTCTAAAACTTAAGCTTACTCTATTGCAGTCCCACTAACATACGTTCCGCCCCTGATCTTTACATGGGCCCCTATAACATTTTTAGTTCTGAAGGAACATTTTTGCTCGAAATATGTTGTTGTCGGCTGCAGATATAAGCAACCAGCTTGGCTAGAAAATATTTAAGCGATGAGAATTGGATATTTTACTTGTTTACACACATATAATTTGAAGTTCCTGCTGTGGATATTTAACTCGGTATTCGACATAAACAAACTATCGTTTGCCGTGTATCAACACCGTTTAAGTTTAAATTCCAAACCTAAATTAAATTTGACAGGTCGAAATGTGTCATACACCGCCTAAAAGAGTATTTGTGTTGAATAAAAACGCTATCAACACAACAAGATCACATAGCTAGGTTAGTAGCTAAAGCACTACCGAGGAGGGTGTCAGATTTGTAAAAAAATTTTGGCCCGTCTCAAAATGATTCCCCCTCGCGTCCGATATAGAGGACAAAGCCATAATAGTGGTAGAAGCATATTTATAAGCTTAAGCCTAACCGTAATAATGAGCTTACACTTAAGCGTAAACCTAATTCTAAGCAAATACTAAAGCTTAAGCTTACTGTATTGCAGTCACACAGAAAAACGGTCCGCCTCTGATCTTTACATGGACCATCTTCGGCTGTGAATTCTATAAAATGTCATTATGCCCCCGCGTGAACTAGCCCATATTGAATAGGCGGCCCATGTAAAGATCTACGGCGGAACGTGTTTCTATTGAACTAGAAAATAGTAAGCTTAAGCTTTAGACTAATTTTCTTTGTTTGGCTTAGGCTTAAGCTTAGGTTTCGGAATATATTCATTCTCACGCTTAGGCTTAGACTTTAGCTTAGGCTTATGAATATGCTCATTCTTACGCTTAGGCTTAGGCTTTGGCGTATACTTATAAAACTGTTCCGTCCCTGTTCTTTGCATTGGTCGACGTTCTACTCAACTCTAAGACCAAAAATATAGGCCAAATCAGCTTTAGCGAGTCGTTCGGCTCAATAAGATGACGTGTAGAGGGAAAAATAAATTTGAGACCTTAGAACCATGAAGAATGAATTGTTGACCTATCTTCAAGTGAATTATCGCCCTTTGTATAAGTTACTTGAAACCTCAACGTATTCCATTTTTACCAGCCGCAGTCTCACGCCCGTAGCCAGCTCACCTTGCTAGATGGGCAAAAAATTGTTCAGGCGTGGCATACAAGGGTTTTCGTTGACTAACAAGCAAGGTTAACAATTTTCTTGGGAGTCAAATTTTTTCCTGGGGGTTGCGTTCCCCTGGTCGCCCTTGGCTATAGGACCGCGTAGTCTCCTAGCGAGTTGAGAGCTGACAATATATAACAGTGCTTAAAAAGTTTTAAAACATATAACAATAAAAAAAATAAAGAAATGCTAATGGCAACCATAGCCAATCAGCAAAGAAATGCTATTAAAAATATATTAAACAGAACAAACCTAAAAATATTCAGTAAACACTTAAAACAATGAATTTGAATGATTCGCTCATGTAAAGATCAGCGGCGGAACGTTTTTCAGCGGCCTTGCAACAGAGTAAAAGCTTAAGCTTTAGACCAATTTTTTTGTTTATGTTTAGGCTTAGAAATATGCGTATACTACTGTTACGACACTGTTCTCTATGCATTGGCCGAACGATTTTATTTTTTTTTAATGATAAAAAGACATTGATTAACGTTGATATACCACAGAACCGTTCAGAAATCAAATGTTACATTGTGTCGCATACTAGAAAAAATAACAATAAATACTATAATTATAAAAATTACATCTTAATATTTGTAAAGGTCATACCTACAGTTTAGCCGACGTCCTGTTGTGTATGCTCCAGAGTCCCTAGCTACCGAATCCATAACGGTGGACTCACCTAACCGTCCCAATTTGCGAGCTGGGGGGTATTTATGACATCGCGAGCGCAGCGACCGCGAACTCAACCGCAATTTTAGCATTAAATCTTAATACAAAGTTTTTATTTTGAAACTCCAGATGGTCGCTCCGTCACTTCCTGTGGTTCTGGTCCGAGGTTTCCTATCCCAACATTTCCGTCTCTGTTCGAGTTGAATTTAGGTTCTGGTTACACAATATTAAGGTTAAATAGTGATCAATTAGGTTGGCTATTTTTATCATAGAGGTATACAACCGGAATGTAGGGTATATAACGTCCCGCAAAATGCCTAAACCTAACGATAAGCTACAAGTTTAACAATAACACTGCTGAATCGTAGAGGTAAAAACGTTTCTCGGTAGCTGCGAACGATGGTCAGCGAACATTTCAATATACCGTGCGTAGTTAAGAATCTTGCTACCCCGTGATAATATTTTTCCGGCATATTTTCCGCTGGTTTACAAGTATGGTTTGACAGCATTTGCGGACTGGTTCGTAGTTGTTTTGGAATACCTTAAACGCTTATGATTGATGGATTAGGATTTCGTGTTTATGGCGTTGAGTGTGATTTTATCTTTGACAATATTGGGTTGTAGATGGTAAATTCGCAGTATTGTTCCATATGCGAACCAATGGCATCGGGTTCAGCTTGTGACAAGGCCAAGCAGACAGTCAAACACCTGCTAGACACAATACAACATTGGCCGCTGTTAATACTTTGTGCGAAAACAGCTTTATGTTTAACCCTTTCTTGCATGAATATTTTCTATTTCATATTAACGTGTTCGCTTGCCAGAGCTTGAGAAGACTGTCACGTCTTGTAGAGATTTTGCAAATGCATTAATGGTTAGACACACTGTGTGCTCATGTAAAGATCAGGGGCGGAGCGGTTTTCTGTGTGACTGACTGACTGCAATGTAAAGTGCTGATACAAATTGGTTTGTAAAAGCTTTCTGTTTGATAAAAAATTATGGAAATTAAACCAAAATTTAGCTGCTGAAACTGTGTCAACCTGCGTCAGAAATCCTACCGGAACCAGCAGTGGAGGTCCATTTTTATTTCCGGTTGTACCCTGGATAAAAGTGCTTTGCGGACGCCTGCTTTTATAAGAACAGATTTGGTACGCCAACAACTCACAACAGAAACTTTAAATTTTAATCCAAGGTATAGTTTTTAAAATTGAATTTATCATTCAACCCTGGTTTGTTTTTAACCCAATAACCCTATATACTGCCAAAAATGGTGAGTCAAAATGACTCTATCAGAAATAGACTCTACGGGACTACACAAACTGAGTCAAATTCGACTTCGCCATAGAGTCAAATTTAACTCACTGAGTCACTGACTCTGGCGGAGTCCAACTTGACTCAGTTTGTGTAGTCCAGTAAAGCCTATTTCGGCGAGACTCAATTTGGACTCACCATTTTTTGCAGAGTACAATCGAAGAGGTTTTTAATAAAACCGAGGCGTTATATCTGATTGTGGCCGTTTCTATGCTCACTTGTGACAGGAATTCGCTATATTACGCGATTAATAGCACTTTACTATATTACATTTCATTGTTATCGTAACCTCATATTCTGGGTACAGTCAACAAAAGTTGACAAATCTGCATTACTCGACCCATTAAAAATAAACGCATTCCAAGCAATTTATTGTATATTAATTGCAAAAAAGAACCAAGAAATTACTAATGCAATCAGCCTAAATTTGGCTAATCTAATTTACTCAAAACACTTTTCGGGGCCAATTCAACTTTAGAATGGCACAAAAAATATAGCACCTTTTATATAAACTATGATACCTGCGTCAATTGTAATAATCGTATATACAAAAGTTAGCCATCTAAAACAACGAAAATACATAGCTAATATCAGCTATAATATATTTGATTTGATGTATTGTATAGTCAACGACCGTAGCGAAGATTTCATTTCGAATGGGTATAACCCCATTCGAGTTGTATTTTGCGAGCAGCGAGCACATCGAGCAAGAAAATTTTGCTCGAATTATATTAACGTCAGAACGCTGTTTGAATGTCGGTTCAAGCACCATTTCCGCGTTTCTTCGAACCTTTAGGGGAAATACGTCTTCGACCCTCATTGTTTACGCCTTTGAATCAAAGTCGGAGTTAGCCGCAGCAAATGCTTTGTAATTAATCATGATAATAATGGCTTAGTTAGAAGTGCATATACAGCTACATACATGTCCGCAGTCAGGGGGTAGGGTTCTGGTGTCAACCTCTCCCGTCGGCATTTTTGATCATGGTTTTAGACACGGTATCAGTTTGCAATATAGGGGCGTCTCCCCCACAAATTGTTATAGAACATATCCCCTTTTCTTAAACTCTCGTTACACCGATGTATATAAATTACATATATATACGGTCAATGTATAGAACAGGAGTAGTGTACGCACTTCCTAAACCTAAGTCTAAGCCTAAGCCTAAACGTAAGAATGAGCCTATACGTAAGCCTAAGCCTAAGTGTAAAGCCTAAGCAAAAGAATTAGTCTAAAGCTTAAGCGTACTCTATTACAGTCCCGCCGGAAAACGTTCCGGCCCTGTTCTATATATGGGCCGATATATATACAATGGTGACTTAAAGAAAATGCCGACAGTATATATTAATGGGAGGCAAAACTGCAATAGCCCTTAATCGGTTTTAACGGGCAACTGCGAGACCCGGCACCCCGGGTTCGTTACAGTTTTTTTTGCCAATTTAAATTTTGAAACTCTTTAATATTTGAGTCGTGTTTCGAGGACTGGCAGTGCATAAAGATAAATTGGTCGATCGACGCCAATGTGGCAATAGTAAAAGCCAAGTGTAATCGGTCCTGTAGATGGCTGTGCCACTGTTAATATATTTCAAACTAAAAACTAAACCAAAACTAAAACCAAACCCTAATCCACACCTTAAGAGAGTGCCCCGACTCCGCGTCGTCTCTCTTAGAATTTAAGTTAGGTTTAAGCGTTGCTAAACGGCGTGAAATCTGTAAATGTGTGCGTAGCGGCTGCGTGCGTAAGGTAAACGGTATCAGGAGCCATGCGTGGCCATTAAATAATGTATTTTGTTGGCGTAAGTGTATATTTAAAGTTTGACAATAGAATCAGTAAAAAATTTTCTAGCACTTGACCAAGAAACTGTTCCAAGGATATTCGATGCAATGGTCCAGGTTCTTGTACAGCTTTTCAGCCACATTTATGCTTATTGGCTTGCAGGCTTTGGATAATAGAAAAACGGCTTATGCGATGTCTTCGTTTTAGCTTTTGTGTAAGCCTTTGTCTACGACTAAGAAATAACCTAAAATCTTAACATTATATGTGAAGAGTAATGTACACGAGTCCAGGGTTTGTAGCCAGCTAAACATTGGGGACTGGCAAAAATTTACTAGATCATGTCGGAGTTTCGATTCAAAAAAGGAAAATGTGTTCTAGAAAGGGCCGAACCTATAGGTGCCCCCATTGCCACGGGTTCGTGCGTACGACTTAAAGCTCTACAACGTCGAAGCTTAGTCAGAGCAAAATATGTTGGTTGCCAGATTAAGCGTAATCCTAAACGTGTAAGGATAAGAGAAAAATAAGTTTTTTTGGGCAAAATGTTTGTTTTCTAAACTGTTTTACGACTAAGACTTGTCATAAATTATACGAAAATTGTCCAATGTAAAGATCTGGGGCGGAATGTTCTTCTGTGGCACTGTATTACAGTAAGCTTAAGCTTTAGACGAATTGTTTTGCTTGGATTAGGCTTAGGTTTAGGAATATGCTCATTCTTACGCTTAGGCGTAGGCTTAGGAGTAGGAATATGCTGATTCTAGGCTTAGGATTAGGAATATGCTGATTCTTACGCTTAGGCTTACACTTATGAATAAACTCATTCTTTACGCTTAGGCTTATGAATAAACTCATTCTTACGCTCAGGCTTAGGCTTAGGAATATGCTTATAATACTGTTCCGCCGCTGTTCTTTACATTGACCCCAAACTTTAGAAAATTTCAAGCGTATCAACGGGGCCTAAAAACACTGGGACGTACACAACGGGGTGCTGACGAGATATTTACCGCGATATTTATCAGAAAACTCGAAACCAAGGGCATTTTTACAGGATGTAGAATAACAGGCTAATGTTCAAATAATTTTGCAATCACATCGCTCGTTTACAAATCACTTTTACACACGCTGATACCCCCCGCCGGAAATAATATATCCTGGCTGTTATCGGGCACCGGTCTGATAACCGATTAATAGTCTAATTTGAAGTGATAGTTTTAAGTTAATTTTGTCCGTTTTGTATTTAGCAGGTTCTCAGAGTTAACATTTATAATTTGCCAAATAAAAAGTTCAATAAATTTTTAAGAAAATTTCATTTTCAAAAAGTTATTTCGTCAAGTTTGGGTTATGTCCTATTCACACGTGCAAGTTTTTGCAGCAAAAACTTGCATGTGCAAGTTTGGTTAAACTGCAAAAAATGAGAGTCGCACGTTTGACTCTGCCCAAGTCGAATTTGACTCAGTTTGTGTAGTCCGAAAAAGCCTATTTCGGAGAGACACAATTTGACTCACCGTTTTTTGCAGTGTACAAAGCAGCTTTGAAGTTCTTGCAGCTACGAATGATTCACTGGAATTCATGCTATTGAATTTAATTCGCAGCTGTGAACGCATTTGCAAGTCACTTGAATTTCTTGCACCCGCAGTTTGAGCTGCAAGTATTTCGTTCAAGTTGCAATTGCGAGTTATTGCTGCAAAAACGTGCGTGTGAATAGGGCTTTAGAATTTTGGGAAAATAAGTTATAAATTTACGTTATTTACTTATGGACAACTATATAATGTGTACTTGGTACATGAATTGAACATTTGCTCGTAGATTTGAATTTATGCAAATGAAACAAAAATTAAGAAATTTTTTCAGAATCTTAATATTTCGGTGCATCAGCCATTTTTCTTTAAAACTTTAGAAAGCCCGGTGAATATTTGCATGTCTCAATTGTGTTGCAAAAAATATAATATTTTTGGAACTTCTGTACTTTAATATCCATCTGCCGTTTCCGTTATTTTGATCACTATCCGTTTCAGTTATTTTTGCTATCCATTTATATATACAATCATTTATATATACGTATACATATGTATACGTATATATTATATATACATACATATATATGTGTATATATCTGAAATTCAACCTTATACACTGCAAAAAATGATGAGTCAAATTGATTCTCTCCGAAATAGGCTTTTTCGGACTACACAGGCTGAGTCTAATTCGTCTCCCCCAGAATCATATTCGACTCACCCGAGTCGCTCAGTGACTCGAATTTGACTCTGCCAGAGTCGAATTTGACTCAGTTTGTGTAGTCCGCAAAAGCCTATTTCGGAAAGACTCAATTTGACTCACTATTTTTTGCAGTGTATATGCCAAAACAATAAAACTGTATAGGTGTATTAAGGCAACTTTATCATTTCCTTAATACGAGCTCAACTATACCTATGCTTGATTAACTCTTCTGTGTGATTTAGTTCTGGTTTGGTTAACAGAAACTTTTGTTTCAAAAGTAAACTATTCTAAAAGAACACAAAATGTCAGCATAAGAATCACGATGAATATACATGAAAACGAGATATATACTTGTTTGCTTTCTTCCACAAAAAATCACACAAACACATGAAGGCTGAATAAATTAGGCTTAAACTTTGGCTCCGATTCAGCCTAACTCTCAACCAAAAGCCTCAGCTTTAAGCCTAAATGTTTGTTTTTAGGAAAATAATAAACAGTAGCGCGAGGGGGAATTGTTTCACATAGCAAAAATTATTAAGCCTCAGTTAGTCTTTCCAAGTTTGACCGACCTACTGACCAGCGAGTTTGTATATCTATAACTGTTTGAACACATACACTGTAAATTCCGGTGAGTCGATTTTAACTCTTAAAATGAGTTGAATCCACGCAGAAGCCTGAGCGCGGAGTTAGGCCTTTCAGAACTTAGATTACTGAATTGATTGAACTCATTCTGAGTTATTTTATCAACTCACCCGGAGTTGAATCAGCTCTGAGTGAGTTAATATTAACTGTTATTAGCTCAGAAATGACCAAAAATAACTAATTCTCTGTGTGGAGTTGGTTAATCAACTCATCAGAATTTCCAGTGTATAATATTATATATTATAGACATATTCTGAAAATACACCCAATTTCATTAGATGTACCATCCTACAACATAAAGGGCACTAAAGACGGTAAAATAAAAGAAATTTCCTTTCAAATCTGCCTATAAAAAGGCTATAAAAACAGGTTTTAGCACTCAAAGTTGTTTCTTTTCCTCAAAATGGCCCATGTATGGGCTCATTATTAGAACTGGGCCGGAACAGTAGTATATGCATATTCCTAAGCCTAAAGCCTAAGCCTAACCGTATGGTGAGTCTATTCCTAAGCCTAAGCAAACAAATTAGTCTAAAGCTTAAACTGACTCTATTAAAGCCCCTCCGGAAAACGATGCGGCCCTGTTCTATACACGGGCCCTCTAAGTCGACAAAGATTTCAAGCAAAACACCGCTTGAGTTTAGCAAAGTCACTGGGTCACTTCAAGTCACCTGGCAAACTTTACGTAAACATCTTTCAGTGAAACAATACTACTCAGGAACGTTGACATGGCGCAAGAAAAAACTGAACATGCGTTTCGAAGTAAATTTTTTAAACTTTAACTGGGTCATTGTTGTACACAATTATGGGAAACGACCCATGCATACGCCAACGATACCGAGGTCGTAAAGGTGGTACTTATAACGCGCACACCTTTTTACTCGCGTAGATTTTGTTTACCGGCAGGGTCCATGTAAAGATCTGGGGCGGAACATTTTTCTTCGTGACTGCAGCGGTGTAAACCTTAAGCTCCACAATCTTCGGCAAAAAATCGACCTCCAGCTCCGTTTCGGCTAGCATTTTTACTAGAGATTCCGTCAATACCGGTAGTGAAATTTTGCGAAGTTTAACAAAATTTATCTGTTTGGCGCGTTCTGATATGACATATACCGAATTGTCAAAGCACACAGAACGAGCAAAACAAACAGATACTCCGTGTACTCGCTCATATTTGACTCACACACAACAGTTTATTATTAAGCTCACTAGCAAAGTTCCACAATATCACAGTCATTGAGAATAACACAGTTTAGTGCAAAATCAAATAATTTTAGTTATGGCGTAATGCCTCGTTTACTTTGCTTATGCGATGTGGAAATTGTCACTGGCTATGGACGCTTGCTTATTGATATTTTTCCCAAGTTTTCAAATGCTGAAATCATCTCAACTATAAACCATGTTACTTTCAGGTTCGCCTCATTCGCCTAAGCACTAAAAAAGTATATCTCCACTCTTGGCGTATTCTTTAGGCCTTAGGATAAGTCTAAGTCTAAGCGTAAAGATAATAAGTCGAACAAATAATAACCCTACGATGTCGAAAACCTGATTCCCAACATTGACAGGACTAATCAGAGCAAAATCAGTAAAGTCCGGCACAGACAGATTAAACAAACAGTTCTTTAACTAAACGAACTTTTTAGTTGATCACATACAAAAATGAGATCCAAATATAACCAAATAAATAACGCACGGCTATATCAAAGATTAAAATACATTCAACATATCATCATAAGAGGTCTGAGCTCACTAGAACCCAAGCGTCAAGCTCATAAGTCGAGCAGTGATTGCAACTGCCTGGCTTCCTACAGTAAAGTCCATGATACAAATTTGAATAGAAAATATTCATGCGGGAAATAAGTTAACTAAACAACCAAAATATCATTGTTTAACTCAAAAATCACATCATATTTTTAAGTAACTTTCGATTGCAAATTAGCTAGCATTCTTTGGATTACAAATTAGCTGACATCATATTAATTACGTACTCTGATAAGTATTTATATCATTTCTTTGGTGACAACTTTCCATTTGGCTTTTCCTTTGGCCGGCTAACAGGCAGCCATTTGTATTGAACAGGTTCTTGGAGATTTACCAACGAACAGTTCCATTTAGCGTAAAATTGCGTTAAAACCTCCTAAAAGGAATGTTGCAAAAATTACAAATCAGCAAACTGTTTGGTACTTGATTGCTTCGCCCACAAGTGTTAATTTGATAGAAGGAAAAAGTTCCAACCTCCACAATGCTGTTTATTATTTTACTAAGCCTAAGTTAGGCTTGGACTTAGGCTAAGCCAAAGCCTAAGACAAAACCTTTAGTCTAAACGTAAGTATATATGAGGGTTCAATCGGACACAAAAATACGGATCCGGATACTTAAGTATAGTATATTTCAATTAAACGTTGAACTCACGCTAATTTAGTACTACTTGCTATAATGTGTTGCAATTTGGTTTTTACAAGTGTTAGATGAGTTAAGTGGGCTTTTTAATACAATAATATACATTTCTGTTTACACCTTTTAGCAATAAATATCCTGCAATGTAGCATTCCTGAGTGGGATGTCGATTTTTAGCCGGAATCGGATTTTTGGATAAACCTTAATATATTATTAATCCAATCACTATGTGTGTGGGGCATAAGTTTTTTGGGGTGGGGAATTAACAAGACTAATTTTTTCAGCACGACTCGAAAGAAAATTGTAACGTTACCAAATTTTCAAACATTTTCTTAAAATGTACATCACGTTAAGCAATAACGCAACGGCATTTGGCACGTGATACTTTAAAAAATGACAGCACAGCGCTTACCGAATTTAAAAATACTGAATCTTAATATATTATCGCTTCGGAGCCGTGTTGTGCTTTTGTAGAATTGGAGTACTCTGAACTTTTGCTTACATCCAAACGGTACAAGACAAATTGCTGAAATAGGCACTCAAAATTTCTGATACAAACATCCCAATGACTATTGTTCGTTCAGAGAGTACCTTAAACATTCCAAGCATCAGCTGTCGTCCAATGCAATCCCTAGCGCCAGCACCAAACACGAACAAATTTCGTTCAGCACAAATGCCGTTCTCCGCTTTCCGCCACCTGCTGGGCTTGAACACGAGAGGATTCTCAAATACCGTCGGATCTCGATGGGCAGCGAGGGTGTGAAATACAACGGGTCGACCCTCGGGAATGCTGTAGCCGTCGATTGTTGTAGGTTTCGTAGCAAATCGTCTGCCTCCGACAAACGGTGGCCACAACCGTAAAACTTCCCACAGCGCCGAGTCGAAATTTTCAGCATGGAGCTCACCTCGAGAGTCGAGTAGTTTCTGAAAATGCAAGTAACACTCCATGAGCTGATGATAATGCAGCACAATATTTCTTTCACTTGCTGACATATACATAACACAAAAATAAACTTTCTGAATATGCATTTATCAATCACAAAACTCTATGACAAAGTTCCCAGACGGCGAAAGTTTCACCTTTGAACCCCCTGTCCTTGCTGCCTCTGACTGGTAAAACCTTGCCAATAATTTACTCACCATTTCGCTATCGTCATCCCAACTCGTACTTTTCCATGCCTGAATCACAAATGACGTCATAACTGATGCGACCGCTTTAGGTCCAAGTGCAGTTACAAACAGCAACAAATCATCAATCCGCGATTGTTCAGACGGAAATTTAGCTCGACAAAAAGCTGCCAATAGACTTGAATTGACATTACAATCACCGAGCGGTTCTTCAGAATCAAAGTTTTCTGAGCTTACATCAGTTCTTGAACCACGAACACTGCCATCAGAGCACGCAGACTGTACGGAACATTTTGTACGTCTCCCGACCTGAGCTACCGATTTGGATTGTTTTGGCGTAATGCTAATATTTTGGTAATTGGATTGAGATTCCGATATTGATGGGTAGATTGAATTATCATACTCCTGAATTTGATTTAATCGTTGTTGAGTTATTTCGATCATTTGTTCCTGAAAGTCAGAGGCGTAGACAGGATTTTGGAAAAGAGACGGTCACGCTCTACAAATATTACGATTACAACGCTTTCTTGTTATACCAGCTGAAGCAAATCCGATACCGCTTGGCAAAAATCTACAAGGAACAATTTGACCTTAGAACATAACAAAAACCAAAACAGAATTCATGCCATAATAAAACAGATCTCTCAGTCACCACAAACACATATCAATGTGTAAAATTTCAAACCAAACGTTTCACTAAACAAAATCATGCTTACACGAGCTTCTAAGGCCTTGTTGTAAGAAGACGAAAACATTGACAATTTAATATTGAGCGGAACAGAAATAATACCTGAAAAACAAACATGGATCGCAACAATAAACTATAGAGAACAATGCAACATACCGCATTAAAAATAGCGAGAAATCTAACTTCATGTTTTTTCAGTTTCGGTTGTACTCTAGTTTACTGGCAGCTTCGTACGCTAGGACCCGTATTCTCAAATGTGTGTAGCACTTATTACCAGTTGGCGATAGGTCTTGTAACTTTGGAACTTGTGAATGCTGAGGCTCAAAATTCCGCACATTTTTTGCATTTTACTTGTTTTACTCCAGTACCATTTTTGAGTTCAGCACAATGGTTAGCGAGTTTAAAAACCTACAACTAACTGATGATAGTTGCTACACACATCTAAGAATACAAGTCCTAATCACAATTAGGTAATTCCTCACTCACCATGCCAATGGGTTACACTGAGCTGAGATATCCGTTCTAACATTTCCGCCTCTTTTTTAACATCGACACCCAAAAACAACGAAATCATCAGCTGTGTTCCTAAGAGTTTGAACATATCATACAAATTGACTAAATTCCTAAAACAAAACAATACATTGCAGAAAAGCAAATAAGCAACCATACACGTGATATAATAGTTTATTCACTGCATTTCTTACTGTATTTCCTAAAATTAGCGTGGCTACCTCCCTCTATTATAGAAATAATTTAACTTCCAAACTTACGAAACATCAACCGTATTGAAGAAATCCTGCACCATTCTGAAACAATTTCAAAACATAACCACAACTGAACTAAAAACAAGAACACAATACAAACAATTTCACAACTATATTCTCAAAAAGGTACTACAGACGCATACATATACCTTTATCTTGTAGTCATCACCTTATCAAACTATTTCTACACTGGTTCGATGATATTCAAATTGCATTACAATCATGACTCTCAAATCAGTACAGGGAACCTGTTCAAACCTAGTTCAAATCAAGTAAATCTGATTTCACTTTGCAAACTATTCTAACAAAAATAACGCGCGCGTCAAAGAACTAAAAATACCTTCGTATTCGACTATTGACAAGACTAGTCGCATTTCGGTTGTATAGAATATCGCTCAAACATTTGCGACGCGAAGATGCATCGGCTCCTATGATTATAATATAAGTAAAATTGTATATATTATATATAATTATATGAACAATTTGATATCATTAAATTGAGAAAATATCACTTACAAAATAAATAGCATATGTGCAAACAGGTCAATTTATGTTCATAAAATAAAAGTATGACTAACATATCTACGCTGCAAAACTTCCTCCATTCATGCTTACCTGAAGTGAAAAGTAGAATATCGCCATAAATACTGCTTAAATATTCTTTGTATCCCATTTCAAAGTCTGACGCTTTTTCTGAAACATAGATGCGATGCATTATATAACAAATGAAACACAAGTCTTCAACTTAACTGAACCAAGTTCTTTGATACATTTATGCACTTATATAACAAGCTGATTTCCGGTGTTTTATATTTGCGTTTTGAATACAATTCTTGTTTCTATTTCGCGAATGCCAACGGTTTTTATTACATTCGACTAAGTCAAGGTTCGGCCTAGACAGACACAGATTATCCTGCATAGACAGACACAGATTATCCTGCATACCACAGCACAAGAGCTCTGCGACAGCCTTGTTCGATCCCACAAAAGTCGTTGTCTTCAACAAAAAGCGGCAGCTGAACACCGTGCTGTTTAACTTGGCAGCTCTTGTGTTAAAAAACGAACACGGATCACGGTAAAAATCAATCGAACAGTCGCCACTAAACCGAGATTCAGCAGGACAATCGCCCTTATCTTCTCCGCTATAGTTTTCATGATGCCGGATGAAAGGAAAGCTTTTACTTCTGTCCATTCAACAAATTGCCGCTGCAAGGCATTAAATACGTACGTATTAATAAACATTTATACATACGTACGTTATATAGTTTTTTGTCAACGAACTCAACCCGCAACGCAATTATAGAAAAACATGTTTGACGGCCAGCAAATTTATGGTCGAACGCAGCATTTGTGTAGTTGGTTTTTCTCCAAAAGATATGACCAGGCCGGGATTCGAGCATCAGATTTATTGCTCACGCACGAGTCAAACACGATACCGTTGTGCAGTACTATATGTGCACGAGCCTGTATCTGGCTTAACATTACACACACTTTGCACATACACATCTACACCACGCATACCTTCAGTATGCTCACAAAGTATGCGAATATTCCCCATTTTGGGCGGTCGAACCCGGATGTCAGTCTAGGAAGGAACCGAAATATCAGACCTTTTTACTAAGCAGCTGGAAAAGCGGGTTGCGGATGCTTTCGAACTAGCGACCTTCCGCGTGTCAGGCAGACGCTGTTACCACTGCGCCACGTAGCGCGCCTCTCCAACTGCATTTTTCGACGACTATATGTCGACCGTATGCTGCCAGCTAGCATACATACAGTGCACTGCACTATATTGCATGTGCACCTAACGGACAAGCATGTCTAACATGCTTACACCGGACACCGAATCTAAGCCTCTGGGCACGGTAGGCTAAGGGTTCGCTGGTTGGGAAGGTGGGTAAGGATACTCGGTTAAAACTACTCGATTTACCCTCAGATTCAAGCCCCCGCTCGAGATTTTGACCCTGTTGAGTATTTTACCATTAAAATTTTTCTATCAGCCAAGGTCAGGGTACAACCGGAATTACAATTTACCGGAACCGGAATTTGATAAAATTCCCGAACAAGGAACGGGAAAATGAAAAATACATGCCACCGAAAAATTCATTTTCATTTTCTTTTCGAATTATTGGTAAAATAACCCTAGGTGAAGATACGTATGTATTCTCCTTATATGTTATATTTTTGATTTTCACAATCTGCGGAAGCGAAATCTATCTTGGAAGGTTTGCATACTGCCCTAATGAAATCTAATTGTTATCGTCATTTTGTAGCAAAATATCTCAATTTCCACCGACCAAATTTTAACACCAGCATTTTTAATTCCGGTAAAAATTAACCGGAACCGGAAGGTGAAAAAATGTCGGTACCGAAATTCCGGTTGCACCGTGGCCTAGGTAGGTCAGAACTACAGTTTTTTACTAAGGACCCAAAAATGCGGATAATACGGGCTCGAACAAGCGACCTACGGACCCTAAGACAAACCCTTTACCACTGCGGCACGCAGCACGCCCATTCAACGCATATATCACATAAACACTAGGACAATCATGCCTTACATACCTTCTAGCCCCAATATTCCCAAGGTCGTCACCTTGAACATTCTAAGACTAGGTAAAAGTGCCCCTAGAAGGGACAGGTTGTGATATGTTTCGCTTGAAGCATGTAAGAGTTTAAACAAGGGTTAGTTAGACCATAGATCAGTACGTAATGCTTATAATATTAGCTCCATAACTTCTATGAAAATAGTTGTCATCAATATCTTTGACGACTGCCTTTCAGTGTTAACACGCTTGCGGTCAGTGAAACAAGAAACATATGGGCCCAGCGGACATCACCTATCAGCTTAATTTTAGCGTTTGTTGGGTTTTACAATGTTCAGTTTATAAGTTATCTAATCTAGCATTCTTCATTGGAAGAGGATGTTTTTTGAGTTTTAAAATATTATGTTTCTAAAACTTGATTAGTAAATATTTCAATATTGCAAGATTACAAATTGCGTCTATTGATTATCGAATAAAAAATGTCCCGCATACGTGCTCGACTATTTTAGCTACCTTTACCATGACAATTTGATGATGTGAAGTCGAGAAACTTTTCCAAATTGAGTTCTGTGCCGTGACATATTTAAGCTATTCATCTAGAAAATACAATTCAAACGTTGCTAAATATTTCAAAGAACATGTTCTGCTGGCGCTCAACTAATATTATAAGCATTACCTACTGATCTATGGTTTAACTAACCCTTGTTTAAACTCTTTTACATGCTTCAAGCCAAACATATCACAATCTGTCCCTTCTAGGGGCACTTTTACCTAGTTGTAAACACTAGCGTCTTTCAATGATTTCGTACTGTAACTTTTATCACACTAGCTAGCTCATTTCCATCACTTTTAAGCAACACACGATAATATTTTAAACCTTATAAATGTTAACGTTTAGCAACCAATTCAACTATTCAAAACTTTTGGCCAACGGATTAACAAACGAAACTTTTGACCAGATTTTTGTCTAGACTTAGGTTTAGACTTAGTTATTGGCTAATACTTATGCTGAGGCTTTAGACTCCTTAGGAATATGCTTATACTACTGTTACGCCCTACAAAGTAACATTAGTCTTACAGCGTGCAAAATTGTCTTTTTGTCTTTCCAAAAATTTCGAGAGATATATCCCCACACATTACTAAAATGCCCGTTGAAAACAATCAACGAGAAATCGACAGTTGCCAATTAATTGGAATCTGATTTAAATCATATTTCTGCAACCAGTTGAGTATCCAAAAATTTCTAACGGTGGGTGGGTGGGCTGCCAAATGTTATGAAACGCAAGAATGTAAGGTAGGGAGTTTTGTCTTTTTATCGCCAAAACCATCTGAGGGTGAAAGTTTGTAAGGTTGGGACCTTACCATTTTATATCACACAAGATTCTGCGGGAAAAATTGTTAAAATTGTAAGGTAGAGACCTATTACAAAAAATTATGCGGGAAAAATTGTTTCTTAGAAAAATTATATGAGGGGAAAAATTGCAAGGTAGGGTAAAAAGTTTATAGTTTTTCTAAATGCGCATTTACGAGGCGAGTTTTTATCTATCAGCTATTCAGGATTAAATACTAAAATTCAGTACTATTTTTTGGTTACACCGATAAATCTGGCTATAAGTAACCTTAAAACTGAAAACATTTAGTTTGAGTTTATGCCGAAACCTTAAGTATTATATTATCTTAAGAGAACTTAAATGTTTATGGCTAAATACCTTCTTCCAATTCATAATTTAGTTACCTAGTTGCAGTGAATAATATTTTGCGGCCACGGCTAGCTGACATCCGCGGCGTATTGCCCAACGGCAGTCCATGGCTGCGCCGACGTTTTAATGAAAGGGCTTTGTAATAGGGTGGTGTATTGCCAACTTTCTATTCAATCGTGCATTTCAGTTGATTATGTGCAATTGAGAAGTTGACTTGCGACAAAACGTAAACATAATCCAGATTGTAATTTTAAAATTCTTTGAATTAATTTGCTAAATAGCTTACCATTCGCAATTATAGATAAACAACGTACTTCAGTGTATTATATCTAGCCTATAACATTTTTGCTATCAGTGCATTGTACTGCAAATAGTGTCCACGGTTTGTTCGAGAAGACCTGTTAAACAAACACTACAAGCTGTTACATTGGAGGAATAAATTTCTGTTTAATTACGCACAGGTAAGTTACATTTGCGTTTAATAATACCTAGTAAATGGGTCGTGTTGTGTTAAATTGCTAACATATTTCCATAATCCGTATGTCCATGGAGCGACTTTTTGCACATAACAGTCAGCTGGAATGCTATCAATTTTATTTCTGGGTGCATCTCAGTGTGTCTGGTCAGTAAACTGCTATCTCTCGTTTGTGATTGAAAAAAAATTGAAATGAACCGTTATATAATTGTAATGGTTTGTAGTATCCTATTCGTTTATTAAGCATCGTGTCCTAAAGTTGGAATCGGAATCGGTATCGGCCTCGGTAAAAATTTTGGTATCGGCAGACATCTATATAAAATTTAATTTTTGGACACAACACCATAGTTGGGCGGTCTCAGCAAATCTTGGAATGGGATAGACCTAAGAACCCAAGAAGCGATATGCAATCACAAAATTTTCCTTGGATCGCAGCTTTGGTCCAGAAGTACTACGTAGCGCACTACGCCTTCGAACACGAACAGCGAACGATTGTGGAGCACCGTTACCTTGTTATGCAGCGATTTGAGAAACAGAATGACCCATCCTGTTACCCCAAATTATAATTTTTGAAAGGAAACCAAAACACTGAGTTTATTGTGACAAAGTTCAAATATTAGCATTTTCGCGTTTAAAGCATTTAAGGTATCGTGTAAAAATATAGGTCATCCGCATTTATAACGTCTATATACGTACGTTATGCTAAAAAATTCTCCAGTCTATTCGGTTTGCCGGGATAAAAACAACTAGCTTTGAATTAGGGATGTACCGAGGGTGTTTTGAGACAGTGGGCTAGCGGCGATTTTTTAGGTATATTGTATGAAACGGTAACTCAGTGCAGATAAAAATATTCAAACGTTAGAAAATCTTATTTTTTATGTCCGGTATCGGTTATAAATTAACCGAGACCGAGATTAAAAGTCTCGGTACGCCCTAGAAATTTGGGAGTTTATTTCACTTTAATAACAATTCCAGACAAGCTGAAATTTCACAGAGAATAACACTTTTCACAATTGGCCTCTAAAAATTCTGATTGGCCCCTTAAAATTTGTGTTTAGGGGCCAATTGGCCACTAATATTGTGATGAACAAAACCCTGGTTGGGTCACAATTCCTGTTCCGGCCGGAATTCCTGCATAAATTCAATTCCCGTTTCTGAATTTAAAGATGCAGGAACTGGACTTTTTACGTTTTTGTGGCAAATTATACATAATCATTAGAATATTTGAAACTCGTATTTGGAAAATTGTTATTTCGCACAATCTTGTTAATAAACTGTTACTGATGTGTTTTCGCAAAACTTGATTGTGAAGTAGCTCAAAATTTGTTTAAGCCATTTTTAGTAAAATTTTTTGAAGTCTAACAGTAATTCGGTGAGCTAACTATTCGATAATTGGTTTTGAAGGTTTGTAGAAAATTTATTCAGATTGCCCGCACTCAAAAAAGTATTGCTGAAATTTGATTGCTTGTAACCCTAATAATTACTGAAATATTGCAAAAGCGCCTGAGTTAGGCTTCTCAATAATACTTATATGCAAATTATCTATTAGCTAACTACTCAATTATCGGTTTTAGACGTTTGTAAACAATTTATTTAGATTCCTCGCACCCAAAACCTTGAGTAAACCCAAATAATTGGTTAAATATGTAATTTTATAAGTACTAATTTTGTGTTGTCAGTTAAGCTAATATGCAAATTAGCTATTAGCTAACGATTCAATTATCGGTTTTGTAGGTTTGTAAACAATTCATTCAAATTCCTCGCACCTAAAATCCGTTAGTGCTGAAATTATATTGCTTTTAATAATTACTTGAATATTGAAAAAAGTCGTAATTTAGGCTTATATATAAACTATGCTTATATGCAAAATTATCAATCATCTAACTACTCGATTATCATTTTGGAGGCTTGTAAACAGTCTATACAGATTCCTCACACCCAAAACCCTTTAATGCTGAAATTAGATTGCTTCTAACTTTTAATAATTATTGAAATAATGTATAAAGTCCTAATTTAGGTTTAATTAATTATTGAAATTAGCCTGTAGCTAATAAACGGCCTAAAATTTTAAAAGCCCAGTGCGAGGTTAACACCCCGGAATAATTGGCTTTCAAACAAAAAAACTTTATCAAAATCGGTTGAACCGTTCTTGAGATTCTTTTCGGACGGACAGATGGACGGACGGACATCCACCTTTCGACCCCAGAGTACAAAACATAAAACGCTTCGCGAAACTCCGGGCCGGTTTTGAAGGTTTGTAGGCAACTTATTGAGGTTCCTCGCACCCAAAAACTGCTGAAATTGGATTGCTTGTAACCGTAATAATTAGTGAAATATATGGCAAAAAGTCCTAATTTAGGCTTATCAATTATGTTAATTTGCAAATCAGCTATTAGCTAACTATTCAATTATCGGTTTTGAAGATTTGTAGACAATTTATTCAGATTCCTCGCGCCCAAAAACCCTTTATTACTAAATTACATTGCTTGTAACAGTAATAATTAGTAAAATATCTTTAAAAGTCCTAATTCGGGCTGAACCAATTATGCACATTAGCCTGTAGCTAATAAATGGCTTAAAATATTAAAGCAATATGGCGAGGTTAACACCCCAGGATGACTGGCTTTCAAACAAAAAAAATATCAAAATCAGTTCAGTGGTTCTTGAGATTCTTTTCGGACGGACAGGCAGACAGGCATCCACCTATCGACCTTCGAGCACAAAATATAAAACGCTTCGCGTAAATTTGTAGGTTTACAGCAGGATGCGACGGGATACTCAGCTCCAGTTCTTGCAAGAAATAGACTCCGGCACCTAGGGTGCAACCGGGATTGCAATTTACCGGAACCGGAATTTGAAAAACTTACCGGAACCGAAAATGCAAAATACATGCCACCGAAAAATTCATTTAAATCTTCTTTTTTTGCTGTATTATTGGTGTGCGTAATAACTTTCGTATTCACTAAATATGCTATTTTAGATTTTCTTCATCTACGGAAGCGAAATCTACCTTCGATTGTTTATTTTCAGTAATTGTTAAGCAGGGTGCAACCGGAATTACAATTTACCGGAACCGGAACCGGAATTTGAAAATTTTACCGGAACCGGAACCGGAAAATGAAAAATGCATTTCACCGAAAATTTCATTTTAATCTTATTTTTTGCTCTATTATTTGTGAAATAACCTTAGTCGAACATAGGTATTTATTTTATTTGTTGTATTTTAGATTTTCATCATCGACTGAAGTGAAATCCACCATCAATGGCTTATATTCGGAGTACAAGTGGCTTTCAAAAGAGATTCTTAAAAATTAGCAAAGTTAAGAAAACGGCCAAATTATAATACCGGAATTTTTAAATCCGGTAAAAATTTACCGGAACCGGAACCGGAAGGTGAAAAAATGCCGGAACCGGAACCGGAATTCCGGTTGCACCCTGTTGTTAAGGTTTATATACGAAACTAAGGAAATCTATACTATTTTATCGTCATTTTTAGTAAAATGCTTAATTTCCACGATTAAAACTAAATACCGGGATTTTTATTTCCGGTAATATATAATTTACCGGAACCGGAAAGTGAAAAAAGGCTACCGGAACCGGAAAGTGAAAAAAGGCTGGGACCGGAATTTCGGTTGCACCCTGGTATTCACGATCGGAACAACAGAGCTGGGAAAGCAGGTTATTGGTGGATTCAAACTAACGACATACGGTTCCTTAGGCAAACGCGCTGTTACTCGATATTAACAATTTGTTCAGATCTCTCACACCCAAAATCCGTTTAGTATATAGTGAATTTGATTGCTTGTAACCCTGATAATCAGTGAAATAGTATAGCAAGTCCTAATTTTAGCTCAACTAATTAAGGTAATATGCAAATTAGGTATTAGCTGACTATTTAATTATCGGCTTAACTTTCTTTTGTGTAATAATTGTAGAATGACATCGAGTGTTGTGGATGTTATAATGCCTGGATCAACACCGGGAGACACAACACTGGGATCATTGAAAACTTCATCAATTGATGAAATGACCTCATCTAATGCTGTCACTGCGACAAACGCGGCTGACGACTGGAAGAAACATCTTAAACTGCCGCCCAAGGACCGTCGAATTAGAACAGCTGTAAGGCTTCTTTTTATAAGACAGTACGCTAAAAGGTGATCCAATTGCCATTGGAACCCGTGATATAAGTAATCTCAGTCAGCCGATAGGTATAATACACATGGTATTAGTGTATCAAGTATATACGTGTATGGTTTAAAAAATTGTACGAATGTATTCAGGATGTGACAAGCACAAGAGGAATTGATTTTGATGATTTTTGTCTGAAACGCGATTTGCTCATGGGCATTTTCGAAAAAGGTTGGGAGAAGCCAAGTCCGATCCAAGAAAGCAGCATTCCAATGGCAATGCTCGGTACGTATGTACGTTGTGTTTACTGGTTATGAAATGAACGACGGAAGAAGAAACTATTGACTTGCAAAACATTTTGTGAGGTGGTCACGATCCATTTCTGATGTCATGTTCCGGCATTCAATAAACGCAGGAACCTGAATTTTTATGGTGTTGTGCCAAATGATGGACATTAAAAAGTTTTGTACAAGCAATATTGCGAAATGCTAGAAATAAAAGTTTCAGGTAACCAAAACCAAAATTGTTACCAGTCCCACTAGGCCTTTGGGTTAAAAACGGAGTTCAAGCCGGGATGGCACCGAATAGTTCTGAGGTTTGTGACGTTAAACAAAAAATATCGATTCATAGGGCAAGTTTAAAATTTTTATTGCTTAAAAGTGAAAAAACGTATTGTCGAACATTGTTGGATTCAAACATATTGTCGACCATTGTTGGATTCGGCTTTTTTACAAGCGAATCCGAATCCCAAGCACAAATTTTTGCCGAATCTGAATCCGAAACTGTTGCCACCCTGGTTTAAACACGACTTCAGTTCACTCAGATATGACCACCCACAGCCTTAATATTTTACAGGCAGGCGCTGGCCTTCGAGCTCAGGCCGTTTAAAACCGGTTTAAACCCTGTTTCGATGGTTGCGTTGAATTTTCTGATCCGTTACGTAACAGACTAATTACACATTAATCAGCTTTCCTAAATTACTGTTTGCATTATATTTACATGCAGTACACCCACATACATAACATTTATGTATAGTAAATCTGGCTTCTCCGCAGCTTGAAAATTTCCGCCGGGGGGCGTTTCCTGGGGGCCCCCCAGGAGTTTCCTGAGGGGCAGCTAATTTTCCTGCCCCCCAGATGATCTGGGGGTCCTGGGGGGCAGGCTTAAAATTTTGCAAACCGACTTTTTGGACCATTTTTTTATTCTAGATCGTGTTTCCAACTCAACTGAAGATAACTCATCGCTTAACATGACGAAAATTCCCCGCAAACGCTAATAACAATAATTCTAACTAATATTACTGACAACTTTACCAGAAGTTGAAAGAAGCACAATTATATAAAATATAGATAATCTATAATTGAAACTGTGATTAACATATATTTTATATATTAGTCACAGCTTCAGTTTATCATAAGGCTCAGGCGGGCTGAACTTGCTGCTGCAAGGTACTTTAGAATGCTGTATGCCCTGAAACGGTCTTTATATAATTGTGCTTTTTCAGTTCATTATTGAATTGTACTAGTTACTACCGGTATTTGTAACGCTATTAAAAAATTATGAGTGCTCAGCGTAATATAAAATCACATTTTGCCGAATGTCCGCCTCAAAAAAGTCCTGGTCTTTATGTTTTAACATTGAAAATTTTTGGCTTAAAAAAGTCCTGGGTGCCCCCCAGCAAACAAATTTGCTGAAGGGCATTTTGCTGGGGGGCGGCCGAAAATTCGCCGGGGGGCCGTTCCTGAGGGCGGCAAAATTTTCGCCGGGGGAAAATGAAAATTTCGAAAAGTGCTGGGGGCCCCCTTCGCTGTGGAGAAGCCAGGTAAATACAAATCCCTTATGTGGGGCAGAAATCAGACAATCAACTTCTCTCGAATTTACGTTGCAATTTTTACCTCATAAGTAAGCTAAATTTTTTTCTGCACACTAACTATCTGAAATTTTTGTCTAATGGGCACTTTTTGGGCGGCCGAAAATTCGCCGGGGGGCCGTTCCTGAGGGCGGCAAAATTTTCGCGGGGGGAAAATGAAAATTTCGAAAAGTGCTGGGGGCCCCCTTCGCTGTGGAGAAGCCAGGTAAATACAAATCCCTTATGTGGGGCAGAAATCAGACAATCAACTTCTCTCGAATTTACGTTGCAATTTTTACCTCATAAGTAAGCTAAATTTTTTTCTGCACACTAACTATCTGAAATTTTTGTCTAATGGGCACTTTTTGTGGTTATCAGTATCGGCACTTCAAAAAATTGTCGATTCTGTGCCGATACTTTTTCCACATAATAGAGAGTTGGAATGATATCAATTTCATTGGTTGGCGTTAATCGGTGCGTGTGACCATGGGAAGATCTCGGCAAAAATTACGATTAAATTTTATTTTGCTCCTACAACTGTTTTAATATCAGGCGATACCAGTACCGATTCCAATCTTAATACGTGGTGCTAAAACCACCGTTAAGATTACTACCGGTTGCAGTCTACCATTGTGCACACGTACGTTCTGTTTGCGGAAGCTTTCGCGTGTTATTTAGTTTTGCATTTGTTTGTAGGCCATGACATATTAGCGCGCGCAAAAAACGGGACCGGTAAAACAGGTGCGTACGCGATTCCGGTGCTCGAAAAAATCGATCCTGATCAAAAGGCAATACAAGCAATGATTATTGTGCCGACACGAGAGCTGGCGCTACAAACGTCACAGATTTGTGTTGAATTGAGCAAACATTTGAAGCTTAAAGTTATGGTGACCACAGGCGGCACGGACCTCAAAGACGATATTATGCGACTCCAAGGAACAGGTGTTTTATTTAAGTATCTTTCTTGCTGTATCGTTAATGAGACCAATTTATGCATAGCAGGAATGGGCGGTCTCGGTCAATTTTTGATCATTACCGAAAAAAATTTGAATTTTTAAAGTAAATTAGTTTTGAAGTTTTTTTGCGGTTTTCAAAATTTTTTTGTGATTTTCTTAATATCTATCTACTCGTAAATATTGCGTAACCATGAAAACTCTACTCAGTTAGGAAACTTACATACCTGAATTTCAATGTGATTGTGTTGCTGCTTGCTGTTCTGTTATGATAGAATGAATTTTAAAAAGATTTGATAGTCGCAAAAGCATAAAACTGCATGAGCGAGTGTATGTATTAGCACAAAATGCGCAAGCAACAGCAAAATCCTAAATAATACGTAGTATTATAATATAATTTGCTCACAATTCGCGAGCCCAAACATCGCTACATCAGTGGGTCTTGTGAAAACAGCAATAAATTATCATTAATTCGTCACTATGACTGCTACAAACTTTTAAACTAGTGTTGACTATTGGCAATTGACATAGCTAACGGTTAACTGTGATTAACTTCGACTTTATAATATAGGTTCATCCTGCATTTGCTAAATTCTCTACTTTCGGTCTCGGTTACAAACACCTATACTGAGGCCGAGACCTGCTAAATCCCGAGACTTGCCGAGACTGAGACTCCCATCCCTGAGTTAGAAGACATAGCAAATGATATTGAACTAGCGTGATTCAGTTAGTTTTCATCGAAAACTTAATATTCGACTCGGTCACCTGCCGGAAGTTCTTAAAGATATATAATAATGCTTCGGTGGCTTATTTTAATCAGTTTAGTTTAATGTTGGAATATGTCGTTTTTTAGCTTGTTTTTGCAATTTGTTGTCGGTTTCCATATCCGGTGAAAAATGGTACCCGTTTCCACTGTAGAAATGCCTGAAGTTTTGCTCTTTTTGCTCAAAATTAGTACGTATATAATAATTCACGTGCGTGTACATCTCGCAATTTTTCATTGTAGATGTGTTACACTGCAATTGTTCAATATGAAATAAAAATAAATTCATCCAAAATCTTAAAAATTTCTTTGTACGATCCGTTTGTGTCTTTAAAATTTTTGAAAGTCTGTTGAGTATTTGCATACCTGGGTTGGCCGGACAATAAAACAGCATCCGTTTCCGTTATATTTACTATCCGTTTCCCACACTGACTGATTGCTTGGTTATAATTTTTAGTTCACATGGTAATTGCCACTCCTGGTCGCATTTTGGATCTTATGGATAAACGAGTTGCATTAGTTGAAAAATGCAAAGTGATCGTTCTCGATGAAGTGAGCATATCCCTTGATTCATTGAAGTTAGGGAAGGATTTTTATTTCCATTCAAGTAATGGTGTAGCAAGTGTTTTATGTCTAGTTTGAACCCATGACTTTGTCAAACATATTACTTTTTTAGTTTTGACTGTCGTCATAATAATGCTATGGTGGTTGCCCTTTTTAATTTAGGCAAAAATGAAATCAAGACGGTAGTGAACCGTGGGCAACAGCTAAAAAATAACGCTCTGCAAGTCGAAAGTATTTTTGATACGGTCCAGCGCTTTTATCACCGAATATATAACTGCAACTTTTGTAAATTCACATTGTTGGTTCGAAGTTTTAATACTTTGAAAATATATCATATATCAATATTTTCAAGGCTGACAAGCTGTTGTCTCAAGACTTCAAAGGCATTCTTGATCGTGTTATTGGATTTCTTCCTATCGACCGACAAGTCATGATGTTCTCTGCAACGTTTCCTTATACTGTTGAGGGATTTATGGTAAGAACGCTATTGAATGGGTTCGTTACGCCAGTTTGAAATAGGAAAGCATGGCTGTAAAATTCTGCATTACTATGTACGCTAACTGTGGAGCTTCATGTTTCCATATTACTCTTAACATTAGAAAATTACTTAAATTGTGTGATTTCGTATATTTATAGCAATTCGTTTTCGGGCCGGGTGAAGAATCCTTGTATTTTCACGTCGCGCAGTAGAAAAATTTTAGAATTTGTAGAATTATATTGAAAATTATTAATTTTTGTTTACAGAAGAAACATATGAAAAATCCGCACACAATAAATCTCATGGACGATTTAACGCTACTTGGCGTAACGCAATTCTACGCTTTTGTACAAGAGAAACAAAAGGTTCACTGCTTGAATACGTTATTCCGGAAGGTAAATGATGTATAATATTTGCAGTAGCTGTTATTTGTAAGTTGCTAATAGCAGGGTGCGACCGAATATTTGGCTCCGTGAAAAATCGACATCCGGCTCCGGTATTTTAACGTGCCGGATGTTTTTAAAATTTGAAAAATACTACCATGGAACTGATTGACTTAGTTTTACATATTTTTCTGTCATACGGGTAATGTAAATGTTTTTAATGTGTTAAATGCATCGACGGGTGATGTTATATTTTGTTACTTTAACCCTTTAGTTACCTTTATCCACCGAAGGAAGAATTGTTAGCTACATTCTGATATTATTTGAATATCATCGATCAGGTTTCCAACCGGAACCAAATTTTGCCGGCCAGGAACAGGAATTCAATCTTTTTCCAGAAACAGGTACCGGTATTTGAAATATTTTTTATCACCGAGAATTGTTATTGGACTTTTTAGAAACTTTTCGAAACATGACTTATGCGAATTTTCAGCTGTTTCATCACCAAGCTTTGCGAAAACACATCAGCAACGGTTTGTTAATAAAATTGAACTAATTACAAAATCATTAGTTTTGAAACAAGATTTTGTAAAGACAGTTTCCAAGTTTTGAAACAAGATTTTGTAAAGACAGTTTCCAATAGTCAAATGATTATGAATAATTTGCCGTAAAAACGTAAGAATTCCGGTTCCTGCAACTTTGAATGGACTAGGTTTATATGTAAATTAATTATCCGGCTCCAGAAGGATATTAAATTATCCGGCTGCGACATTTTTTAGTATTCGGTCTACCATGCTACAAAGAGCGTTGGCCTGCCTTTTGATTGCAAGTAGACAGCAATATGCGGTTGTGTTTGACAATCTATGATTTACGTTAAAATTGTAAAAAGTATTTGATGCTTGTGGCCATACAGTTTTTGGCTACAATGGAGTCATTTTTCTGGAGGTCCAATGGTATGTTGCTTTGCTTTTATTATTTCATTCCAAACGCTAATATTTGGGGAGATTTCTATTTTAGTGTATATATTAGTTTGATTTCAGTTGCGCATTAATCAGTCGATAATTTTTTGTAATTCGACGCAACGCGTGGAATTATTGGCGAAAAAGATTACAGAACTCGGCTACTCGTGCTATTATATTCACTCACGGATGGCGCAGACACATCGAAATCGTGTCTTTCACGATTTTCGCCAGGGCCTTTGCCGCAATCTGGTTTGCTCAGGTGAGAATGCGGGAGCTTTTTGTGTTGGATTCTAAGACCGTGTGGACTCATTGTGACATTTCGCAGCAAAACAGGCTTGTTCACTATGAGCGGAATTGGGCCATTAAAACAGCATATAATCATACACTTTTATTTCAGTGCGCACTGACCCTTGGTTTAATGCGTCATTTTTCAGTTGACAACTCCGTTATGGAAATGTAACCCAGCGCACCAATAAGTACGTATTATACTATTTGCAGATTTACTGACGCGCGGTATTGATATTCAAGCGGTGAATGTTGTGATTAATTTTGATTTCCCACGAAACGCAGAAACCTACTTGCATCGCATCGGACGCTCAGGGCGCTTTGGACATTTGGGTATCGCAGTCAATCTGATTACATACGACGATCGACACGCGCTGGCTCGCATCGAGAAAGAGCTCGACACGGAAATTAAACCGATACCAAAGGTAACCGCAAAACTGGAGGCCGGAGGCAAGCAACGAAATCCAGCGTACTATCAGGCATCGGCGACTTACCTCGCTGCAGGACAAATACAATCGGGCATTAAAAAATTATAGCATATGTCACAGTTAAACTGAATTTTTAAGGTCATTGCACATAGAGGTTGCCTGTTGGTTCGTTCGCTTGCACTTAATCTGTTCTATTTTAGTTACTAGGTATTCTAAGTTGCAGAGCAAATTATTCCGTTGCTATCAAAATGTGACTGCAATTGAAACCTTTAAGTTTTTGCCTTTAACGAATCACACAATTTAAATTCTATTTCATTACGCTAGTAGTGATGTTACTCTCGCAAATGTTCAACTATTGCTCGATACTATAGTGACTGAGTTGTAACCGCAAACCCACGATATTAGATATCTTCAGGTATAGAATTGGCTAATTTTCAAAAATTTGGGTCCTGTTATATATGGTTTCATAAGACTTCATATCGGAAGTTTCGAAAAAATTCTTAAAATGTTTAACTGCATTTCAAATTAAAGGTCAAGCTAATCCATGCTCTGAGAATTGGCTAGAATTGGCATGCCTCTATTAATATCATACGTTTTACAGCGTTAGTAGATTGCTAGTACAGTTTGATATACAAACAATTTTTGCTGAAACTGTGAACAATTTCAATCATGCATACTGCAACAAAACTCAAAAGTCACTCTCTTTCAGGGAAAAATTTTAGCGATTTTCCGTGGGGACCCTGATTACAAAAACTTAAATTCCAGTTCCGACAAAAAATTATCCCGATTCTGCTTCCAACCAAATGTACTTCCGATTGGAACCCTGGTAAGTAGGACAAATAGGATGGTGACATTGTGCTGAACTTGGTGAAATTTTTAAAGGCGTGATTCGAAAAATTGTTTCAATATGCGATTACGTATGTAATTTTACATTTGGTTGCAAATCCAGTGACTAACATAGCTCTTCTCAATAGTTGAGTCTGTTTTCCCACTGACTGAGCAGAAATTATGAACTATTTAGCAAATCGATCAAAAACTGTACGTCGCTGAATTTGGCATGGAAACTGCGGATGATGGTAATGATGGAGATGCAAGCACTGGTGGTACAATGGACGGAGACGGAAGCGGAGCAAAATCTGGAAACGATTTGAGCAGCAAATTGCATTAACAAACAAACATCAAAAAACTTGGCGTCTTGCTGGTAAATAAATTCCAAAAATTGTTTATTTACCATCATACAACTATAAATGTCTGTCGGGCATCATTCATTCAATTCATGTATACCAAATATCAATTACAACGGCAAAGTAAAGCAGTTTTCGTACTGCCCGACTGCGTTTGGTAGTGGGTATAACGCGACAACACAACAAGCACATAAACACATAAATATAAACCAAGTATTATACAATATGAACACTGTTATTTCAACACGTCATTCATCACGTATATACATATAAACTACAAACATATAAATACATGATGTACATAACTCTACAATTTGGAGGGAGAGTTTTTGGTTTGCAAACAACATGTGCCACCCCCTGCGTTCAAATACTGTGGCTGTGTTAACAACGTACCCACGATACTACTGCTAATATTGCCATTTCCATAGAATTAACGCCACGAACGCAAAATAATATATATGTCAATGATTGAAAACATCGGAAAGCGGTATTGCATATTCTTAGTCGGCAAACAGTTGGTAAACAGTTCGTTCATGCTATATACACAGCACACCATCTACACACCTTTCAAAACCAACCTGTCTAGCTTTTCATTGGTGGAAGGTTTGCGCTGCAGAGGGCTTATCTGATAGTTGAACGTTTTGGCATATCGAGATCTATCCCTAAACTACTACTGGACGGCTATATGGCAAGTTCAGCCAGTAGCATGTGTGTTTGTGCAATGCAATAAATTCAATAACATATGCTGGGCATAATGGTAGTTGTTTATTGCGTATTCTCTTGTAAACACAACGTCTCTTGTTTTCTACTGATGATCTTATCATTCTACGCATCACCATTGGCGAGTTACACAACGAACAATGTGGCCCCTAATGTTGTCGTGTCGAGGTGGTAAAGGTATTGGAGACTGGGCGTGACGTAAGGCGAAGTCTACTAGACAGAGACTGCTGGAAACAAGATAGCTTGACAGTGTTAAGAACCAAATAGTTTGCCAGTGCTGGAAACAAGCGTGTGACGCAGAAAAATCTGAACCATTTACGTACGACACTGGTTAAACTGTGAATTCATTGAGGTTACGTGGTTGAACGGCTGCGTTTTTCGCAACATGTACGCCTTCCAAGTGGATATAAATAATCATGTATTCACAATCATGAAATAAATATATTGCGCAAACGTATTACAATGATATATATGATATGTTACGTTAATTGCCGGTCAGCAATTTGGATGTGTGTGGTGGCTCTATAGGTCTGTAGATGGAAAACGCATAGTGTAAAGTGATACCGCGGTCTGTTATAGTACGTGTATGTAGTCTTTAACGCTAATTCCGCTGGCACTGATTGAGGAAGTGACAATGAACTGCTAGCATATAACATCGTTGTTCTGATAACACTTGACTGTGAAGAGTGTTTTTGTTAATTTGTGCTTGTGCGAATGGTATAATGATGATATTATTGCGATAAGAGATCCAGTATGATGTGTATAACATACATATTGACTTGGCGCTATTTGAAAAAAAAACGAAATGTTAGTATTTTTGGCATAGTTTTCTGCTGTATATTTCATTGACTTTTCGAAACTGAAGAAGTTTGTGTGAGGTGGCAATGGCGCAAACTGGATAATTTTTGACGACGACAGATCTGTAAAATTGAACTGGGTATCACTACATATTTCCGTTTGAAAATATGCTATCGATCAAACAGTTCGGGTAATAAAAAAACTGCTCAGAGCGTCGGTCCACCGCAGAGACTTTCTTTGCTGGAAGCTATATGTTTGGTTCCTTAGTTGGTTGTCAGCGCTGAAACAAATGTATGTTCATATGACAGTGGATATATTAATTTTGCAGTGCAAATATACGTCTCGGTGGAATATTATATGGGCGGCCACGTTTGTGTAATATCGATAATGGTGATATTGTTTCTTCATTTTTTCATCTTTTCATGTTTCCTTTTTTCATCTTGTTGTTAGTATCTCTTCCCTGGCGTTGTGTGTACACAGTCGCATAGTGCATAGTTGATCTTTGAATGAAAACAATTAGGGTAAGACAAGACTATTTATTATTATAGTAGATTAAAGTTTATATATATAAATATGTATATATAAATATATATATATGTATGTATGTATTTATGTATGTATATATCAGAAACTGTGTGTAACCAAAATATTAATTTTGGTTTGACTTCTGGTGTTTTCACGGTCCCGTTAGTTTTGCCAGAAAATCCATCGTTTTGACCGTTTTCAATTCATTTTTCGATATTTTTTATTATGGTTGCATGCTGGTCAGAAACGAGCGTTATTTTTAGTTTTGGTAACGTAATACGAATCTAGAATAATTCTATTCCATGTAAGACGTATGAAAACGAGAAATCGAGGTATGACAAACAAATTGGACGTTATTTTTTCGACTTTTGTTCAGTAATTTTTCAACAAATCTCCTGTACAGTTCTTTCAACGTAATTACAACTACCGGTATACTCTTTATTGTGTGATACGTTGCATTGTTATGCTCGCATGTGCCCATCTCATTTATATGTACGTACATTGTAACGCTACACAAAGTTCTGTTACACATTCACCTGCTCCTTGCCGATGTGCGTTTGCTGCCGCTTTCCTGATGTTTACAATAATGTGTTAAGTACCCTGTGGTTAGTGTTTGCGAGTGGTATGTGTTTGATTTGTGAGGGTTTTTATACCTAATTTCGGATGCAATATATAGATATAATATTGTTACATATAAGTACATAGGTAGGTATATAATAATATAAAGATATATTGTACATAGGTAATATATAGCATTGAAAAGTTTTTAGGAGTATTTCACGGCAATTGCAAAGGTTTCAGCTTGTTGTTATGTAAGGCATAAATGGTGAGTACAGTACATTTGCGTCAAGATACTTATTCATTGGTCGCCAATTAATGTTAACAAAGTTTGCTTCGAAATTAGGAATGTTTATACTACACTCTCACGTGTGCACTTTTCAGGTTTCGGTACAAAAGTAATGATGCTTGTGTGTGTATGTATATTCTTAGTTATATTCGGTCCCTTTGTGTGGCACGCGGTTTGCGCCCCCATGCGTACACTATAAAACTGTACAAGTGTCATGGAAGGAATAATTTATTTGAAAGTAATTTGTTATGTTGTTTCTAATGTACTTACTTTATCGTAAATTTATTATTTACGTTTATAAGTTTCGCCAAAAGTTAACTAACTTTATAATCTTGTATGAGTCTGCCGCGTGTCACTAATTATATATATTGGATGTGGTTCGTATCTTACATTCGTAATAGATTTTTCAAATTTAAATAAGTACACGCTACATATGTGTACAATTGTGGTAGCGTGTTTTGTATACTCTCCAAAATATATGATACAAGATCACGGCTTAACAGGGTAAACAGGCAAAAAATTTTACGCAAAATCAGCGGGGACTCTGATGATATTATTAGATGGTAATTTGCTTGCAATTAATGTGACGTAGGATGAGAATTTCAGAAGAATTATGGCTATATGTACTTGTCAGTAGTAAGAGCCAAGACGCAAAGTTGATTTTAATAAAGTATAGAACAGAATATATTTAAACGGCAGCTACTACAATTATTACCATAGACCGTGCGGTATATATAGGTACAAGCATTTAAATCCATACACGCCACTAAATTATGATTGTTTTTGCCACCAATAAACGGCTATTTTGACTAAACAAAACAGAACACAGTTCTGCAGAAATATTGTTTGGCTCAGACTGTACCGGCATACTGGCATGACCGTGGTAACAATCCTGGCACGGGACAAGTTTCGTATATTTCGATATGAGTACAACTTGATTTGAAACCGTTTTAAATTAAAATCACGGATGAAACTTAATTTTCTTATGTTGTGCCGTCGAAATGATTGCAATTTCATTACAGATACGTTTAGCGTGTTTTTTCGCTGCAACGAATTCATTGAAACGGACCAAAGTCTGTAACTGTAATTTGCGAATAGAATTTCGTTGCGTACTTATGTTTATAATAATAATAATAATAATAGTATATGCATGATTTATACGTAACTCATGTGTGAAACCAATAGACATGCGACGAAGACACGTTTGTGGTTAAGCTTGATTTTTTTTTTTCTACTTCGTTATCATGCGACATACGTAAGTGATTAGACTTGGTACGAACATAAAATTATACCGGAATCGGAACAGCAAATTTAAACCGGAATCGGAATCGCAATCGGAACTACAAATTTTGTGACTATACGGATAATTTGTATTCACACGCGTATAATATTGATTTAGGGTGTCTGTTGGCTGGCAACAATTCTCAAGAAGGTCGCATGAACAAGTTGGCAGTCAATTTTTGGCCCTGTAAAACTAAACCACAGTCAATTATTGATAAGTTAACTTATCGAAAACAATTTAATAGATAAATGATGCAGAATTTTTATACAACATGTCACAACAAGTAGGTCTAAAATTAAATTGTGGAAATTCCGATTGGTTGTGGAATCAGAATCGAAATTCGTTTTGAATCGGAATTCTTATCGGAATCGTAATTCCGATTGCACCTTGCAAAGAACGGCAATATTCTTTTACCAATTTGTTCAACAAAACCATAGGTACATCATCCATTGTTATACGTCATTCATAGGTGTTGGTTTTAAATGTAGACACAATTTTTGAAAAAAATGACCTGTTGTGTAAAATTTAATGTTACGTTCCGAAGAATCGACTTTTCATTAATTCATAAATTTTAAAGGGTGTTTGAACGGCTGCTATCTTGTTCATGTCTATTGAATATATGTTGAAATTTAAATAATTGTCGTGTTTTGTGATTGTTTTGGATTAACTTCGCCGTAGTATATGTACGAACGCAATTTATGCGTTACAGTTTATATTTTGTTAGCTAGCAAGCTAAACTAGGCTAGCATGCATGCATGCTATGTCGTCCGCGCAGTTCACTGCTGTAATTGCATACATTCCTGTTATTCAACAAATTTACGCATATATAAATATTAATACGTATATACAAAATCTGTGGTTTGCTTGCTTTTGTTTGCAACAAGATTTTGTAACTTGAAAAAGTCTAGCACTTGTCCAGATTAAGTCTGTAGCCCTTGTTTTGAAATTTTGTAAGTAACGCTGTGCTGCTAATATCACCCCCCACGTTACTCGCGGAATTTTTATATGCATTATAGGAAAAGCAAAGTAAAGCTGTAAGACCACCGAAGTATATATGCGTAACGTGAACGTATCTTCGTATATGTATGTGCAGGCAGTCATTTGAGCCAAATTATTTTGTGTAGCCTTATGTACGTGTAGTATATATATAATGTAATCTGAATGAGTGTGATTCAACTTTATAGTGCCCGGTTTCAGGGTACGACTCGTTCATTTGCTGTGTTCCACATGATACGTATTAAGTCGGGGGTCGGTGTTGCAACTGAAAATGGATTTTGCCGACTGCCGAGGAGTATGTTGTAATTCTATAATTTCAATTTTAAATTTAATTAATTCACTAATGCCCCGTTTGCAATCATTTTATCAACGGTGCCACAAAATCGCTTATAGGCCACGACTGTTGCGACGCCCATTTTGCGATGGCTTCGTAACAGTTGTGGTCTGTAAGAGATTTGGAGCGTCGTTGACAAACTTACTGTGAACAACGCATAATTTTAATTTTATATCTGTCTCTGCCATGGTAAAATACTACTTTTGCTTTTTGTGTATCCGTTTTCAGGTGCATCATTGAATACGTATTGATTTTGTTCAGAAATTTGCCTCTGTCATTTTTATACTTTGTGTACGTCTGTCATTTGCTTATATCTGTCGGCCCTATGTGTGTAAATTTACTTTGGTATTATTAGCAAAGTTTCGTTTCAAGTATTAAGTCTTTAGCTAGCATTAGTGAAGTTGCTAATTAATTTGGAGTGCAAGAAATGTCGCGGTAATTTATTCGCTCGTATTTTGCACTGAATTCAATTTGAGCGTTTAATTTAGTGCTAAGTTATGTACAATTATATTATTAAAGCTGGAACGCCAACAGTAAGTGTAATTTGTTTAATTTTAAAATAATAACGAAACATTTCTCTAGGATACTTTACCTATAACGGTTTTTTTGTTTGTTTGTTTGTTGTACGTATCGTTTCCTTTCCCGTTTGCCTTGTTAGTTTCATGATACGTTGTGAAACTTAAGCGCAATAGCAATTCCTGTTCCCATCGTGTTGTATTTTGTGGCAATGCAAGTGTTACGCAGAACATTTTCTTTCTGATGTTGGGTCTATTTATTACTTCTCATCGCGCAAGCTAGAAAATAATAGTATTTGGCAATCTAGAATACGCGCTTTTCTGCTTTTTTTTTCTTGTAAAACTTGAAAATGTTCTGTGTTTATCGGTGCTCCGGTATTTATTCGGAATAACATTCGGTGTTTGTGGCTCTGAGCCGTCGCAATATCAGGGAGTCATTGACCAATGTGTATGGCGAGCGACAAAGATTGTGTGTGGTAGTTGGGACGAATATTGGTCTAATACCCAACGCAGTGTCTTATACGTTTTGTTTCTTGATGAAAAATGCGTTGAATGAAGTAGCTGTTGTGTCAATGCTAGGTCCGGGCGTCAATTCAACAACATTGAACAAAGTTCTGGCGAAGTTTTTGAGCCGGTGGTACGCGGTGCACGTTGTTCAGCTGTTGAGGTTGTGCTGTGGTTTTTCGACAGCGGAGTAGTTGGAGGGCAGTTGCCGATACAGGCAGAGGATATCGCTAACCGTGCTGTTTTGGCTATATTGGAGGTTGTCGTTGTTGTACCATCGAATGGTTTGTTAGCGATCATTTGTTGCCTCAGGCTGCGGATCGAAAGTGTGCGTTTTGTCAAGTGTGGGTTTGTTAATTTTTTCCATGCTTTTTTTGCATTGTGACAGATTTTAAAAAAGGTTTGAGCCCGCTTTCGACCTGTAGTCTGATGGATTTTGGTTGTTTAGCTTCCACCAGGATGCACGTTTATCAACAGTGTTTGTAAAAATACTGTAAGAAAGAACATTAGATTGGCTGATGTTGAGCGTTAACCTATCTTGCGTCCATCCTGGATTCAAGTTGCAATTTGCTTTTATTTTGTTTTTAAGAGTTTTTCAACTAAACCAAAATTTATACGTTTCTGATAGTTCGTTACTTTGTCAATCAAATTGTTTTCATCGCGTTCAGTAAAGTTTGGAGTCTACGGTTGTGAGCGTGTACCTATCAAATAGGAAGAAAAGCAGTGGTTCCAAAATTGCCAGCCACATGCGAGAACGTCGACCAACTTTCCCGTATATTTTTATCCATATGGCATTTTATCTAACCAACAATAAAATTTGGGCTTGGCTGTGGATATGGTAAATTTTGTTATGAAGTGTGTGGCGTTTTTGCAAAATCCTGGAGAGACTCTAGCCGGGGTGTACGCAATATTTAAATTTCGGAATTATTCAAATTTGCATACTTTTGCAGAATTTATCTGTTTTGCGCGTTTGGTTTTACTTTTAACATTGGCAGAAGTTCAGCGTATAAAACCAGTAAAATTTTGATTTATCATCGTTTACTACCTATTTCGCCTCACATGTAGCTTGGGCAAGTTTCGTTAACATCCGGCCCCGGTATTGTAGGGAAACGGGCACCGGTATTTTTAACTACAATTGCAATTGAATACATATCTGGCAGGGTGGAACTAGAGGTGATGAATGCCGGAGTCGGAGGTCAATTAAACTTGCTGGAGAGCCGGAGGAGAGGAGAGGTAGTAAATATGATGTTTAATTACTGAATTTTAGCCAGTATCTGCAATATGTTAAGTTGTTTCGTTTCACGTTGGGTTTCTTGGAAATTTCGGAAATCTTTCCAAAAAATATTTATAGATTTCACTCTATTTGCCTATGAAAACCATCGCGATCTCAACGACTGCCAGTGAACACGAATTCGAGGGGTGTCAACTAAGTGAAACTACAAACATTCCGGCTCCGATATTTTTAGCTACATTGCAATTGAATATATTTGTCAAACTGCAATCGGAGGTGCTAAATACCGGAGCCGGAGGTCAACGAAAATTGCCGGAGGTGAGGCGAAATTAGGTAGTAAAAATGATGGTTAATTAGTTAATTTTAGTCAATATCTGCAATATGTTGTTAAGTTATTTGGTTTTACGCTAGTTTTCTCGAAAATTTTTTCCTGAAAATTGTGACAAAAGTAAAACGAAACGCGCTAACAGATAAATCTTGCAAAATTTTACTACCGGAACCTCCGGCAAAAATTCTGCCGGAACTGGACCCCGATTTTCTATCGGAGCCGGAGACGGACCTCCGGTTGTACCCTGCTGGATACAACCGCATTTCTGTTACAAACAATTTCGAGGTTTGAAATGCAAAGAATCAAAACGTTTTTAGGAACACCGCATCACGTGGCCTCTGGCTAGCATTTTGATTGCTATCCGTACTAAGTGACTTGAATAAGGGGGTCCCCATTTTGAGTCCCAATCAATAGGAGACCGGATCCCTAATAAAAGGCCGTAAGCGGATAGAGTCTGTATACGTCAATTATTGTAGTGCTTTTATATAACTCCAAGACCAAGCTATCCATACTAAGTGACTTGAATAAGGGGGTCCCCATTTTGAGTCCCAATCAATAGGAGATCGGATCCCTAATAAAAGGCCGTAAGCGGACGTCAATTATTGTAGTGCTTTTATGTTACTATAAGACCGAATGAAGTTCCGTTCGAAATTTCAAAGCATACTTTTTTGAAAGTAGGTACATTCCTAAGTATAACGTTGCATTATCAATCAAGCTTTTGATACACGACAAATAAACGTAATTCAACGGGTTAAAAATAAGTAACAGTCCATATCCGACTAACAGGTGGGGGTACCCTCTGGAGAGGCAAAATAAATATCAGTTCTTATTCGGGTCACTATAATCCGCTTATGGTATATCCGATTACATCAACCCCTTTATTGCTTGCCTACACATTACAAATGGGCACCGGATATGAAAAATATCCGGATATGTATCCGAAATGAAACGTGTATCCTGATATATACGGATATCCGGCAAGAATTACCGGATATGAAAAAATATCCGATGCCCATCACTACTACACATAAGATAATACTAGTGATGAAAGTATATTTTGCCGGAAGTATTCGTGCCGGTCAGCAAGATGTTAAGCTGTACCGCACCATTATCACGTATCTAAAGGAACATTTTGATGTTTTGACGGAACACGTGGGAAATCCAACGCTACAAGAAAACGAATTACTAGAAGGTATTAATTTCTATATCTGTTTAGCGCGTTTCATTTTACTTTTGTCACCATCTTCACTTAAGAATTTCCGGGATTTCGCAGAAAATTAACGTAAAATCAAACAACTTAAACATAATATTGCAGATATTGGCTAAAATTACCATATTATTTATAATTTTTACTACTTAATTTCGCTTCACCTCTGGCAAATTTCGTTGACCTCCGCCTCCGGTATTTTTTTCCGGTGGCACCCTTTCAGAATGCGAGCTTGTTCGCTAGCGTTTACGATTTTGATTTATATAAACGCTTCGTGTTTATGGATAAACTTTTTTACTGTTTTAGTTCGAACACAAGCCGAACGAGATAAATTGATATATGAAAGTGATATGGTGAAGTTGAAACAATGTGATGGTAAGCATATGAACAGTTGTTAACCTGCTTTTAATTCTTCTCAAAACAAAATATTCCGGCTGCGAGAGCTTCGGTAGTACTATAGTGACCCGAATAAGAGGGTGTAATAAGAGGGGTCCCCATTTTAAGACCCAGTCAATAAGAGTCTGTATCCCTAATAGTGTCCGTAAGCGGATATAATCCCTAAACCCTAATTTGAGTCCATAAATGTCAATTATCGCTAATTGAAGCGCATTAATAACTCCAGTACGAAATAAACTTGAGTTCGAAACTTTAAAGCGTACTTAACTTTTTAAAGTAACATTCCAAAGTATAACCATGCATTATCGCTCAAGCTTTTGATGCAAGGCAAAAAACGTTTAATTCAGCGGATATATAGCTGCAATACGGGATATATATCAGTGAGGAAGGGTGGCGGAGGGCTGGTTGAATATAAATCACAGTCTGTAACCGAATAACAATGGAGATACTCTCTGGAGAGGCCAAATAAATATCAGTCCCCACCTCTTATTCGGGTCACTATATTTAAAACTGAAAAATATGTGCACCAGTTTTTTTAATTGAATGCGAGTAAAGAGCCTATTTAGCTGCAAATAGTCACTTGGCCCATTGCGTAGTTGAACATTTATAAAATAGTGTTTACTAGTCAACGTGGTTACAATATTTGAAACCTACTTATCATATTTGGACCTTCGCTCGTTTATTTGTTGCCTAAAACGTTCCGCACTGCTTTGTACAACACTGGATGGGTTCGAAACATCACCGGGTAAAATTTGTAGTTAATATAACTTTCGTGTAATAGTTTTTGTTTCACTAAAAAGAAAAGCTGGAACGCTGTCTGAATTACGTATGTTGGGCATGCCAGCTTTAATAATATAGATGTCCAAAGGGCTTCTTAGCCATACGCTGACGCAAGTGTAGCCCCTATCACAGTGTGAGCTTTCAATATGCCTTCTGTTGCAGTATTCTATCTGGTAAATGAAATATTTCGGGCCGTGTAAAGATCAGCGACGGAACGTTTTAACGTTTTTCCTGCGGAACTGCAATACAGTAAAAGCATAAGCTTTAGACTATTTTATCTTAGGCTTAGACTTAGGTGTAAGCTATATTACGCTTAAGCTTGGACTTACGCTTACGATAGGAATATGCTTGCGCTACTGTTACAGCCTTGTTCTACACATGGACCAGCATTTTTATGGCCGTTCAATGTCGATATCATAACGGTTTTCAGTTGTGGTCGCTGAAGTTACACAACCGTCGCTTGGTGTTGGATACGAAATTGGCTGCGCTCATGTACAAAAAACGCCAATAATTTGTCTCTATAGACCTGCCGAGGCTCCTTGCAGTAAGGATTTCGTAGAATTTTTGGGAATTTTGATGTGGAAATTGCGCGAGGACTTCCGTTTAAACTTCTACTGACCGATTTTGGACTAACAAATAATTACCAGTCCCCCCTGTTATTCGGGTTACTACAGTACGCGCGGCTAGCTAAACTGTTTTGCTTGCAGTCTTCGTACCGTAGACACAGGTGTTACTGAGACCGGACCCGCTAGAAAAATTTTGCCTTCCAAAGCAAAGTTTTGGCCCCACTTGTAACTCCTGTGAAATTAACAAAATGACCATCTTCATTCCTATGGTGTTTGATTCCGTTTAACCTGTCTACGAGTCTGTTTTAACGTTTCAGATTTGTCCGCAATGATTGCAGGGGCTGTTGGTGACAATTTTACAGTTCTATACTATAGTCAGTTTGCCGAACTGAAGCCAAAACTATTGGACTGTATCAACAAATACGGATGGCGTAGTTTATAATGCGTCGTTTCCGGTAATTTGTGTACGCGGTGTGGAAATTGACATTCCCGAAATAAATACGTATCGCAGGGACGTATACAAAGCCGCGTGGGAGGGATATTTAACCCCAGAATTCGAATGCGATAGTCGCGGTTTGCAGGTTGTGTAGGATTGGTATTTGTTTAGTTCTCAGCCACTAGTATTAATTTAGAAGGAGAAAGTTCCCCGCACAGGGTTTGTATTATGAGATTCTTACCGGCTCAGGCTTAGGTCAAGGCTTAAACATGATCTGATTGTCATGCTTAGGCTCAGGTTGATTTAAGTGTGCTCAAGTAAACAAGTATATACCGTAAGAAGTATACTGTCGCAATACTAGCCCGAAATTGTCATATCTTTCACTAAGATATGCACGGAGAAAATATAACCCTGCCCGAACGCCTCAGAGCAAGGCGAGCAAGAAAGCAACAAGATGTCTATGCTATGAATGTAGTTCTTGTATTACTGTAGCATTTCAATTAGACTTTTTAAGCCTTTAGCAACCGTAATATGTGTTCATAGACAAAATAGCTGAATAGACAAAGTTGAGAGTTGAATCCACTCAGAAGTCTAAGCTCTCAATTAGGTCTTTCAGAACTCCGAATTCTAAATTGATTAAACTTATTCTGAGTTAATTAATTACTCAACCGGAATTAAACCAACTCACGGTGAGATAATGTTTACTGTTATTAACTCAGAAATAACCAGAAATGACCTATTCGCTCGCTGATTTGATTAAATCAACTCATCTAAGTTTACAGTATAGTGACAAGACTTTGCCAGATGGATTTGTCATTTTGCCTAAAAAATTTTCGCACAAATTTTATTGAATGGAGAGCGTATTTTTAAGTACGGGTGGCTCATGTAAAGATCATGGGCGGAACGATTGTTTGCGGTACTGTAAAAAAACGAGCTAAATCCTTCGACTAGGCTTACGTTAGGCTTAGAAATATGTTTATACTACTGTTACGACTCTGTTTTTACGTTGGTCGTACGGCTTATAATTGTTTTAGTATAGATTTGAAACGTAAAGTAGTCTGAATTTTAATTGGTTTTGTAATCAAAATTGGGAAAACGTGTCAAAATTTTAGCGAATTTTTTATATGAAAATATAGTAACTTAAAAGGAATAATTATTAATTAATCTGTCTCTAATTTGAAATGTGTCGTTATTTTCAACGTCAACTGTATTTTTGAGATATGATTATTTTTATTTGCTGTTAATAAATTTTTACTCGTCTTTTGTGAAGCGAAATCTATCTGATGAGTAATTGGTTTAGAAATTGAGAATATTAAATGCTGTTTATTGCTTCATGCTTTACTCACACATGCAAGTTTTTGCTGCGCGAACTTGCAGCTGCAAATAGCACGCAAAATTTGCATCTTTTTCATCAGCCAATGAGAAAGCGGCTGCGATAAATTTAGTGAACATGGTTATGCGTGCTCCGCTTTAATTTGAGTACGGCCTGTGGAATTTTACATCGTCAATTGACGCATACCTTTTGCTGTTTTTCAAAATCATTTCAATTGGCAACTACTGTCCATTAAAAATTTCGAATCTACAGTTGGGCTACTTGATTTAAGTATTTAACAAAAAAATTTTAAGAACGCAGAATTTTTAGGGCAGCGACTGTAAACGCTTCACTTGATATAAATTGAATTGATGGCGTCTTAGATACTAAACTGCACCGTTGGCATTTGTTGAATTAATTTTAGTTGAAAAATACTTTTATTTATAAATCAGATTACTAAACTTCTAAAAAAAGCTATGGAAATTATTCCTATAATTATTGGTCAAGGGGATAGATTAACAATATGAAAATTCAATTGACGTCTGCTGTAATTAACGTGGTCTCAATTGACGGCTGCTGTGATTTTATTATTTCATGTATAGGCGTTTATTTTTAGCAATACAAGAAATGGCAATATTAACAACAATTGACAACTGCAGTTTAAATATTAACTCTAGTCATTCCGAAGTGAACCAGAACATGAGTTGACATTACACCTGCTGTCAAATTTTACAAATTTCGATCTACAACTACCCGAACATATTGAAACATCTTTTACATTCACTGATGCATGCGCAGGTACCCTTCTCTCGCTACTGTAACATAAAAATCCGCAATTGACGGTTACTGTTCATTTTACTGACAGTAGCCGTCAATTGAAATTTTATAATTTTAAATTTTTAAGAAATAGCAACACTGCTTGCTATCACTCGTAGGACTAAATCAAACGTCAATTGACGATGTAAAATTGCACAGGCCGTACTCCAATTTTAGTGGAGCACGCATTATTCGCACAGGTGAACTAAAATTCTTAACTATGATTATTAATGAATTATTTGCAGTTGCGTTTTTCGAACGTGATTTTGGACAAAACTTGCAGGTGCAAGTTGCAGCTGCATGTTCTCGCAGCAAAAACGTGCACGTGTGAATAGAGTTTCATTGAGAAATCAGCGACCACGAACAAAGCATATATAAATTGTTGGAGGGTCTGTTGCTTGCTAGCCGCTAAAATGTCAATATTCTCGTCCCATGTTGCTTTAAAAGCCTAAATACTGTTTTTGCGGACTGCAATAGAGTGTATAAAGCTTAAACTTCAGATTATTATTTGAAAGGGTTATCCATATGCTTATACTACTGTTTACGCCCCTCAAAATAACGTTAGCCATATTTTCAGATGTTCAGTTTAAACCCGTCCAGTTTTGTGTAGGCCACAACGTTTTCAAATCGTTCACAAATCGTTCAACTCGTAAAATGTTTGAAATTATAGTGTATAAGTATGAGTATGGGTATCCTAGTATGTGCCAATGTTACTTTAAAGGCCGTCCCATTTTCCCGGGACAGCAATGTACCAGGAGTACATTCCAAAAATATAATTGTGACAGATGAGACAGGGGGACAGATGGGACAGTTGCGACAGTTGGGACACTTGGGACAGATGGGACAGTTGGGATACTTGGGACAGTTGGGACAGATGGCACACTTGGGACACTTGAAACAGTTGGGACAGATGGGACACTTGGGACAGATGGGACAGTTGGGACAGATGAGACAGTCGGGACAGATGGGACAGTTGGGACAGATGGGATAGATGGGACAGTTGCGACCGTTGGGACACTTGGGACAGATGGGACAGTTGGGACAGATGGGACAGTTGGGATACTTGGGCCAGATGGGACACTTGAGACAGTTGGGACAGATGGGACAGTTGGGATAGATGGGACAGTTGGGACAGATGGGACAGTTGGGATACTTGGGACAGATGGGACAGATGGCACACTTGGGACACTTGAAACAGTTGGGACAGATGGGACAGATGGGACAGATGGGATAGATGGGACAGATATATATTATATATACCTACGTAAATATATCTGCCTGTGCATATGTAAACAGGAGCGCGTAAGTGTGCACTCCGGGTATATTTGTCCCGGGAAATTGGGACGGCCTTTATCGTAACGTGGGCCCTAGTATGTATGCCGAATATCTCATTAATTTTGGATTGCAATTTGACACCTGTTTCATGAGCGCTCTTTGAGCAGCTTGGAAAATTGAATTCCGGACGACTGTTCACATTCTGTGGTGTTCATCAGGGTTCAACCGAAAAAAGGCGAGCCGCAGGTCAAGAAAACAAAACTAAGTAACAAAAATTACTATTTTAATTTCCTAATTTTGACAGTAAAATCTGTGAAGTGTTGTCAAAAATTGTTTTTAAATTTCACATTGAGAATTCTCGGCAGTTAACGTACATAGAAACTCTGAACTGTACCAATAGAAAATTTCAAAAGATTTCACTACGTAAATTGCAGCAACTTCTGGTAAAAATTGTATCGGAGTCAGAAGTCGATTTTCGAGCCGAAACTCGAGGCAGACCTTCGGTTATACTTCAGACACAAGGCGCTTAAGGCTGTTTACGCTTCGAATATATTTATACTGCAGTGGTTTTTGCTCCAGCTATTTTTACGAATGAACCAGTTTTATATCGTGTTTTTCCAAGTTCCGTTTTAAAACGTGTAACTCGTGCAAATTGGAGACGGTACCGTAGCTAATATTTATTTATTTATTTATTTTATTTATTTATTTATTATTTATTTATTTATTTATTATTTATTTATTTTTATTTATTTATTTACTTATTTATTTATTTATTTTTTTATTTATTTATTTATTTATTTTATGACATTTATCGTTTCTTCAAAGTTTAAGTTGGAACTTGGCATCTGTATTGAAAGCAAATTGAGCAACGTCAACGACGGCTGATTGTTTCTGATTTTCTTCCTTGTGGCGGAAGGCACAGAGTATTGATGTTTTGAATCACCGCTGAAGATGTTTTTCAATCATTATTCACGAATGAACCATTGCTTTAAATCCGTCGACAGCTTTTTCCATAAATCCGTCCAAGTTGACTTCAAGTACAGCGTTTCCAAGTCGATCAAAATCGTTCAGTTCGTGAAATATTTGCACTGACAGTCGAATTAAAACGAGTTGTTCGTCGAAGTAGCGATCGCAGAACATAAACGTCATCATTCGATAATTTTCCCATAATGCAAGCATTAACAACGCACTGTATTTGCTGGTAGGTTGAGTTCCGGCCGGAACCGGTATTTCTATAAGCGGCATAGCGCCGTAACATCCGACGTCACCTTGAACACATCTTGTGCCCCATTTTTGAGTGAGCAAAGCTGTCGCTTGTTGGGATAAAATGGACAAATGGTTTCGGATGCGTGGAAATCCACCACAACCGTTATTTGCGAAATCAAGGGCGGTTTTGCTAGCTATGTAGCCTGTGATATCGATTTCACGGTTTCGGTTAGTGAATTTTGCTAAAAAATTGTCGTTAGGGTTCGAGCAACTGATTAGCGGTTCTAGTAGGCGGTGTTTTGACGGGATGACGTGAAGAAATGCGACGCCAGGTGTAGAGTACATCCATTTGTGAACTGTGCCTACGTAGAAATCTGCTTTAATTTCTGCCAGGTTTACGTCAATATGTCCAGCGGCTTGTGCCCCGTCGATTAGCACCGAAACACCAAAATCATGCAGGAGCTCAACCATTGGGCGAACTGGAAACACAAACGCTGATTTGCTAGTTACATGACAAAAACTAGCCAATACGGGCATGCGATGCTCACTCTTGTTCTCAAACCAACGTGACATCATTTGCAGGTGTTCGAGTACTCTTCGCAAACGACCAATCAAATTGTCCGCCGAGGTAGGGATTTTGATATTAGCCAATAGGATTCGAATACCGTAATTTAGACGTAACCATTCGTAAGCCAATAGAGACGCGTCGTAGTCGACGGAAAACGCAAGGAGCGTATCACCGGGACGCCATGGAAGACTGCGTAGCACTGTATTTGTAGCCGTATTTGCGTTGGGCATAAAAACAAAGTTTGCAGGTTCTGCGTGGAGTTCCTGTAAAAACGACGAAAAAATTTGTCTTCCAATCAGTATAGCGTACTTAGATGTTAGGTCCATGTGTAGAAAAAGTTCCATGTGAAATCTGGACACTGGAGCCCCTATAAGCTTGTATCTTACGCCAATGCGACATTGTTCGGCATTTCGGGACCTGTTTTGTGCTTGGACAAAATCGGTAATGCAACTTCCACAATAACATGCGTACACCAGGTGACTTTTGAAGGGGTAGTGTCATGGACACTGAAGCCAAAAAAGCTTCAGTATCCTGGACGTTGAAACCGAAAAGCTCCAGTATCCAAAGCTTCAGTGTCTAGGATGCTGAAGCCAAAAATGATTCAATGTCCAGGACCCTGAAGCTTTTTGACTTCAACGTCCAGGATACTGAAGCATTTTTGGCTTCAGTATCGTTGACACTGAAGACACGCATGTTATTGTGGAAGTTGTATAAAAGTGTACTCTTTTGTCGTCGCAGTTAACAACAGCGAATAAGATTTAAACCACCGGGTAGGCGTTATATCGTAAGACTGACCCTAAGACTAAAAACGCAACCTACTTTAGCGAGCGCGACCCGCGCTTCGTGCAACAATCTTGGTGCTTCTAGATTATACCACTTGAGCGGCGCAGCGTTCATTCGTGCTCGGAGTTGCCTTTGACGTTCTTTAACAATTCTTGGAGTACATCCGTAAGATGCCGTATTGAAAATTGTTCCATCAATATCGGGAAAATGTTTTGATTTCATATCGGCACCAAATTTTGTTACTTCAAATGTCCTAAACGCCGCTGCATCGTCAATAGTTGTAAGCTGTAAATTTTGTGAATTTTCCTGCAAAATACTAGCTATGTGATTTATGTCAGGTAATTGCTTTGAATTATTTGCGTACAAGATAGCAGACTCAGGCGGCTTCGTTGGGCTTTCCACTTGATGTCTGTTGGCGTTCGACGACGGCGTGATTTTCAGTTGTTTGGTATCTACATTGGTTTTTGATACATTTGATGATGTCATTGCTGCATTTGATGGTAGCCAACCGTTTACATAACCGTTCGTCTTTGATGATTCATATTCATTATCCGCCGCGTAAGCATTGTTGATTATCCCATGCTTTTCAGCTGATTTCTCTCGGCTGCTTCCGTTCTCGACTTGTTTTGCTGTTTGTTTGTTTCTTGTTTGTTTCTTCTTTTTTGCTCTCTTCGTTCCACTGTCGAACATTGCCAACAGCCTAGCATCATCGATACTGCTTATATCGCTTCCGCTACCGGCATTTGACAGTTTCCGAGTTTCCAGTCGATTCTTTGATTTTCCCACTGTTGCACTGTTGTTTTCGCCATCTGTGCAAACAACCGTTCTACAATCACTGTCACTGCTTGAAGTACTGCTGTCAGTTGAACTGCTTGATTTTCTTCGAAGCCGGCCCGGGCGAACAAATAGTCCCTCGTCGTTAACAGGATTGACCCTTAACTGTTTACTGACCCACTCGTGATGGTTTCCAGTCACCCTAATGTTAGGATCAGAGTTGCATCTTTGTAGCGGTTTAAGCTTTACTGCTGATCTGTCTTGCTGACGTCTATTTTGGCGCCGTTGTCGCAGTGGTTTTTTGCTCAGTTGTTTTCGATTTTGAAATTTACCAGAAACACAATTTTTCTCATGACAGTCTTTAGTTGCTGCTACTGATTCCATTTCTGTGCGATGGTCGTTGAGTCTTGTTTCAATTTTAGTCGCAGTGATCGAGGTGAACGCGAGTTGGAGTTGTTTGCAACGTTGACTTCCGCCAAGCGAATTTTCGTCAGAAACCGGAGCAACTACGTTTCGATAAAATCGCAGTAAAATGGCGTGCGGCAGATCGCATCTGTTTTGAAGCCATTCTGTGACAAAATTGAACGAATCGACGGTCATTTTGTACATTTTAAAATTGGTTTAAGTTGAAATATTTGAATTTTAACTTTGAATTTTGCTTTATTGATAATTTAATAGAAAAGTAGTTAAGAGCATCTAAACTGTGAAATATGGTAATTTTTTTAATTTGTGTGTATTAAATTTTATGGGCCAATGTTACTTTTAGGGGCGTAACAGTAGATTAGGCGTATTGCTAAGCCTAAGCCTAAGCGGTGCAAAAATGTGTTCTTAAGCCTACACCTAAGCCTAAGCAAAAGAATGTCATCTAGAATAAAACACACTCTTTTATAGACCCACCAGAAACCTACACGCCCCTTAAGGTAACGTGGGCCAAATTATGAAACACAGCACTGTTATTTTAATTGATATATTTACGTGTGAAAAATATCACTTTTGAGAAACTAAGCGTGTATTTTCAACTGCGATTGGCACAGATTTCAATTATCAAATGTTCTAAAGGTGACTATAACCATATTTAGGGTTTAAGTTGTGGTTACAAAACAGTGCGAAACAACATCGGGTAACAAAAATTATGTCGAATTTGCTAATTTTAATAATCGAACTTGCAAAATGTTGCTAAAAATTATTTTTAAACTTTTTTGAGAAATCTCGGAAATTAAATTTTTTTAAAATTGCACGAAAGTTGCAAACAAAACATACAAACTTTAAAAAATTACAATAATTTCACTACCGAAATAGTGGGAACGTAAGGCTGAATCCTTGATTTTTGCCGAAGCCGGATCTCGAATTGCAATCTGACTGCGATTCGACTGCAAAAGCAATTAATTGCACGAAAGTTGCAAACAAAATATACAAACTTTAAAAAATTACTATAATTTCACTACCGAAATAGTGGGAACGTAAGGCTGAATCCTTGATTTTTGCCGAAGCCGGATCTCGAATTGCAATCTGACTGCGATTCGACTGCAAAAGCAATTAATTGCACGAAAGTTGCAAACAAAATATACAAACTTTAAAAAATTACAATAATTTCACTACCGAAATAGTGGGAACGTAAGGCTGAATTCTTGATTTTTGCCGAAGCCGGATCCCGAATTGCAATCTGACTGCGATTCGACTGCAAAAGCAATCAGTCTCAATTGCAAAATCCGGCTTTAAAGATTGATCGCGATAGTCCTACAGGGTTTAAATTCGCAGTAGTCAAAAATAACTCAGTCTTGTGGTTAAAATTTTGTTTGGATTTGAATCGAATTTAAAGTTTGACGCTCTCAGAAGCAATCTAATTCCGAAAAAAGTTATTTTACTTTGAGCATGCGGTAGCCAGAGACAGCTTTGAGCTTGTCGGCCCGTAGCCAGCTGACTTTGCTTGCGAGGGGCTAAACATTTTTCAAGAGGGGCATGCAAAGGTTTCTGATGATCAGGGTGTAAACGGATAGCAAAATGACGGAAACAAATAGTGTTGAAAATAATGGAAACGGGAACGGAAACCAGATATTGCAGTATATATAAAAGTTTCAGAAATGTTTTATTTTTTGCGCACACAATTGAGGTGTGCATGTATTCACCGGTTTTTTAAAAATTCGAAAAATACGGCAAATGCGTCGAAATTTTTAAGATTTTGGATGGATTTCGTAATTTTTATCTCGTTTCAAACAATTGCAGCATATCTGCACCGAAAAATTGCGAGATACATACGTGATTTGTAAATATAATTTTGAACATAAAAATAACGAAAACGGACACCGATTTGTGCCGGAAACGGAATTCGATATCCGGTGACACCCTGCTGATGATATACAAGCAAGATTGAAAATTTTCTGGGCGAAAATTTGTTCCAGGCTCGGCTAAGCCCTTTCTGCACCCCTTGTCTGGCTGCGGACAAGTGAACGAGCCGTTTTTTGGACTGTAAATGAGCGATATATACCTAGTTTCTGTACAATTTTTAATGGTTCACACGAAAATATTGACAAAATAACTGCCAGCAAAATGTTGAAACATGAATACCGTTTATTTACTTTATAAAACACGTGTATATATTGAAACAAACCCGGACTTAATTTTAGCGAGTTTGTTTACCTACGAGAAACTTTATCCTTTCAGAATTTTAGATTATAGCAAATGTTCTAAAATTCAAATAAACTAAAAATATTTGGAAATGCAAACACTATCCGGTTAACCCAAAAGGTAAAAAACAAATATGGGGTTCTGTCATCTCTTAATCCATGGCTTCACCGTTGTCGGGAAAACGGAATTCACAGACCCTATCGAGATGCCCTTGCAGTGTAGTAAAACTCTAGTGAATTGATTAATCAACTCAGTGAACGAATTAGTCATTTCTGGTTATTTTTGAGTTAAAAACGGTAAACATTATTAAATCACTCTGCACTGCAAAAAATGGTGAGTCACATTGCCTCCCTCCGAAATAGGCTCTACGGGACTACACAAACTGAGTCAAAATTCGACTTCGCCAGAGTCAAACGTGCGATTTAGCGAGTCAAATTTGATTCTATTGGAGTCGAATTTGGCTCAGTTTGTGTAGTCCCAGCCTATTTCGGAGAGAGTTAATTTGACTCAGAATTTTTTGCAGTTTGAGCTGGTTTAATTTCGGGTGAGTTAATTAATTAACATTAGATTGTCGAGTTCAAACAATTCAAAATTTTGCGTTTTGAACAATTTAATTAAGACTCAGTGTTTAACTCATTCTGAATTAAAATCAATTCACTGGAATTTAGACAGTATGTTTAAAGCTGGCGAAGTTAAAAAAGCCTCACTGTTATAACTGTATACCGGTCGTTTCCGTTATAGGTTTTTAGTAATCGTAGAACCAGTAAAAGCTAATAACAACTCTGTATAACGCCAGATGGTTTATTCCTAACCAAAGTAGACACGAAAAAGTTTCCTGAAGGTTTGATGATATATTACAGGAATAACGCCAGTGGGAAAAACACAAAGACTACGCTTTATCTACTGGACCCGGTCTCCTATAGACAACCCTCAGATCAATATCGTCATCAATAAACCGTTGTTGTTTCCGGCATAATAGGCGACCCATGGCAAGAACTGTTGCCCATCACTGGGAAACAAGGGGACTTGTAGACTTCGAGCCTGAAAAACTTAGGCTTAGGCTTAGGTTTATGCTTTAGACTTATGCTTAATAGGCAGGTCCCTATAGTGGTTTACATCGGTCCGTTGTGCTGTACCGTAATGGTACTATAGTGTTTAATATCAGGAGACGATGTCTCTTGTATTAGTTTCTAGCAGTTTCTAACCACGGGTAGTTACCATGTGTTTGTTTGCGTGACAACACATATACCTACAGTGTTGTTGATTAAAGCAGCAACTGGAGGGGGCACCAATGACGCCGTGTCCCCTCGGTTATGAACGAAATCACTTGTGTTCGTATGTTAAGCTGCGAGAAGCTATTATAATTTACACATAAACGATAACAATTTAATTGTTCACCGGGTAAACCAAAACTTCGGTTAAGGTTCGCAACTGAGAACTAAGAAGCGGCAAGCAGACCTGTAAACGGGACCAGCAAATTGTTCCTAAAGCTATCGATAAACGTTTCGAACATGGAAATGAATGTGTCCATATAAGGTTAGTGGTCGGCCCATCTCCTGTCATCATTCCTGTATAGCGAACACTTTGGCCCCGGTTGCAACCGTATGGTTAATAGGTAAACTAGCAACTAAAACCTAAAACCCATGAGTTTATTAACTAAACTTCAATGTATAGAACCGTCTTCTGTAGATTTTTATTGGATCGCTGTATAGTAACAGTTCCCATAGCAGCGTTTAGTAGAAACAGATTTAGCCAGTCAACATTGAGTTTGTACAACTGAGAATTGACCAATGATTAACCAGTCAGGTTTGTGTTATACTTTACTGTACGGGCCGTCGTCGCTAGCCGCTGTGTGAACAAAAATATAATCTGTTTGATGGCATGCGGCAATTTTAATAAAACAGTTTACACAGTGGCGTCTGGTGGCGCGTTTCGAGTATAGCACAACCCTAAGAGCCTAATTTAACGCTCTGTTCAAATTCCCTTACACTTAGGCTTAGGCTTATAATAGGATTACAGATAGGCTTATATTGTAAGTCTAAGCAAGCCTTTTGTCAAACTTGTGCCTGCCTGTGGCCTTTATTTCTAAGGCCATTAAGCCTGAGCCGTAACTGCAAATTTCGGCGAAATGATTAAGTAAACAGGTGTACTGTTAGACTGTATGTTTGAGCAGGTATTTCTGACAAATAGCTAAAGTAGTAGCTCGGATTCAATTTTTGTGAAACAAATGTGTAAAATACATGAAATTTAAAAATTGTACGACGCATGCAAATTTCGGCGAAATGATTAAGTAAACAGGTGTACTGTTAGACTGTATCTTTGAGCAGGTATTTCTGACAAATAGCTAAAGTAGTAGCTCGGATTCAATTTTTGTGAAACAAATGTGTAAAATACATGAAATTTAAAAATTGTACGACGCAACTGGAGTGTCTATCAGCAACTGCAACAGCAACCTTCTTTGAGCAGGTATTTCTGACAAATAGCTAAAGTAGTAGCTCGGATTCAATTTTTGTGAAACAAATGTGTAAAATACATGAAATTTAAAAATTGTACGACGCAACTGGAGTGTCTATCAGCAACTGCAACAGCAACCTTATATACTGTTTTGAAATGACATAGCAATTACGTTAATATTTGTAAAAATACACAGTGACAATCTCGGTCAATGTAAACAACAGGGGCGGAACAGTATTACAAGCTTATTTCAAAGCCTTAGTCTAAGCCTAAGCGTAAGAATGGGTTTAGTTTTAAGCCTAAGCCTAACGCTAAGCCTTATCCACGCAAAAAAAAATTAGTCTAAAGCTTAAGCTTACTCGATTGCAGTCCCACAGAAAAACGTTCCGCCCCTGATCTTTACGTGGGACACAATCTGTTTGGTAGGTCTGCAAGGCTTGAATGACAACATTGACGCGACTGAAACAATTTTTGAAGCGTAAAAAGCGTCAAAAAGCGGACACAAGCGTTCATCAAACCTACTGACTCAACTACAAAAAACAACGATGAAACTGTTGCTTGTGTTTATTTTGAAGTTAATTTCAAAGTATTTTTCCGTTTCCGCTACTTTGACCATTATACGTGTTAATTTTTACTATTCGTGTACACCAGCGTACAACCGGAAGTCATTAAAGAAAGAATTTCCGAAAATATACAGAAAATTAGCGTACAACCAAACAACTTTAGAAAAATTGAATTCAAGAACAGTTTTTAACAATAGGTGAGGTTAAAGCTTTAGGCTTGGCTTATATAAGTATCCTCGTAGGCAGTCGTCTATTTAGTGCTTAAGGTTAGGGATGCATGATGCTTTATTCTAAACCCAAGCCTTGGATGTGAAGGAACGCGTAGTTTTAAAAGCCGTAAAGTGGATTGCGCTATAAGTTGTGTTACTTAATAGGCACACATTTATGGATGTACCCTCGTCATGCCAAAATATTGACCTTGTGACCCTGACGTGGTATGAGCGTATTTGGTGCCAACGTTGTTGGCAAACAGTTTTACAGCAGCATTTGCTCTGTGAATTCAAATTTAAATTTAAGTGAATTTTAAGTCATATTCGAGGTTAAGAAAAATTTTAATTTGAAGTATTTCAAAATGTTATTTCACTCGTAAACACTAAATACATTCCTATTAAGTGGTAAGCAATGCTTCTTTGACATATACCGAAAGTCATGAGGTAAGCATTTTACAGCTACGAGTGCGTTAATATATGCTATAGGTGACTAGGCACAACACAATCTATCGCTAAAGAAACAAACAAACAAATAAACAAATAATAAGCAAGTAAAAAATGAAACAAACAAACCAACAAATAAACAAATAAATAAACAAACAAATCAACAAACAAACAAATAAACAAGTAAACACATAAATAAATAAACAAACAAATAAGCAAATAAACAAATCAATCAAACAAATAAATAAACAAACATTAAAATAAAGAAGCAAGCAAGCAAACAAACAAAAAACACATAAATAAGCAAACAAACACACAAACATACAAACAAATAAAAACAAATCAAACAAACAAATAAACCAATAAGCACAACAAATAAATAAACAAAAACTTTACTATAGCAACAAAATCAAGCACAGATCAAGAAAATAACAAATATTTATCTATAAATTTCACTCTATTTGTCGATAAAGCCCACCTTTATCTCAACGACCGCAAGTCAACACAAATAAGCCAGAGGGTTCAACAAATTGGTACTACAAACATCCGGCTCCGGTATTTTTAGTTTACAAATGCAATTAAACATCCGGCTCCGCTATTTTTAGTTACAAATGCAATTGAATATATACCAGTTCAATTTCATATAAGCGGCTAAGACCGATTCTACGAAACACACCAATCGCTGTGTATTACGGCTGACTTGGGTGTTGATATGCGAATGTTTTTTGTTATAGGACACGCAACACCGTTTATAGCATCAAATGGGTACATATCACAACAGTGGTCCTCTGGATATACGTTATTCGTTGCGGAATTCTAACAGAATCCGTAAACGAGACCCGGATACAAGGTCAAACTCAAACAGCTTCAATGTCGACTGCATTTCCGGAAACAATATCAGCTTTTCAAAAAGTTGGAAACAGTACGATTGCTCTAAACCTTACAACAGAAATCATTGTTGTGGCGATTACGTCATCGGTGGGTATAGGCTACAACAGGAGGTCAGCCTCCGGCGCCGGCAGAAAATTGACCTTCGGCTTCGGCTCCGGTAGAAGGTCTGCCGAAGGTTCCGGCAATTTTGGTAGTGAAATTTTGCAGAATTTTGCAAAATTTATTTGTTTTGTGCGTGTTTTGTTTTAACTTTTCGTGCAATTTGGTGACGAAAAATTGTGGCGAGATTTGGTAAAAAATAAACGTAAAACCAAGAGATTTAACAACAACTTTATTTGGGTAGGTTAAACTGTAAATAAATAGTATCTTTGGTATATTGATCAAATTCAAAGCTGTAGTAGGACTCGAACCGCGAGCGGTCGCCTGAGAAGCGTTTTCCAATCATACTGCGACCACTCATAAAAGCTGGGCCCCTCAATCATCGGGGGTTATCATGTTTTGTGGAGATTTTGTACCGCGATTACTGTATTGACCCGAATGAGAGGGGGTAATAAGAGGGGTCCCATTTTGAGTCCAAATCAATAAAAGTCCGTATCCCTAATAAGAGTCCATAAGCGGATAGAGTCCCTAAACTCTAATTAGAGTCCATAAATGTCAATTAGCCCTATTTGTATAGCGCATATACCTCCAAGACCAAATAATTTGAGTTCGAAACTTTAAAGCATACTTAAGTTTTGAAAGTACATTCCAAAGTAGAACCTTGTATTATCGCTTAAGCTATTGACACAAGACAAATAAACGTCTAATTCAACGGATAATTGCAGTAAAGGATATATGTCAGTAACGAAGGGCGGCGGAGCGTGGGTTAAAAATAAAAACAGTCCGGAACCGAATAACTTTTTGTACTGCATATACCTATACTGCACATATGTTAACTTAAGCGCGGATTTTTTTCTATGAGACTGTAATAGCTTTAGACGAACTCTTTTGGTTAGGCTTAGGCTTAGACTTTACGGTATAAGCTCTTTACCCTTAAGCTTGGGCTTAGGCTTAAGCTTACGCTTATGAAGATAGGTACTTACTATTATTCCGTCCATGTTCTATACATAGACCGCTGTTCCAAACTGGTTTACCGATGGAACCTATGGCCAATGTTACTTTTAGGGGTGTAACAGTAGATTAAGCGTATTCCTAAGCCTGAACGTTGCAAAAAGGTGTTCCTAAGCCTAAGCCTGAGCCTAAGCAAAAAATGTAATCTAGAATCTAAACCCAATCTTTTATAGACCCACCAGAAACCTGGACGTGTCTTAAAGTAACATGGGCGAAACCTATAACGTATATATTTCTCCATCTGTAAAACAAATTTAACTTCAATTTTAGCATTCAAGTTACACTCAACCCCCAATGCCATCATATATAATTCCAGCTTATACGCTATCCGGTGTTGCCTTTGTTTTCATGCTACTTTGCGGTATTTGTTACTATTTTGTTGTTGACAATTTATCGTTCAAACGAAATTATACTCATGCCAGTTTGCCAAAAAAATTTATAAAACCAAATAACAAAAAAGCGAAACCCAAAATGCGACACCAACTGGTAAATCCTGAAAGTCAAACTTCATATGAACGTGCGTCAAACCAGAATCCCACACATTCGACACGTATCGATGATGCTGCTAAGTATTCAGCAACAGCGTCTATCAAAGCACTTGCTGGTTCACGGCTAATCAGTGAAGGTGAGATACGGGCTCTGCTACAGCACTGTAATTTTCAGTGAGTTGATTTTAACTTAGAATGCACTGCAAAAAATGGTGAGTCAAATTGACTCTCCGAAATAGGCTTTTTTGGGCTGCACAAACTGAGTCAAAATTCGACTCCGCTAGAGTCAAATTTGACTTAATGAGTCGCTCAGTGAGTCGAATTTGACTTAGGCGGAGTCGAATTTTGACTCAGTTTGTGTAGTCAGAAAAAGCCTATTTCGGAGACAGCCAATTTCGCTCACCATTTTTGTAGTGCAGAAATAAGCTGAAATAACTAATTCTTCTCTCTGTAGTTGATTAATCAACTTATCAGAATTTACTGTGCGTGGTGATCCGAAAGAAGGCGTCCCCATTTTGAGTCCCAATCAATAGGAGTCCGTATCCCTAATAAGAGCCCGTAAGCAGATAGTCCTGGAACCCTAATTGTAGTCCATAAATATCAAATGACTCCAGGACCAAATAATCCGCATAAATTTTATTGAATAATCCAGAAAACCAAATAATCAACCCTTCCCTTCTTATTCGGGTGATTACAGTAGGCACATTTGTAGTTCCACCCGCGCTTGAAAAGTTCTCTCCTCCACAAAATGGGCTTTATAGTTTAGGGTCGTAACTGTGGTACGCCTGAGCATCGACACTGTAAATTCTAAGCCTAAGCACAAGTTTGCCACCACGTGAGAGAAACTTCAAAAGTGCCAATTGCCACAGAGTGGTGAAGTAGACAACTTTGAATTTTTCAGCCAACCAAAGTGTTTTGTGTTATATTTAGGGGTCAGCAATATCTACACTGTAAATCCCAATGAGTTAATTAATCAACTGAGACAGAAGTTAGTCAAATCATGAGTTAATAACAGTAAACTTTAACTCACTATGAGTTGACTTGATTCTCACTGTGGGTTGACTTGACTCCTGGGGAGTTGATTAATTATATCAAAATGAGTTGCATCAATACAGAACTGTGAGTTCAGATAGTCCTATCTCAGACTGAGTGATTCAACTCATTTCGAGTTAAAAGCAACTCACTGAAATTTACAGTACACTACCGTCCGGCTATGTAACGTTGAAGTAGGTAAACCCGTTCAATTCTGATGTAAAAGAAGCCTGAAACATCAATGTATGACCCACAGGTTACCAAGTTTGCATATACCCGCAACTCAACCAATGTTAATTTGTAAAAATTAAACGGAATTCGCTAAACTTTGAACGATGAACTAATAATTATTAATTTCTAGCTTAACCACGCTTCAAATGCGCTTATACAAACAAATTTAAACTATATTTTATTGTTCATCACAGAGCCACAACCAACGAGCAAAGATCACAGTATAAACGCCAGCCCAAGGCAAAAACCGAATACCACAACATTTTCAAAAATGACGAACCCGAATTCATCCAAAAAACTTCCTTCATCTCAGCCAGTGTACCACGACTTGAACAAATCTGGTTCAAGTTCAAATGTTTCCGCTGTGTTGACAAAACAAATATTTCCAAACCTGCCGCCGTCTCCAGATCTGTCAGTAGTTTCACTGAAGCCTATAACGTTGGTCAAAGTATCATCAACAACGCTTCCACCGAACCTTACAGCAGATAGCATTCTCAAAACGAACAACTACCGTAGTGGAGACAAGAAAAACTCGTCTCGGTTGTCTAAGACGAAAGGTTCTAGTGAACAGTTGTCAGTGTCTGATTCTAGTCAAATCAGTAAGGAGGTGAGTTTGGGTTCCCATGAACGAAATAGCATCCGTCACCAACATCAATCGGTTTAAAGAGCCAGCAGTTGAGCGCCGAGCAAAGTAGTCAGGGAACAAAATTCAACTGGACACAATAGTAATTGGTGGCCTACCGGCTAGCGACAGGAAATTCCGTCAAAACTTAAAACCAGGACCACATATTATGCATAGAAAACAGGGTGCAACCGGAGGTGAAACATACCGGAGCCGGAGGTCAACGAATCTTGGCGTAGCCGGAGGTGAAGTCGGAGGTGAGGCGAAATCAGGTAGTAAAAATGATGGTTAATAATTAGTTAATTTTTACCGATATCTGCAATATGTTGTTACGTTGTTTGGTTTGACGCTAATTTTCTGCTAAAAATTTCAAAAATTCTTTTCTGAATACTGTGGCAAATGTAAAACGAAACGCGCTAAACAGATAAGTTTTGCAAAATGAAGTAAAATTTTGCAAAATTATGCAAAATTTTACTACCTAAATTGCCGGAACCTCCGGCAAAAGTTTTACCGGATCCGATGCTGGATCCGGACGTGGATTCTCTGCGAGAGCCGGAGGCAGGTTTTCAGTTGTATCCTGATAGCAAATAATAGTTATTATTAGGGATGTTCCGATTAATCTGCTTCGGTAAGAATTGGGACTTTTCGTGATTATCGGAATCGGCACTGCAAAAAATGCCGATGCATTCTGCACATAACATTGGATTGGAATGGTCTCAATTTTGTTTGTTGACGTACTGTAGTGACCCGAATAAGAGGAGGACTTATATGTATTTGGCGCCTCCAGAGGGTACCCCCCTTGTTATTCGGTTACGTATTATTTATTTTTAAGCCACGTTCCACCGCCCTTCGTTTACTGATATATATCCAGTACTGCAATTATCCGTTAATTTAAACGTTTATTTGTCTTGTGTCAATAGCTTGAGCGATAATACAAGGTTATACTTAGGAATGTACCTTCACAATTTACGTACGATTTAAAGTTTCGAACTCAAATTATTTGGTCCTGGAGTCATTTATGCGCTAGAATTAGGGTTAATTGACATTTATGGACTCTAATTAGGGCTTAGATACTCTATCCGCTTAATACGGACTCCTATTGATTCGGACTCAAAATGGGGACGTCCCTTTTATTACCCTCTTCCTCTTATTCAGGTCAGTACAGTAAACTGTATAGCGACCCGAATAAGTTGTGAGACTGATATTTACTTGGCTTCTCCAAAGGATAAAATTTGGATACGAACTGTTATTTATATTAAAAAGACCTCCGCCGCCATTCGTTACTGATATATCCGGCATTGCCACTATCTGTTATATTAAACCTTTTTGTCTTTTATCAAAAGCTTGAGCAATAATATAGATGGTTATATTTTTAGGGATGTATATACTTTCAAAACATACTTTAAAGTTTCGAACTCAACTTTATTTCTGTCCAGAAGTCATTTATACACTACAATTAGAATTAATTGACATTTATATAGACTCTAATCAGGTTTAGGTGTTTTGTGATTTTGAGATTTGGGCTTAGGTTTAGGAATAGGCGAGGCTCCGTCTTTAGGCTTAGGTTTACAATTACGCGCTTTGGCGTAACTTCTTGCGTATTACCTTAAATGTACACTTTAAACGTGCCTTACCCTCATGGGCTTATGCTAAGGATTGGGCTTAAACTTTAGGAGCAGGCTTGGCTTAGGGTGGAGCTTATCCTTGAGCTAGGGTTTAGGCTCAGTCATAGACTTCAGGAGCATACCACCTTAGACCATATCCCCAAATTCCACCATATAGACATTCCGAAAATCCCACGATCCACATTCCGAAATCGGAAAATCCCACCTTCGACCATATCCTAAAATCGCAAAATTTCACCATCGACCACATCCTGATATCCCAAAATCCTACGTTCCACCATACCTCAAATTCTTGTGACGGGATGGTGCAATTTTCAGAAGACAGCAAGGTTGGGCCCAGACTCCTATTGACTGGGACTCAAATTGGGGACCACCCGCATATACGAGTCACTGGCCAATGTAAAGAACGTTAATTATAAAACGCGTCGTAGAATGTATCATGAATACGCTCGAAAAAGTATAACAAACGTCAATTTATTATATAATGCAGATCAGTTAAAACAAAACATTCAACTCAGTGCAAAAAACTGAAACAGACCCACAACACAACAATGAACGCTCCGTCTGCCTAAAGCACCGTTCGGGACCTCCAGTCTAATTGAATTACATTTAGTTAGCTTAAGTGTAAGCAAACGTTTCACAAACTAAACTATTCCGTCAAGGTCTTGTTATTCACAGACTCATAGATATAACATATCGTTGTTGTTTACCAAACTACCTGTATATGTTAACCACCACCAGCAACGACACATTTGTAGTTTCCTTTCACAGTGGAAGTTTCCTGCGCCACAATTTCGTTTTCAGGGTGCTGCCGCCCTCCTAAAACCCTTGCGATTTGAAAGGATGCTAAGCAGGATGGGGGAGTTAGTCGCCAACTAAGCGCTTCTCATACTTACGTACCACAAAACTTCAAGCTTGGCGGCGGTGCCCTCTTATCGTGCTGAGTATTCCATTAAATCGCAGGGAGGCCGGAGCCCCCTGAAGAACATGACGCAAAATACACGAAATATTTTCGCACTAGAATCTAGTTTTTTAAATCAGCAATACAAAATATTTTTATGTTACAAGTGAAAAAGTCCCCCTTCCACATTTGTGTAGTGGCGGGCGAAAACTACAAAAGTGCCCCAGCAACAACAGAATGAATGATTTCGTACTGATATGCTGCAGTTTATTGGTAAATTAAAATGCTAGTCCTAGTGGTTCAAATTAGGTGACATTCCATTTTTTTCCAACTCCGACGAATTTATATTCAAAATATTCAAAGACGTCAAGCGCTCTTGAAGTTCCCTAACTTTCAATCTCAATCTCTAAACTTCTTAATTACTACCGAATCCTACATTTCAGCAGAGTGGGCATACACGAAAAATGCAAGGTTCTAGTCGGTAAATGAGTAATGGGTTTGGTTTCGGTCATATGAAACAAATCCGCGAATTAAAATCAGTAAATTAAACGACGTGCAAAACTAGCAAACCAAACATCATAACAACAGTCAAGCATTCTCTTTTCCCTGATCGAAATATGAGCGCTGTTTAGTTTATAATCTCCATCGCAGATTACTTGTTGTCGGCTGCAATTTCTTTAGGTTCCGCGTTAAACTCCTGCATGATGCGAACAACCAGAAAGTAGACAAAAACTGCACTAATTACCAATATCATTAACCAAACAAAATTCCAAGTTGTGAATAAAGTACGACCAGATGTAAACCAACCATCTCCGGATGTTACCTGTGCCGACGTCCTATATGATGTTTCCATTGGCCGATAAGAGTATCGAGGGATCGCAGTTCTTGGAGTAATTAAATTTGACCGTTGGTCTCCCCAAGAACTTATATTTCGGGTTGACGTAAACGTTTGCCCCACAGAACCGCTCAATTCGCTGTTATGTGAATACTGAGGTCTATATGAAGTGCTCGTTTCACGAAAGTAAGACGTTCTAGGGGAAGTTGCCCTGAAAATAACCACAGAAATAGGCCTCGACTATAATAAGAGATACAACTGGCCAAGTTGAAATTTCACAAAAATGGGCTTATGCAGAAAATTTACGCGAACGCTAATTTATTCATAAATACATTGACAGTTTAAGTCGCCGATTTCGAGGTGCTGCTAGTCTCGAGAAACTCGCGACCCTATGGTTCGCATTCGAGATGCCTCGGGGACTGGCCCAGGTATCATATCCGGGGCACTGATGTCTAATTAGCTGAATCGAACTGAGGCCAATATTATGCAATTATTAAATACAATCTCCTTTTGTCTCGATGCGTCTTAACAGCGGAATAAAGATTAGTTATGTGCCGATTAATCGGCACTTGGGCACTTTTCGTGAGTATCGTCACCGCCACTGCAAAAAATTGGCGATCTTATCTCTCTTCCGTTTACGTTTGTAAAAATTAATTGAAATAAACCGTTCTTATAAAAGTATAATCCTTAATGATTGTTAGGGTTTAAGTCTTCATGATATGATATATTATCATATCTGTTTACTAAACATGATGTACTAATGCTGGAATCGGCAGCGGCATCGGTTCGGCAAAATTTCAAAATAAGATTCGGCATCGGCAAACATTTTGGTAGCGGCACATCTGTAATAAAACTAGGGTTACGGTCATAGAAAACCTTTATAGCGCTTGCGTTCATTTTTACGACAGAGTTCATGGTGCAACCTGATAGCCGGCTCCGGCAAAAAATCGACACCCAGGTACGGTGTTTTAACTTGCCAAATATTTTTTAAAACTTGAAAAAATTAAAACCATCATTTGTATTTATGTCAACTACCATGCAACTGCTTGACTTCCAGACCCGTGATGAGATATTTTGGTACCATTTTGTGTAAAACTGCAGCTGTTGGGAAATGGGAACGTATACGTACAGATTTAAAGTATGCGTAAAACATTAAGCTTTTTGTATTGTCTGTTTTACACTTGTTATAAAAAACTAAGGACTAGTTATAACCAATAATTTTTAGAATGAAGTTACTTTAATGAACCAATCTAAAATTTCGAATTAGTAGCGTGTTACAAGTTCTTGAAATGTTTAATACCAATGTCTCAGACTCAGCAGTTATGATAAAGCTGAACTCTCTCCACCAGTCGTTTTTGAAAGGATAGTGTCATGAAGACTGAAGCTTTTCGGCTTCAGTGGCCCGAATATCTAGCGGGACTCTGAGTGTGCTGACTAACTGTTGTAGTCAATATACAATAAAATATAAAATAATGGCAAAATGCCGGGGGAGACAAAATATCATCGGACAAAGAGTCATACATTATAGGGGTCAAAATTTTGTGGGGGGGGCAAAATATCATACGACACAGGCATACTGGATATCAATCACTGTGGTTAAATAACTCAAGAAACAACATCCATGTACGTACCTTAACTTTTGTAAAAAGGTTTCACATTACCTGAAAGAAAATTCTTCACCACGGAGTTCATCATCATCATTCAATTCAACGTTGCCACCCCTTGCATTTATGTGAGTAACTCGCCTGTAATAAAAATATCCATTCGGGAAGGCTAAATTAGTTCATACTTGGTGGTTTGAAAGAGCCGAATGAAACAATGTTCGGCAACACGTTTCTTCATTGTTAAACAATAAATACGTACGTATATAACTTGTTATATAAATCAAAAGTTTGTGTTTCAGGTCACAAAATGTCAGAACTGAGGACGGGCACGAAATATAAATAACGTTTAAAACTTATACGACAGGCATTGCATTGATATTCTGAGCCATATTATAAATATATATCTGAAAATTGCAACATTCAATGCAGGGTTCGGATTCCAAAAATTAGTGATAGAGTATTTGTACTGCCACTCTGGTGTCTTTATGTACCGTTGCCCATATATCAGCGCGTTGCAATGTCCAAATAACACGATTCGATTACATACACACAGGAAAATTGATGCGTTGCGTGTTAATGAAAACAGCGTTTAACACAAAAATTTTATAACGGAAGAGCAAAGGCTAGTTTTAACTACTTCAGTTCTCCGGCATTCTACATTGCATATTTAATATTTACTGCTGAAACTTTTATAACTCTATATAGTAGAATTTGTGACAAAAATCATATTTCTTTGTGCATTTCGGTCTGGATATTTTTGCCATACCCGGACCCGGAATTTCTTGTTGTTAAAACCTGGACACAGAATTTTTGCCCGGACCCGGTTCTTTTACCTACCTAGTCAGGGTAGAATCGCCATAAGATTTCGAAATTCCAGTACTCGAAATTGGCTCCAAAGATGGGTACAACCTGCCTCCTGTTGCACTCGAAAATCCGGAAGCGATGGTTTCTGACATTAATGGACGTTGTTCAGGAGTTGTCTTTTTTGGAGACGGGGTAGAACGCTTCGTCGGCGATATACGGGATGGCACAATGGTTTCCTGTGATTTCTGAGGTGAACGTCGAATAATAGCATCGTAATCTTCTGCCAAGTTATTGTCAGTTTCAATGGGCTAGAAATTTTTTAAAAAATAAATATTTATATAAGTTGACAATCACGGTTTTTCTTAAACCCCAGCATTGCCAAAACTAACGAATGTTCATTCTATTTTAACAATATCATGATGGTTTTTACAACTAAATTCGTGCATCTCACTTCCACTTGTGACTATTAACAACCTTCTGGATCTCTGTTCAATTAGGTATACTACAAACGGCAACGCGTATTTAAACCTCTGATGAATACATACCGGATGCTCAACGCATTTCCTCACAAGTCAAGAATCTTGTTTTTCACACTAACGTCTGAATAAAGATGAAAAGTTCAGGTAACCGGTTAATTTGACTCAATACGTCACCACATGGTGCAGTACTATACGTAGGTACTATATCACCTAACTCAGAAACTCACATGCTGAAAATTGAATAACTTCTTTTCGTATAATGAACGGGTTGTCACTCCAATAGGACCAGGTTGAAACCCTACCTCTAGTAGAGCTTGCCGTAATTCTGCGTCAGACAGAAGTTGAATTTTATCCATTACATAAAGCGATATTTTGCACCACTGTTACAAAAAGAACGTTCAGTTAAATGTCACCTTGGCATCAAGCCACGCGTAAAAATAGAAAAACTTAAAATTTGTGACGTCACAAAAGAGAATGGCAATCGAAAACTGAAACATGTGTGCTAAAATCTAATTCTATGGTTGCGCTGATTAGTGTCTGATTAGTTTATATCGTTACGAACAATAAACACGAAATATCTAATAATTTAGGCAAATGTAAATCAAACATATTTATCACTGCAGCAACGCCATCCACAACGCAATGATAGGTCACTCAACACACCTGGAACTTCATATTTGCGGCATACGACTGAAACAAACCTCAAAACGCACAAAACTTGCTACATTGAAATCAGTGCAGAGCGCGAAAGCTAAGAGAACTCAAATCTCACTAGCTAAGTGTTCACATTTTCTTTCATATGTCACGTTTAAATGTTTGAAATCAAAATTCTATTCGCAAGCTCAGTGAATTTATGAATGTCCAGGATATCATTTTACAAAATGCGTTAGTTTATTATAACAGAATTAGAGCATTTAAGTAACTACTCTGTACGAAATTCTTCACACAAGCTTTAAATGAAATTTCAAACCATGCCAAAGCCTAAATTAGTTTAATGTGTATAACAATAAAACCTTAAGCAAGTTTTCATTTTTACTGTGTCTCTTAGCCAAACACGCAATGTTTCCTCTTCTGTCACGTTTCATACATAATTGATAAAAACAAGTGTTGTCATACCATTTGGGCAGCGCGAAATAAGATATGTCATAAATGTCTACCGATACACAGCAATTTTTAAAATGCTGAGAGTTCTTGTTTTATTTTTTAATCTTTAACGGCAGAGTAGAACCAAAGTTTGTTGCTTAGTACAAGACCAGGTGAATCGTGGGCGCCGGAAGTGGGGGTACAAGGAGGCACTTGCATCCCCCAACGTTCAGATTGGGGGACTTCGCCCCCAATATTAGCCAGAACTGACTATATTAAACTATCGAATACCTGGCTTCACTCACTACAAAGACCTTAAAATAAAAATAAGGTTGCTAAAATATTATACCCTAACTTGCCTACAATTTTACATATTAGCTCTCCGGAAATGAAATATTCAAGAGCGGTTTTAAAAGCAGTTTTGGAGTGAGGTGTGCCGTATGCTGTCTTCCCTGGTTGGAGCATACGAAGGTTGTATAAGCTTTTACCTAAAGTATGAGCTGTTCACTATTTTAGCAAACAAATGTCAAAAAAATTTCCCGTTGCGCGCGAAGTGTGATTCATTTTAAAGACGGATTCAATTTCTACTGTGTGAAACATTTGGAAGGTTGTCCTCGTAGTTATTTAAACAGTGTGAACTCGGAGAACATATGATCAAACGTTCACCACCATGGAGTTTGGGAAGAGCCCATCCCCGTCGGATCCGGACTGTTGAGGTCCACAAAGACACAAAAACGGTCTGTCACTTTTTTCGCAAAACGATGCGATTTTGGAAAAATAACACTCTTTAGCATTCGACCATGTTATCTACCTACCATTGTGGCTTAATGATTGTGCGTCCCAATATTAATTTGCCGATGTGGTAAATCACATTTTTAGAGTCGACAAAATGTATTTATCTGTATAAACAATAAAATGTCTGTCTGTTCCATGGTCGTTCATTTTGGCAGCGACTATTAAAACTTACGTTTAGGCTTTAGGCTTAGGTTTATGAATATGCTTTATGCTACTGTTTCGGCTGACTCACATTTTTTTGCAGTGTAATATATAAATAATAAATATATAATATATATTTTAATATTTTTTATATAAAAATATATATGACGGAAATGGTTAATGGGTGAATCTACTCATTTAAAAGTCCAACAGTAAAGTGCACATAATGCTCAGAGACAGACCTGTTGGCTGGCTAAAAACGGGTCCAATACAGTGTATTTTATCCGGAATGGGTCGAATGGTCCACAGGAACTCACGTAAAGGATTTTTGTCAGACCCATCGACTAATTGTGTATGTTTTTCAACCATCAGTCAATTGGAAGCCAACATTGTAGTCAAATTTGTTCGGTGTCGGCCCTTTAGCAAGAATATATTTCTGATCGGGCCACTGTGGTTTATAGAGTCTTTCACGACATCAACCGTGGCCAATGGAAAGACCAGGGGCGGAACAGTATTATAAGCATATTTGTAAGCCTAGCCTAAGCCTAAGCCTATGCGTAAGAACGAACATATTCCTAAGCCTAAGCCTACGCGTAAGAATGAGCATATTCGTAAGCCTAAGCCTAAGCCTAAGCGTAAGAATGAGCATATTCCTAAGCCTAAGCCTAAGCCCAAGAATAAGGCTCAGCCTAAGCCAAGCAAAAAAATAAAAATTAGTTTTAAGCTTAGATAAACGTTCCGCCCCTGTTCTTTTACGCCGCAACCTTGAACAGTTCGTAGAAATGACGGGGAAAATTTGTACAGACGGGACTAAAATAATTTTCCTTAATTTTTTCGTTGCTGCTAAAAAATTTTCTGTCAAGAGGGGTCAACGATATGCGTGGACGTCGCACCCCCTTTGGATCCTTTGCGGCCCTGTCAGGGTGACAGCGCTGTACGGAAGCTGGTATATGAGCGTTTCTTCTATATACATTTCATAGCACCGATATATAATGAGGCTACATTTCTTATCTGGTGTTTTATTGCTTTTGCTTGTAGTTTGAACAGAGAGAACTAGAAAATGTTAAAATAGTCGCCGGAGAGGCGAACGCATCGGCCTCAAAGATGAAACCTTAACTCGGCCGACCGGCCTTTCGTGGGTGGCTTTTAAATTATAGTTCAACCTACGGTTGACTTTAATTGGTCGTTGTGAAATATAGCAATTTTACGGTTGCAGTATATTGACTTTACTGATAGCTATTCAGTATGCGCACGGGATAGATCTAAAACACTTTCAGATATAGATTGACAACAGTTAAGCATTAGCCTATAATACCTGAGGCCGGCATTCTCAAATATGTGTAGCACCTATTACCAGTTGGTGATAGGTCTTGTACGCTTCCCACCAGTGAATGATGCTGAGGCTTAAAATTTAGTGCACATTTTTCGTATAACTTGCTCTACTCCTGTACCAATTTTGAGTTCAACAACTGCAATAGTGAGTTTCAAAACCTATTACTAATTGATGATTGTTGTCATACACATTTGAGAATATGGGCAATGGGTTTTAGTATTTCAACCAACGTTGGGCACCGGAAAATACAAACGAAAAAACAGTTTTTCGTTTTTTCCAAAGGGGGTTGAAAAAATGGAAAACACGGCAAAAAATTTTTTATTATAATCTCAGTAAGATACTCGAACAACGGCGCGAAAACATCACAGAAATCGTGAGAAATTAAATTTTTCGCACGCTACCGTCATTGCGAACGTTGACTTATACTGGGGAAGAATCAGTACGGATCCAAAAATCTCTAAGATGGGTGACCACATGAGATATACAGGAAGTACACGCGAGGAATGCGAGCCACAAACCAAACGCAATTTTACTAAATACAAAGTCTTGGTTCACCCTTTGGGTCTGCCAGTATGAGGAATAGCGGAATGCATACCTCTAAACTTCTGGAAAGACCATAGGAAAACTTACAGGTTCTAAATTCAAAGGCATTTTGCTAAAGGTATACGATGGCTGAACAGAAGCGTTCACAGGGCGAGTAGAGTTGTGTCTCCTGTCGCCCCTACTGGTGCTAAAAAGTATGCTATGCAAGTTGTTTTCTAATCAAACTGGAATTGAAGTTGCATCCCTGCTACTATATATTTTTTAATCTTAAAGTGATTGCTATATATTCGAGATTTTTCCGCATCTCTTTGATACAAAATTTATTGCAAATATATTCCGCGTTTAGTTCGGAACTTGACTTCTGATTAATTTCATTTTTCGTATATCAATAAAACTACGAATCCACAAATCTTGACTGCAGATTTTTTGCCGGATACAACCCCGCAAGTATGTGGCCACATTATCTGGCTTATATACCTTTTTAGGTATATGACAGCTCTGTTGTGTGTGCAGTATGCTTATCATCATGTGTTATCAAATGTAGAGACTTGTAATAAAATAGTCATTTCATTCTTCCAAAGTCTTTTTTCAATAGACAAATCATCCATCAACGTATTTGCGCTTGCGTAAGCATTAGTGCATGATTTTCAATTTTTCCGTTGTTCGTTTCTTCCGGAAAAAATGTAAAAAAGCCATATTTTTCTGGTCGATTCATGTTTTTCCGGAAAAAATTAACCCTGCGATTACGACTGTGTTACACTATTAGTAGTTTCACTTGTTCACTGCAACAGAATAGACTTAAGCATTGACGTTAAGGTTTAGGCTCAAGCTAGACTCGACAGATATATTGGCAGTAGTTCCAGGCTGCTTGCAATGGTGCAATCTGAGGTCTGTCTAATTCCGCCAACGAACCTCTATTTGTCGCTAGCTCGGATCAGTGACGTCGTGTTTAGATAAAATGCAGAAACACATGAAAATTATGTATGACACGTAGCTGTTTTGGGCCCGTAGCCAAGTGGGGCAGGGGGGATCGGCCCCTCCTGGATAAATTTTGCCCCCCACCCTCCCTACAAAATTTTCAACTTTGCATATAACTCATTGAAACCCCTTGAATGCTCCTCCTGAATAATTTTTAGCCCCCCCCCTAGCAAGTTGAGCTGCCTACCGGTCTGAGCTTTTTATAGGTGCCGCTAAAGCTGTGTAGTTTAAATCTGGTGTTTAAATATTAAAGTGATAACCGGTATCAGGTCACCACGACGGGCATATTCATAAATGCGGTACTCGTGGGTTTAGAGGGTTCGGCAAATGTAAGGAACAGGGGCGGAACAATATTTTAAGCATATTCCTAAGCCTAAGCTTACGACTAAGCCTAAGCCTAAGCATAAGAATGAGCATATTCCTAAGCCTAAGTCTAAGCCTAAGTCTAAGTCTAAGCCTAAGCCTAAGCGTAAGAATGAGCATATTCCTAAGCCTAAGTCTAAGCCTAAGTCTAAGTCTAAGCCTAAGCCTAAGCGTAAGAATGAGCATATTCCTAAGCCTAAGCCTAAGCCTAAGCCTAAGCCTAAGCGTAAGGCTGAGCATATTCCTAAGCCTAAGCCTAAGCCTAAACCTCAGCCTAAGCCAAGCAAAAAATTAGTCTAAAGCTTAAGCTTACTCTTTTGTAGTCCCACAGAAAAACGTTCCGCCCCTGATCTTTACATGGGCCGAGGGTTTGAACAAAAACCATTAAGTAGGTACGCATTGTTAGTTTTGCACTAGCGACCGAAGTATTAATATCTGTCCGCCAATTGTTTTTGAATTTGACTTTTTTGCACGCTCTATCGTTATATATAGATTTTCGGTCATGGCAAACGCCTTTTATGCAAGAATCCGAGGTTCGAATCATAGCGTAAATTTTGATCTCAAATTAAAATGGCCTGTATTCTCAAATGTGTGTAGCACCTATCACCAGTTAGTGATAAATCTTGGTAACTTTCGAACCAGTGAATTATTAGACTCAAAATTGGGTACATTTTTCGCGTTTGATTTGCTCTTGTACGAATTGTATGTTCAACAACTGCAACAGTTAGCAAGTTTGAAACCCTATCACTGACTGATGATAGCTGCTATACACGTTTGACAATACCGAGCCAAGATAGAAATATTTTGACGGGAAAGGATTTATTCAACGCACAGTATTGTACGCTAACTTATCGCATTCCGAGTCTGCCTAAACAATTTTCAAGTATATATGGTTTCACGTCGTTGTTTGTAATAATGCTACGTTTTCAACTTCAACTTTATGGCGTTCTATACCCCAGTGCCGTATGCCGGATAAAATGTGTCAAAAAGCATAAAAAGTTTCGAAAGGCAGCGATTTTGCATATCATGAGATAAAGAGGATATCAACAGCTAAAAGCGAATATTTTTATGGCTGAGTTTCAGTGGAAACATACCGTTTATAACGTTGAACTCTCGCAAATCATTCAGTTTACCATAGTTGTGTGGCGAGCAATTTATCATTTTGAGGGCAGGTATAAGCTGGATTCAAAATCAAAAATATGTCGGACTCGGGGATAAAACTGATTTTTTAAGCCCGATTGGGCCGTTTTTGGCGGTTTCAAATGTTTGACGGTGATAATAACGCTAACCATCGCCCTTTGGACCAGTGTTACTTCGAGGGTCGAACCATTTTTTGAAGGACTATAATGGTGTCAGCTTAAGCTTTCGACTAATTTTTGGCTTTGGCTTTTAAGCTTAGCTATAGGCCTTACGCTGAGCCGCCTTAGGTTTTGGCTTATGCTTATCCTACTGTAATGCCTCTTAAAGTAACATTGGCTGCCTCAGTAAGCTTAAGCTTTAGACTAATTTTACTTGCTTTGGCTTAAGGATTAGTTATAAGTTTATTCTTACGTTGAGGCTCAAAATTTGGCTTCCGATTAGGATTATATACTTGAGCTACTGTTACACCTCCCAAAGTAAAATTAGTCGTTACGTGTACACCATCCTGTCTGGCTTGCAAAAAAATAAGGGATTCGTGAGGTATGCAACCGAAAAAAACGATTAGAACGCTAAAATTACACTTGTTGCTTTGATTGCTAAATATAACGTTTTCGAGGTTAATCATAGTGCATTCATGTGGAAATGTTTCAATATGTCTTTTGATTTTGGGGGTTCTCACATTAGACGACACCCACCCATAGATTAGTCACGTCACTAGATCACCGTTTTGGCAAATGTAAAGATCAGGGACGGAACGTTTTTCTGAGGGACTGCAATAAACTAAAGCTTAAGCTTTAGACTAATTTTTGGCTAGGCTTTGGCTTTAGGCTTAGGCTCAGGAATAACCGCATTATTACGGTTAGACTTTGGCTTTAGGTATAAGCTCATTCTTCTATTAGGCTTAGGCTAGGCACAGGCTTAGCTAAGGCTAAGGCTTAACCTTAGGTATAAGCTTAAACTGTCTATACCTTGACCATTGTATTCCGCAGGTTTTGAGTTTCGGGTTTGTTTACAGTTCCTTAGGTATTAAGGCCACAAAAAGAGTAAACTCTTTTTAATCAGATCGGGAACTACGAACGCTTAACAAAATTCCCAAACGACTTTTGCTAGCAATCTTAAAGGTTTTGCTAATTACTTTGCAAGGTCCACTACAGCGGATGCCACAACTAGGGACCGGCTCCTATTGGAGAGCCCAAGTATGGTAGTGACACAAGTCTCGCAAGCGAATCAATCGTGGACCCAAACACAATTTTACCATTTAACTCCTGGTACAAATTTTTGGGTACAAAAATCTGAGAAATAGAACCACCCGTCTTCATTGTTGCGCTCATGTTTACTTTGTATGGCATATCTTTAGTGGTTTTTGAGCATTTTTAACCTGCGCACGGTTTTTGTACCCAGCCGACCCGCTGGCAAAATGTGGGCCTACGCGGTGCCTCAGCCTTTCCTTAGCATAATTTTGGCCAACCTCTACACTGCAAAAAATGGTTAGCCAAATTGACTCTCTCCAAAATAGGATTTTCGGGACTACACAAACTGAGTCAAATTTAACTGCGCCAGAGTCAAACGTCCGACTCAGCGAACCGAGTTCGACTATGGTGGAGTCGAATTTTGACTCTGTTTATGTAGTCCCGAAAACCCTATTTCGGAGACAGTCAATGTGACTCACCATTTTTTGCAGTGTAAAAAAACTTTCACCATTGCGTGTTTAAAGTTATCGAAAACCCTTGCATGCTTCATCTAAAAATGTTTAGCCTGCCCTAGCAAGGTGAGCTAGCTACGCGCGTGGAAGATAATAATTATTTATTCAAATTATGATAAATCACGTTTGTCTTGCGAACTTTTTTCCGGCTCACGTCCGTATTCTGTCTTACCGGTATAAAATGATTGATGTTATAGTTGAATTTGGTAGAAATTTCTTCGTTTTATTTGAAAAGTTTTCAGGTCGGAACAAAGTTTTTTTTGAAACCATAATTCGGATCATGCAGATTTACAGCGAGCTTGCAACATAACTGATGTATTAAATAATTGGAGTTGCGGTAATCGAGATGGGACGTCAGGGCGGTGGCCTACCCCCAGTCTGGGTTCAGTAGTGTCAGAGTCCATAATATTCTCAAATGTCTATAGCACCTATCAAGTGATAAGTTTTCAAACTGTCGAACACGTGCAGTTCCGGATTTCAAAATTTGTATAGGAATAGGACAAATTAGGTCTGAAAAATGTGCTGATTTTTGGAGCTTACCATGTGCGGATTCGAATGTTACAATACCTATCACCAACTGGTTAATGATGCTATATACATTTGAGAATACGGGCCCAGATGTTAACGAGGGTGTATATATTATTTAATAAAGATTGTAGCCCATGTTACTTTTAGGGCCGTCCCGGTTTCTGGTAGGTTTGTAAAAGAGTTAGCTTAGATTCTAGATTACATTTTTTCGTTAGACTTGGGCTTAGGCTTATGCTTTTGCTACGCTTAGGTGTAGGCTGAGCCACATTGGCCATGAAGTTTGCTATTAACTGTCCATATTTCAGCCGTTTATCAGTCCTGACTTCGACCAATTACCACGTATCGGCTATGCAAATGCTGCTTGCATGGGATTGGCCAAAAAATTGTCCAGTATTAAATTAATAAAGATCGAAACAGTTTTTCAACAGAAATTCGAGAAAAAAAAATTGAAACATCCAATCATTATTCAATGGCTGTCTTCTCTAAAACCAGAATAATATTTTGTTTTAATTCAGTTCACATTTAAATTCTGTCGCTTTAAACGTTCACAAATAAAACTATATTATATATATGTATATATATGTATATATGAATATATATATAGATGTATATATCTCATCACGGTTTTGGTCAAACTTTCTCACAATTAAGTAGCCTAGTATGTCTGCTTCAGTATTCCTTTGAAACCGTCTCAGGGCTCCATTAGACGCTTTGTTTGGCTTCGCAGCCACTGAAAAAAATCGAAAACGACGGCGATGAACCAAATGCGCCATAGAAGTAGTAAATCAGACAAGAATAGGCAATTACACAACTTTAGACGAATACTTTTTGTATTATCTTTCTAAAAGGCTCGCCGGCCATCATGAGTTATTGGTAGCGACAAAGCATATATATTACATATATATATATATATATTTATATATATACATATATATAGATATATATAGAAAAATTTTGTCTAAGATAGAATTCTTTCAAATGCTATTGATAAATTTCCTATGTTAGGGGAAGGGTGGGACGAAAGTATCTCATTGGAGGAACGTTGACCCCCTTGCAGTTTGCGGCTTTGGTACGAGTGTTTTTGTATAATTGCACAACTTACGTTAATGTTATATTTAATGTTCATGTATTCGGTACTTTTAGCTTTCATTAGTCTTATTGAATTTTAGTAGAGTCTATATTTTAAATAGCTTAAGTTATACTTAAAGTGATGTGCTTTGGGTATTTTTTGTATATCCGGATATCGCTACTTAAATCGTTAGCGGATAAGGGTCAAATTTGGCTGGCTTGAATTGAAATTTCGAATTTTTGTATTTTTTGTTACATTTTGTCGTTATGAAAGCTGATTTTTGAGTTACGTTAGTTTTTACTCAGGGGTCGATGGTCGAAATCCGGTTCCAGACGCGTAGCCGGTTCAAATTGCACGGGGGAGCGAAAACGGTTTCAGAACGGGAGTACATGAATTTAGTACAAACGAAATTGAAATTTTCCAGGGGGCAAAAAAGTTTTCGGCAAGGCGGTTGAGCGTTTAAGCCCCCTTTTGACTGCGAGCCCATTTGGTGTCAATATGTACAAATGATTAAAATATTGACAAATATTCATTTTCGAATGGATATTTTCTGTTTCGTATATCGGATTTTCTCTGCAAGCTGTACTCAACTTCCAATCTATTGCATCTTTTTAAAAATCCACTACGTTCAGATGTGTTTATTAATTAGGCCCATATCTCAAATATATAGCAAAGCTATCATCAGCTAGTAATATGTTTTCAAACTTACTTTATACTATTGCAGTTGTTGAACTCAAAACTGGTACAGAGTAGAGAAATCATATGCGAAAATAATGTGCTGAATTTTCAGTTTCGCGAACGTTAAGCCAAAAGTGAAATATTTAATTTTATTCATTATACCTACAGCGTTTTAAGCTTTTGTGTTCTTAATCAAATCTTCAATTTAGGTTTTCAAGTCAAAACTACAATAAAGGTATTTGTTGCAATAAACAAGCCAATCATGACTTCAACTATAAAGTAATGACCGACGGGGGGGAGGGCTCTGTTTTGTCTACAAACATCTACGCCCCTCTAGAAAAAATTTTTGACGGACAAAAATTGTTTTTGACCGCATTAAAAACGTTTATGTTAATACTGAAATTATTCTTTGCCCTTACACTAAATCTTCAGAGCCCATCAGCAGACAAACTGTAGTCACAAGACTTCGACAAAATCTCAAGAGTTGGTTTTCTTCTCATTTCAACTGAAACTTTTTAGGTTAACTTTAAAATTTAATTATTAACGAAAACTTTTCCAAATTTAGCAAAAAAGAACCAAAGTATACTTTAAAGCTGAAATATATACAGTCTTTCAGTTAGTCAACAGCATGAAAGCTAATTTAAGGCGGCTTGTTGACATTAGAGCCCGTATTCTCAAATGTGTGTAGCACCTAATACCAGCTGGTGATAGGTCTTATAACTTTTGAACCAGCGAAAAATGCTGAAACTGAAAATTCAGCACATTATTTTCGCATATGATTTGCTCTACTACTGTACCAGTTTTGAGTTCAACAACTGCAATAGTATTATGAAAGTAAGTTTGAAAACATATTACTAACTGATGATAATTGCTATACACATTTGAGAATATGGGCCTAGATTGAAGGAAATGTATAAAATAAATATTTCACTTTTGGCTTAACGTTCGCGAAATGAAAATTCAGCAATTATTTTGCATATGATTTGCTCGGGTAGTTTTGAGTTCATGCATAGTATTAAGTAAGTTTGAAAAATATTACTAAGAGAAGTGCTATAATATTTGAGAGATGCGCCTAGATGAATAAAGCAAATGCTGAACGTAGTGGAATTTTTAAAAAGATGCAATAGATTGGAAGTTGAGTACAGCTTGCAGAGAAAATCCGATATACGAAACAGAAAATATCCATTCGAAAATGAATATTTGTCAATATTTAATCATTTGTACATATTGACACCAAATGGGCTCGCAGTCAAAAGGGGGCTTAAACGCTCAACCGCCTTGCCGAAAACTTTTTTGCCCCCTGGAAAATTTCAATTTCGTTTGTACTAAATTCATGTACTCCCGTTCTGAAACCGTTTTCGCTCCCCCGTGCAATTTGAACCGGCTACGCGTCTGGAACCGGATTTCGACCATCGAACCCTGAGTAAAAACTAACGTAACTCAAAAATCAGCTTTCATAACGACAAAATGTAACAAAAAATACAAAAATTCGAAATTTCAATTCAAGCCAGCCAAATTTGACCCTTATCCGCTAACGATTTAAGTAGCGATATCCGGATATACAAAAAATACCCAAAGCACATCACTTTAAGTATAACTTAAGCTATTTAAAATAGACTCTACTAAAATTCAATAAGACTAATGAAAGCTAAAAGTACCGAATACATGAACATTAAATATAACATTAACGTAAGTTGTGCAATTATACAAAAACACTCGTACCAAAGCCGCAAACTGCAAGGGGGTCAACGTTCCTCCAATGAGATACTTTCGTCCCACCCTTCCCCTAACATAGGAAATTTATCAATAGCATTTGAAAGAATTCTATCTTAGACAAAAGTTTTCTATATATATCTATATATATGTATATATATAAATATATATATATATATATGTAATATATATGCTTTGTCGCTACCAATAACTCATGATGGCCGGCGAGCCTTTTAGAAAGATAATACAAAAAGTATTCGTCTAAAGTTGTGTAATTGCCTATTCTTGTCTGATTTACTACTTCTATGGCGCATTGTTCTGGTTGTCGTTTTTGGTTTGTTTCGGGGGAGGAAAGAAAGTGAGAGGGGCAAGATCTTAAAGGAAAGAAGCGACAGAATCTTAAATGTGAGTGACCCGTGAGATAATACATCTATATATATACATAAACATAATATACATATAATAATATAATTTATGGAACGTTAAAAGCGAAAGAATTTAATGTGAACTGAATTAAAACAAAATATTATTCTGGTTTTAGAGAAGACAGCCATTGAATAATGATTGGATGTTTCAATTTTTTTTTCTCGAATTTCTGTTGAAAAACTGTTTCGATCTTTATTAATTTAATACTGGACAATTTTTTGGCCAATCCCATGCAAGCAGCATTTGCATAGCCGATACGTGGTAATTGGTCGAAGTCAGGACTGATAAACGGCTGAAATATGGACAGTTAATAGCAAACTTCATGGCCAATGTGGCTCAGCCTACACCTAAGCGTAGCAAAAGCATAAGCCTAAGCCCAAGTCTAACGAAAAAATGTAATCTAGAATCTAAGCTAACTCTTTTACAAACCTACCAGAAACCGGGACGGCCCTAAAAGTAACATGGGCTACAATCTTTATTAAATAATATATACACCCTCGTTAACATCTGGGCCCGTATTCTCAAATGTATATAGCATCATTAACCAGTTGGTGATAGGTATTGTAACATTCGAATCCGCACATGGTAAGCTCCAAAAATCAGCACATTTTTCAGACCTAATTTGTCCTATTCCTATACAAATTTTGAAATCCGGAACTGCACGTGTTCGACAGTTTGAAAACTTATCACTTGATAGGTGCTATAGACATTTGAGAATATTATGGACTCTGACACTACTGAACCCAGACTGGGGGTAGGCCACCGCCCTGACGTCCCATCTCGATTACCGCAACTCCAATTATTTAATACATCAGTTATGTTGCAAGCTCGCTGTAAATCTGCATGACCCGAATTATGGTTTCAAAAAAAACTTTGTTCCGACCTGAAAACTTTTCAAATAAAACGAAGAAAATTTCAACCAAATTCAACTATAACATCAATCATTTTACACCGGTAAGACAGAATACAGACCTGAGCCGGGAAAAAAGTTCGCAAGACAAACGTGATTTATCATAATTTGAATAAATAATTATTATCTTTCACGCGCGTAGCTAGCTCACCTTGCTAGGGGAGGCTAAACATTTTTAGATGAAGCATGCAAGGGTTTTCGATAACTTTAAACACGCAATGGTGAAAGTTTTTTTACACTGCAAAAAATGGTGAGTCACATTGACTGTCTCCGAAATAGGGTTTTCGGGACTACATAAACAGAGTCAAAATTCGACTCCACCATAGTCGAACTCGGTTCGCTGAGTCGGACGTTTGACTCTGGCGCAGTTAAATTTGACTCAGTTTGTGTAGTCCCGAAAACCCTATTTCGGAGAGAGTCAACTTGACTAAACCATTTTTTGCAGTGTAGAGGTTGGCCAAAATTATGCTAAGGAAAGGCTGAGGCACCGCGTAGGCCCACATTTTGCCAGCGGGTCGGCTGGGTACAAAAACCGTGCGCAGGTTAAAAATGCTCAAAAACCACTAAAGATATGCCATACAAAGTAAACATGAGCGCAACAATGAAGACGGGTGGTTCTATTTCTCAGATTTTTGTACCCAAAACTTTGTACCAGGAGTTAAATGGTAAAATTGTGTTTGGGTCCACGATTGATTCGTTTGCGAGACTTGTGTCACTACCATACTTGGGCTCTCCAATAGGAGCCGGTCCCTAGTTGTGGCATCCGCTGTAGTGGACCTTGCAAAGTAATTAGCAAAACCTTTAAGATTGCTAGCAAAAGTCGTTTGGGAATTTTGTTAAGCGTTCGTAGTTCCCGATCTGATTAAAAAGAGTTTACTCTTTTTGTGGCCTTAATACCTAAGGAACTGTAAACAAACCCGAAACTCAAAACCTGCGGAATACAATGGTCAAGGTATAGACAGTTTAAGCTTATACCTAAGGTTAAGCCTAAGCCTTAGCTAAGCCTGTGCCTAGCCTAAGCCTAATAGAAGAATGAGCTTATACCTAAAGCCAAAGTCTAACCGTAATAATGCGGTTATTCCTGAGCCTAAGCCTAAAGCCAAAGCCTAGCCAAAAATTAGTCTAAAGCTTAAGCTTTAGTTTATTGCAGTCCCTCAGAAAAACGTTCCGTCCCTGATCTTTACATTTGCCAAAACGGTGATCGAGTGACGTGACTAATCTATGGGTGGGTGTCGTCTAATGTGAGAACCCCCAAAATCAAAAGACATATTGAAACATTTCCACATGAATGCACGATGATTAACCTCGAAAACGTTATATTTAGCAATCAAAATAACAAGTGTAAATTTTAGCTTTCTAATCGTTTT